>OW818030.2:8152900-8712900 GCA_942486065.2 Calliphora vomitoria | reverse complement strand
AAGAAAAAAGAAAATAATAAAAAATTATTAAGTAAAAACTAAGTTGAGTTCTTTTGCTTTACTATATCGAAAAAGTAGAAACTTTTATTTACTATTTCGTTTGTTTTTTTTTCATTTTGTTCCTATAAACTTTTTCCTTATTTCTTTTACAAAGCTAAACTTACACCAACCCATGCAATGGAATGGTCTGCTCTTCACTAACAGACACTAAAATAGGGAATATTACATATAAAAAAAGAAAATGTAACATCAATTGCCACATTTTTTACTTTAAGAACTAAAAATTCTTTAGTTAAACTTAAACCAGAGTTTGTTTTCTTTTTCAATTCTATTCTATTACGAGTACGAACGACTCTTTCAAATTGTAGTTTCACTCGTTGACTTGTATCCTGTTCCACTACCCAGTTACTGGGTAGCTCGCACACTTTTCCAACATTAACTTTTTGTGTTTGAAAGTATTGCAAAATAAAAATAATACAAAAAAAAGAACAAGTAAGAGAACTTTATTGAGCAGTGCCGAATCTTGTATATCCTTCACCAAAGTATACTATATACAAAGCAAGAGAATGCAAAAATTTTTTGTTGAAAAAAATTTGTATACAGATTTTTACCTATTTTTGATACGAATTTCAATGGCCTTATATACGTCATTAGAAATGTCTATCATTAAAAATCCATATTGTCTATATTAGTGACTTAGAATAAAGAAAAAAAAAATATAAATAAAAATCGAGATAGTCGTGGTTTTTAGCTCATATCTCAGCCATTTGTGGGCCGATTTTTTCGAATTTAAATAGCAACCAGACTAGGACTGTAGTGTATATATCTATGTATCAATCATGTTTGTAAGTTATTTGAGGGCATCAGAAAGTTGATTTCAACATACAGACAGACATGGCTATATCGACTCTGTTAGCTATAACGATCCAGATTATATATTCTTTATGCGATCGCAATTGAAAAATGTAGCCATTACAAACGGAATGACAAACTTATCTACCCTTGCCACTCATGATGAAGGGTATAAAAATTGCGTTAAGATAAAGAAGACTCCAAGAAAATTAAGTGAAAAATGTTTTATTTTGTTGTAGTTGTTAGTTTAAAAACTTAAAAATTTTTGTATTTGTACCAAATATTGTCTTATTTTATATGTCTGTAGTTTAGTTTTGCTCATAACTATACAAACATAGTAAACTTTTTTAAAAAATAATAAAAATTTTAAAAATATTTTGTATGTTTAAGTTGGTGTATTGAAAATGTTATATATTGCAAAAGAAATAAAATAAAAAAGAAAACAAAGTTAAAGTAAAAAAAATTAAAGAATAGAGGTAATTCCCCAAAAACATATGAACACTTGTTAAGGTGGCCAAATAGCAATGGAAATGTTGGAGTCAAAAGTGCGAAAAATCTATATGGAAACCTTTACCCAATACAAACAGAGCTTTTAAAATTATGTTTTTTCAAGAAAAAATTTACTCAAAGTTATCTAAAAAAGCTTTTATGGCAAAAATCACAATGTTTTAAAAACAAGTTTTTAGATGAAAAAGATTTTTGTTATTTTAGCTTTTCATCTGAAAGTGAAATATTTTATTTTTCTATAGAAGCTAAATACGTTTTAGTTTTCACTTTAGTATGAATTTCTTGTCAGTGACAACATGCCTGTATAACTCAAAAAATATATTTTGTCGAAAAATGTTTGTATAAAAATAAGTTTTTACATACAAAAGCTATTTGTTTTGTTTAAGAAGTTTTTAATAAAAAGCTTTTTGAAAAATTTTGTTTGTTTATAATTATTTTTGGAAAAAAATTTAGTTTGTAAAAAAGCTGTACTGGTAATATTTTAATAAAAGCTTTTCATGAGCTTTTCGGGGAATATTTTTAAAGTTTTTGTTTGAAAAGTATAGTTTTTCAATCCACAGTTGAACTGTTTTTTTTTTATTGTTAGAAAAACTTTTTGGTGAAAATATTTCTTTACTCTAAAGTTTTTACCAAGATATTTAAAAGAAAGCTTTTTTGGCAAAAAAAAAAAAAAAAAAATTGTTAAAAAAGTTTTCATGAAAAGCTTTACTGGAGACATATTTTTGGTAAAAAGTATTTTTTGTTAAAAAAAAATCGTTTGCTTTAAATAGAGTTTATTATAAATATTCTGTTTTTTAGGAAGTTTTTCTATCAAAATGTTTTTTTGGTGACATGATAAAAAAGGCTTCATTTTGTTATAAGGTTTTTCCCAAGTTTTTTAGTAAAAAGATTTTTTGCAAAAAAAAAAATAGATATCCAACATTTTAATAGCAGCTTATTGTAGATAAAATGTTTGTTAAAAAAATACTTTTGTTTAGTGATAAAAAAACCCTTTTGTTTTTTTTGGATTTTTTCCTGTCTCTCTTTTTTTTTGGCAAAATAGTAAAATATTTATAAAAAAATAAAAATATTTTCTGAGGTTAAAAAATAACTTTTGTTCAAGTTGAGCTTTTTCGAAAAAATTTTTTTTAGGAAATTTTCTACAAAAATCTTTTTTGGTGACTGTGGTTTTGCTACAAAACCTTTTTCGAGAAACATTTTTTTTTTGGTTATACAAATATTTTTTTGGTTGTATAAAATATTGTTTGTTCAAAAAGAACTTTTGCTCAAGTTGAGCTTTTTAGAAAAAGCATTTTTTTTGGAAATTTTCTATCAAAATCTTTTTTGGTGACTTCGGTTTTGCCTCATAAGCTTTTTAGAGAAAATTTTTTTTTGGTTGTAAGCTTTTATGGCTTTTATGGATAAAAAAAAATATTAAACAATTTTTGATAAAATGTTCCTCATAAAAAAAGTTTTCTGGAGAAATTTTTTTTTAAAAAAAGAGATTTTTGTTTAAGAAAAACAAAAAAGCAGATTACTTTTTTTTTGGTACAAAACCTTTAAGTGGAAAAATGATTTTGTTTATAAGGTTTTTTGGCAAAAACATAAGAAAAAAACGTTTGATAAAAATATACTTTTTAATCAAAATATTTGATTGTGATTTTTTCTTTTTGCTACCAAAGCTTTTTTAGGAATATAAATTTATACAAAAAAGCTTATGATATATGATAAGTGAAAAAAGTTTTGTTTTGTGTAAAAGTTTTTTGAGAAAAACGATTACAAGTTAAAAGATTTTTTTACAAACTAGTTTTTGGATAAAAGTTGTTTTGTAAAAAAATTAATGTAAAAACATACGATAAAAGTTCTTATTTTTTTTTTTTTTTTTTTTTTTTTTTTTTGTTAAAATTTATTTTTTGAGTAAAAACGAGTATTTTCTTTTGGAATAAGTTTTTTGTTTGAAAAAGTTTTATTTTGTATAAAAGCTTTATTAGGAGCTTTTCTGATGAGAAAAAAGCAATTAAATTGTATTTTTTATGATTAATACTTGTTCCTTTGGAAAAAGGTTTTTTTGATGGAGAAAGTATTTATTTTATAAAAAAGAAGATATTAGATTTTGTAAAAGGAGGAGTTTTGGAATCAATAGGGTTTGTTGGTGAACATTTTCCTCTTTATGAAATAAAGCTTTTTTATTGAAAAACATATTTTTTTTTGTGAAATAGTTTTTTATGTGAAAAAGAGCTTTTAGATTCTGTTTAACAAGAAATTTTTGTTGCACGAATTTTTAGTGTTGAAAAAGTTTTTTTGGGTGAAAAATTGTGGTTTATTTTGGTTACATTTTTTTGTGAAAAAAATTTTGAGCGAAAAAATTTTTAAAAAGTTTCTTTGTGCTAAAATTTAATGGAAGCAGTTTTTGGAAAAAAAGTATTTTTTGTGTTTTAAAACATTTTTTATTAAAAAAGCTTTTGGACGAAAAAAGCTTTGTAAAACATTTAATTTTTTTGGTAAAAAACTTTTGTTCAACATTTTCTGCGTTGTCATTAATAAAGCTTTTCTGTTGAATAAATTCTTTGAGAAAAAGCCTTTTTTGTGAAAAAAGCTTTTTCATTGAAAAAGTTTTTATTTTAATTCGGTCACCTTTTCGATTACCCCCACCACTGTTCATCTGTATGTGTCTGCGTACTGTTCATGTGTGTATGTGATTCCATTTAAGTTTTTTTTTTGTTGTTTTTTTTTGTTATATTTTACTTGTGTGTGCTGTTGCAGCATTTACTATCAAAGCCATTCATCATGTTGTTACATGCAATAAATTTTGAGACTCAAACTTAACTTCAAAATATATATGTATGTACATCCCCTACATTACACACATGCATGCATGTATAAATATTGCAGCATACCACTGCCACAATTTCCATTGTAGCTGCCTCAACTACTAACGCTGGCTGTTGATGGTATTAACGCTGATCATACATCAACTTTAAAGGCTGCTGTTAAAGTTTATTTTCATCTCAAAAGTACGAAAAAGAAATTAAAATAAAGAGAAAAGAACTTACGCCTTCTTTTGGGTTTGACACTCCTTCTCACACACAAACACACACACGCATACTTATATAAATAGACACATTATTTTATTTATTTTTTTTTAAGGAAAATCTTTAGCATATTTTTGGGGGAAATGAAAGTATGAATGTGTGTCTGTCTCTTGATATATACAGGGTATCTACAAGGACAGGGTTAAACTTATTTTTTTTTGAAGGGAAAGAAAACTGAATTGCCAATCCAATGATATACACAAAATAAAAATCATACTGTTATGAATAGATCTGACATTTTTTTCTTAGTTTTCAAACGAACTTTTTCTATTACCCTCGTTTATGTGTCTCTAACTTGGAGAATCATTTGCCATATTATTACCAGTTTCCTCTAACAACTCCCCCCTAAATGCTTAGACAAAAACAAACTATTTTTCCAACTCGTTAGCTGAGTCTCTGGTGTATTCAAAAACAGTTTTTTCTTTTTTCAGTGTTCGGTAAGTAGTGGCATGAAAAGCAGTAAATTTAAACATTACTTAAGCTTTCATCAATTTCACATTAAAAAAGTTTTACAACTGTTATACTATCAGAATACTACAAACATTTTTAGCTAGATTTTTGTGTTGTTGTAACTTACATACATACAGACATTCATAGATAGTTTTATGAGTAGACGCACTCAATCCTTGATTCATTATGGTTTTATGTGTAAAAAAAAAGAAAAGAAAAGTTTTTGTAGTCTTGTTTCGTTTTTTGGGGTAGAACTTTAAGCAGAGAAACTAAAATATTGTTAAATATAATTTTCCTTAATACAAAACCCATAAGTTAAAATAACAACAGCAAAATGAAAATTATCATTAGAGAAAAAAAGGAAGAAATACAGTATTTAGGCAAGGCCAAGTTAGAATTTATAATGACCTACGATACATTACATTAATTACATTAAAGGTGAATTACAATAATTTTATACGAAAAATATAAATTATCTCAAACCTAAAGAATGACTTCAGTTTTCAGAAGATTGTTTCTTGAGATATGAAACTTAAACTCAGGATGATCTACAGATTAATAAACCTTTGGACAAATTTCTAAGCAAAACATATTACATTATTACACATTAAAGCCACAATTAATACATAGTGATTTTTCTTTGATATTATATAAAGTTAATTTCATGATATTCGTCTGTTAGTTTAAATCAACTTTTCAAAGCCTTGAACTAACTTACCAGCCTGTTTGTTACTTCTATATATTAACTGTACTTTAGAGAATTTCGCTATTAAAAGTCGATAAAATCGATTTATAAATGACTGAGATATGAGCGTATGAATATGATTGTCTATTCTGACAAAAAATTTATTTCAAAAATAACTCTATAATTCCAGGATCTACATAAAGTAGAATATTCCTTGGCTAAGCCCACGGCAAATTTTATCCCGATTGGACCAGCCGTTTAGAAATGCCAGATTTATTTCCAAAAAATAATGATTTTGCCCCACTGTGTGTTAAAATAACACTGCAGGAATCCTCAAAGAATTCTCTAGAACATACATTAATTCCGAAATTACTCTTCCATTAAAAGCAAATAAGAGAGTTATATTGGGCTGTGCGGAATCTTATATACCCTTTACCAAATTTTACTTTTAAATAAAAATAAAAAATATTTTTAGGAAAAAAAAATTTTTTCCTAAAAATTCAAAAACATTTTAATTTCTTTAGTGAAAAAAATTATATGGCAAAAAAATTTTTTAATGAAAAAAATCTCGAGTTAAAAAATATTTTTCCCGATTTTGACCCATTGTATGTCCGACTTAATATGGAGTTACGTCTGTGAAATATCTATCATTACATATCCATATTGTCTATATTAATTACTTAGTAATCCAGATATAGATAAAAACAAGTAAGAGAACTATATTCGGCTGTGCCGAATCTTATATACCCTTCACCAAATTACACTTTAAAATAATATTTAAAAATTTTTTTATTCGAAATTGTTTTTTAAAAGCTTTTTCGAATATTTAAAAAAAAAATTTTTTTAATTAATGACAAAAAAAAATGTTTTTTGTGAGAAAAAATTCGGGTTAAAAAATAATTTTTCCCGATTTTGACCCATTGTAGGTCCAACTTACTATATACTTACTTACTATAGCCTAATATACATCGTTGCAATGGACTTTGAAATATCTATCATTAGATATCCATATTGTCTATATTTATGATTTAGTAATAGAGATATAGGCCAAAAATAGAGGTTGTCTCGGATTTTTGCTTATATTTCCGTTATTTATGGACGGATTTTGTTGATTTTAAATAGGAAACTTTTCGAAAGCATGTCTTACAGTATTATTGAAGATTTGGATCTCTAAGATATCTGGGGTCTTCAGAAAATTGATTTCAACAGACGGTCGGACAGACAGACATGGCTTAATCGACTCCGCTATCTATAAGAATCCAGAATATATATACTTTATAGGGTCGAAAAATTATATTGTGGAAATTACAAACGGAATGACAAATTTATAAATACCCTTCTCACGAAGGTGAAGGGTATAAAAATAGGTCAGAAATCATGGTTGTCGTTCCTTATATCTCAGGCCGAATTCCTCGTTTTTAAATAGTAACCGAACTGGGCCAATAGCGGATATACTGATGTATGAATCATGTCTGTAAGTTATTTGGGGGGTACAGAAAGTAGATTTTAACATCCAGACGGACATTGACTCCGCTATCTATACCGATCCTGAATATATACACCTTATGGGGTCGCCAATGAAAAATTCGCAAATTTCACAAATATCGATAATTTCATAAAAAAATTATCTTTGATCACTAAAATCTCCTATACACGATCCCATTTTACGACACGTACATATTAAAGTACGTTTTTTACAGTTTTAACATAGCAAGAGAGCAATGTCTCAAAAGTCGTACGTTAAGTCTGGAACAGCTATAATTATAATAAAAACTACTCATATCACAAGAAATTGCTAGTTTTGTGAAAAAAGTGGATCTCAACATAAGTCTCCTGGGCCTGATGGTATATCAGCACTGGTCTTGAAGCAGTGTTCTTCAACGCTAGCTCGTCCATTAGCTAAACTTTTCAACGTTTTATACCGTGCCGGAAAATTTCCTGTATGTTCATAAAGCAATCTATCAACATGCAGGAAATTTTCCCCAATTCCTAAAAAAGGGAGAGGCTAACAACCCTGAAAATTATAGCCCAATAGCAATTTGTTCTGCACTTTCCAAAGGTATGGAAAGTATGATAAACAACCATCTGGTTAAATATTTGGAGTCCAAGAATTTACTTAACGACGGGATACTTGCTAGCCTTCCTATCGGAAAAATGGTATCGTTCCATGTACCGTTTTGGCGAAAGTAAAGTGATGGCTCTAGATATTTCTAAAGCGTTCGATATGGTGTGACATGGTGCCCTTTTATTCAAACTTATTGCTTTTATATCGAGCATTCTCAGAGATCATACTATACGAGTTGTTATAGACGGAATCTCATCAAACACGTTCAAGGTCAATTCAAGGATACAGAAATGCTCCATCCTTTCTTCTACTCTATTTCTTATCTTTCTAAACGACCTTCTACGTCAAACATCCAATCCTATCTATTCTTTTGCAGATGACAGCAACATTTGCCATTCATATTCATTTAAGTGCCTCATTTTATAAAACGAAGCATTTAGAAACGTAAGAGTATTGGGAAAATGGTTTGAAACATGAATATTTTCCATACCAAGCCTGTCGGAGATTGGGGCAATCAGGCAAAGCATAAATGATACGCTTAACCAAGATCTTGTGACAATTTCTGAATGGAATTATGCAAATAGAGTGGATTTTAACCCTTTCAGGCACGGTTTTATGCGTATAAGTTTAACAAAAGAATTCCATTTTTTCTTTAATCAAGGTTAGTTTATTATAAAAACTAAGAAAAAATAAATAAAAACATAAAAAAACACCCTATTTCAAGGTGGTTAGTTTACTAACCACCGTGGCTGTTGGCATTAAAATGAATTATGATACAAATTTTCGTAGCGTACACAGAGAAAATAGCAACCGAATTTGATGCTAATCGAATGATTCGGTTGCACACATAAAATTTTTCGGTTCTATTAACGAAAAGTCAGTTGATAAAGAAGAGTTTCGTTTGAATAAACCAAACTTTTGTTACCCCTTCAAAAATTTTGTAGTCACAACTGTTAAATTCGGTCACTAAGGCAGAATCATTCGGTTGGCAACAAATTCGGTTGTTATCACGAATCTGTTTTCTCTGAGTATAATTTTTTTTGGAAATCTAATAATTTTGGCTAAATTTTCAGACCAAACAAACGAAATAGCTGAGTAACACTGAAGTCGATGAACAATAAACACTCTGTGCTTTTTTATTGAATGCGTGAAAGTCTCTTAAAAAAACTTCGGTTTACCTTATTTTCAAATTAATATATTTATCTAACTAGAGCAAAAAAAACATAAACGATAACTTCAAAAAATTTAACTGTTTAGCAAAATGCCAAAAAAACTATGTTTTAAAGACTATAGAAAAGGTGGTTAGTAAAGTGACCACTAAACCGCAAAGAGTTAATGCACGCTAGACTCAATGTTGTATGTTAACACACAACAGATCATGTTGCTCCATCTGTTTGTATTGGTGGTGTAAATATTAAGGAATCAAAAGCTCTTGATGTTCTAGGCATAATTATTCCATGCGATGTCCTCTTTACAAAACACGTTTTTCAAGAATCAAAAGAAGCATTAAAGTCTTGGTTTTCTAAAACGGTGTAGAAAATACTTCACTCCATCTGATCTAATTACTATTAAAAACACTTATATTTTACTCAAAACGGAATACAACTCTCATGTATAGGCCGGTGTTTCTAAGTTTATTTTGGAGTTACACTACTGCGTACAGGAGAGAGCTAATGTGCTTATCGGTGACAGTAAGGTATCTAGCTCTACTGACCCACTGGTACATTGTCGCAATGTGGGTTGTGTTTCATTGATCTACCGATACTAATATGATATATGCTCTGCTGAAATTAGGATACTTTTTCCCGAAACCCATAGTTTTTCGTTTTTTGGCAAGGGCTCATCAATTCCTTTTCGACTGGACAGTGGATTGCACAACACATTGTAGGGAAAATTCGTTCTTTAACCGTACTATCCGTATGAGGAATGAGCTTCCTCCTGAAGTATTTCCTGTCACTTTCAATATAGGAAAATTAAAATCAAATGTCCACAAACACTACTCCCTCTATTTTCCTAGTTCCCATAACCTATTTCCCTATTTCCAACACAATGAATTGCATGAGTAAGGGTCATCCCTTGAGTGCTAGACCAAGAAAAAAATGCTGGTAAAGAGTTTATACCTAGGAATCATGTTTTTGCTCATTTACTCAGTATATATACTTTCTTACCTGCACGCAGAAAAAAATATAGTTATGCATGTTTACTGTAACCATTTCAACATTTTTAACAATATTATAGTCACAGTAATTATTTATATGATTGTTGGTAACAATAATATGGTTAACTTACGTTTCACATGATTTTATCAACCATATATGTATATTAGGGTGGCCCCGTTTGTATGGAGAAAAAAAAGGTATCGATGTTTCCGCCTAAAATGAAAATTTGATTCATTCTAAGACTACCTTTTGAAATTTTTTCGTCGTTGAGTCAATATTTGGCGAGCTGGATCAAAGGATAAAAAGGTCCTTTTTCGAGGTTTTTTACATTTTCTCCATATTTCTTCCAAAGGAAGTATATGTAAATTTGATATCATATAAAAGGTCTTTAAAAGACGCATTCAATAGGTTATTAGAATCTTAAAAAAAAAAATTAAAATTCAAAAACTTTAAAAACTTTAAAAATTTTCGACAAAATTTTAGTTTTTTTTTTAATTTTTTCATAGAATTTATTAAAATAAATATATGAAATTCTTGATCATAAACATAATGTAATTTCACCGAAATGGTGAAAGCTTATAAAATTTGAGTTATTTTGATGCCCATTACATATACTAAGAATTGAGTATACAGAGATTGTCAGATAGGGATGAAATTAGGTTTAAACAAATTTGAATAAACATTGAACTGGACTGAATTTTAAAAAACGAGAAAAACCGTTTCGGTGAAATTACATTATGTTTATGATCAAGAAATTTCATCTATATATTTGAACAAATTCTATGAACAAATTAAAAAAAACTACAATTTTGTCGCAAATTTTTAAATTTTTAAATAAATTTTTTTTTTTTTTAAATTTTTAATAACCAATTGAATGCGTCTCTCAAAGACCTTTCACATGATACCAAATTTACATATACTTCCTTTGGAAGAAATATGGAGAAAATGTAAAAAACCTCAAAAAAGGACCTTTTTATCCTTTGATCCAGCTCGCCAAATATTGATCTCAGGACGAAAAAATTTCAAAACGTAGTCTTAAAATGAATCAAATTTTAATTTTAGTCGGGAACATCCGCAACTTTAATTTTGGGGCCACCCTAATGTATATGGTTACAGTAAACATGTATATGTTTGAGACAACCGTTTTTATGATGAATAATTTTAACATAATATGTTGTTCTCATATTATGATATCCAAAAGCCGAGAGCAACATAATATGGTAAGTCATTCATCATATAAATGGTTGTCACAAACATATACTTGTTTACTGTAACCATATATATGGTTGATACAACCATGTGAATTGTAAATTAACCATATTATTGTTACCACAATCATATAAATTGTTACTGTGACTATAATATTGTTAAAAATGTTGAAATGGTTACAGTAAACATGCACAACAATATTTTTTTTAAGCAAGAACTTGGTAATGACTTGCAATTAGTTCAATGACTATTACATATCTTTTACATTACTTTGAAGTAGTGGAGTAATGACTGTATAACTTATTCTAGTCAATTAGATTTTTAGTTTTTAATGATATCGGCTTCTTCGAAAGTAATTAAAGAAGTAATTAAAGTCATTACTAGTAACTAGTTTAAATGATATTAATGTAATGACTTATTTATTAGCGGTTGTGGTAAGTACATATACTCTGTAATAAAGTAATGTTTTATAAAGCTATTTTGTAAGTAGTGAAATGCCAGAATGTTAGCATTTTTACTTATTACTTGGTAATGGATGTTTTTTTAACGATGTATATGGCGTAGGGTATTGAAAATACTTCACAGCCTAATTTTTCGCATACAAAAATAAACTATTACACCAACCTAAAACTAAATGAATGATGAATTTGCAATATGTCTGCTTATTTAGATGAAGTAGTTTTTGTTTACGAATTCCCCTCCTTCCTATCATCGTCATCATCAGCTCTCTTATGCTAGAAAATAAAAGAAAAGTTGAAATTAGTTTGGAAATTTCTTCAAATAAATAAACATAGTAAAAAAAGAAAAATAAAAAAATAAGGAAGAAATAAGTAGAAAATAAAACTAACAGCATGTAAAGAAATCTCTAAAGTTTCTAAAAATGAATTAGATTAAGAAAATGAGGCAAAAGTAGAAAATAAACCAAACAAAATTTTAACGAGAGAAATAAAAAAAGAAATGTAGCATATTTGTGGGAATTGATGATGGCAAATGTGAAATGTCTTGGAAAAAAGATTTCAAATTGGAATTTAAATAAGTTTGAAGAATAACCAAGGAACACAAGAAAACAGGCGGTGTTAGAGAGTTTTATAAAGTTATTTAATTACTTGGAGTTGTTGGAGGGTTTTAGATAGAAAACCTTAAATATATGAAAGCATTATTACAAAACTTGATGAATTTATAAAGCCAGAGCTAAACTTAGAGTTCTTTAAATAATAACAATAGATTTATTTTTCCTTATTTTCATTTAATGTTTTTATAAATTAACACCTGCATTTGTTTTCCTCATTATTAGCCTTTTAAATTTATAATTAAATTACAATTTTATCTCATATTAACAAAAAAAAATAAATAAACTGCACTGGTTTTCATACAGCTATACTTACAGTTTTATAATGACTTTTTTGTTCTTTCTACTTTCTATAGAAATAACTTCATAAGCAGATTAATTTCACAAAATTATATTTTATAATAAAATAAACATAAAGGATTATAATTATTGTTTTATTTAGAACACACGAAAAAAAATAAACACAAACCCCTAAATGTATGCTACGCATAAAAACAAATAATCTTTTGTAATTTCAATGTTTTAAACGTTAGGTTTTATTGTTGTTCCTGTATGAGTGTTTACTAGGGTCTCCTTATTTTGTGTTTTCAAAGCATCTATAAAACAAATGCTGGTACATTTTTAACAAACTCGCGAAAGTTTTGAGATGGAAAATTTGTCAATATTTTCCAAAAAAAAAAAAAAATATTTGAAAAAAATTCCAGTTAAAAATAGATTTTGTATGGCCTGTAACCATGGATGTTTGAATACAATTTTCAAAATATTTTTTAAACGAAATTTACAAAAATTAAAAAAATGTATGCTATTTTAATAAACACTAAAGTGTATTGTAAAACCAAAGTTTAAAGTTTGTAGCTATTATGGGCCAGCGTTAGAACACTTTTTTTGACTTTAACACAGTCGAAAACCAAAAATGAGCCAAATAAGGATCAACCTACTGTATACATACATATTATTACAATAATACACATTCAACCATATTAAACTAACCATTTAAATGTACTAGTATCATACATTTAGCATTATTATTTGTTATTGTCGAACGGGATGACTATTCTTTTTTTATATTTTATTTTTGTCGGCAGCAGCTATAAAAATTGTGTTGTTAGGGGATTAATTTATGTTGATGTTTATAAATTTTAACATCAACAACTATTGTGTTGTTTTTGAAATAACGACAACAATAACTACAACCTGCAAATACTAATTAAATAATATTCAGAATTTTTTTTATTTATTATTTTTTTGGGGGGAGGGTGAAATTTAATTTTCATTGTTGTAAGTCATAAACATAAAGCACATTCTCTTAGTTGTATGTATTACAAAAGCCTGTAAACTACACCCAAATATTGTTTTAAAAATAATGTAAGCTAAATATTCTCAATTCAAATATGGGTCGTTCCATGGTAAAGCAAGCAAGAATTTTTAAAACTTTTGGTAGAATCAAAAATAATCTTAAGTAATCTTTAGCAAATGATGATCATTCTTAATAATTTTGTAAGAAATGACATTGACAAAAATTAAACAAAATTACTCTCTTTTCATACATATGGGTGCTATAAAAACATACATACAAACTTAAATTTTTCGCTCTCAGCTACCTCATAAATCAATATCACACACAGTGCCGGCCAAAAGTGAAGCTATCTTTACTCTATCTAAGATCTCAACTAATTTAAATACTAAAAAATATTGGGTATATAACCATATTATTTATCAGCTTCCCTGGCTTCTACCTTTAGGCTATCTAAGCTCTTAGCTAATTTGAATACTAAAAAATTATATTCCCATAACCATTTTATTTATCAGCTTCCTTGGCTCTTATGCATCTTACTTGTCAACCAAGATAAGAACTTAAAGTAGTATAAAAGTAGCTTTACTTTTTTCCTGCACTGTAGCTGATATTGCTTTAAGCCTTGTTATGTTTGCTGTCATAACAAATGGCAAAAACAGAGGCATGTTATTTAAACTAAACAATAACGTACAATATAAAATAGTATGTTGTAAGTATTTATAATAAAATATTGTGTATTTATGTTCTTTAACATTCATATTCATGCATAAACATGCATGACTTTCGAAAATACACTTTAACAAAATGCATGTTAAAATTGTTAAATCTTCTTTTGTTTAGGACACTCTCAATAAAATTCTAAAATTTATAACAACTTGCCTAAATAGAATCACAAGTTAAAGGGCTAGATTTGAATCCTTCGCTTTAACAAAAGAAATCTTTGTAATTTTCAGGTGGGTTTTACAATGATGAAATGATTTTGATAATTTAAAAAAAACTGTTTTATCCTACCTCAGCAGTTTATGAACCAAATTTCCAGATTTTGAATAGATTTTACATCAATCAGGACCATGCATGATACCCGGGTCTTTTATGTTCCAATGTCGCGTTCCTGCACCTAAATTATCGTTTGCTACCAAACCTTTCCATTTAATACACTAAATGAAATGAAAAAAACATGATTTCATGTTCTAATGTTGCGTTTCTGTACTTAAATTGCTCATTTTAAATACCAAACAAAGCTTATCAGCAGAAAGTATTTGTGCATAATTTCATTCAGCTAGATTCTTTCGTTTGGTGTTTTCAGCAGACGGATGGACGGAGGGACATAGCTAGATCGTCTTAGAATCTTATGAGGATCCAAAATATATTTACTAATGCGGGTCTGCGACAAACATTTTGATGTGTTATAAACGGAATGAGAATATCAATATACCCCCATCTTCGTTTTTATTAGATTTTGTTCATGTTCTAATGTCGCGTTCTTGTACTTATTCGTTTTTTGTTAAAGTTTTATATCAACAATAAAATCAAAAGTGGCCAAACAGAGCTCGACAAGCAGTTGTTTTTGTGTGCTAATGTCGCGTTCCTGCACCTAAATTATCGTGGGTTATCAAACTTTTGCATTTAGTATAATAAATATGTATATATATGCTCCTTATAGGAACAACAGGATTCCTATAAGGAGCATAGGGCCGTGTAATAAATGATATGATAAAAACATGATTCTAATGCCGTGTTTATGCACATAAATCATAGTTTGTTATCAGTTCTATACGATCGTTGTAAGCAAGTGCTTGAAATTTGTAATTCAAATCAAAATTTAGTGCCTTTAAATAAAAAAATACTGCTTTATTATAATCACACTGAACATTTTATTTTGATATTCAAGTGTGTCGCGTTCGCTATGACAAGTGTACTTTTTTTAAAAAACAAATGTTTTAATATTTTAACATGTCTATTTTGACCAAAATGTGCGTTATAAACTCTACTCTTCTGAAGAAATTGTTAGAAATAAATAGCAAGCTGATAAAAAAAGAAACAGAAAATGTTTGCATAAGGCACCAAATGATAGAATGAAAAATTATACTAAAGTAAACTAGACGTTTGAGCCTTATACCTGCAAGTAATCTTTTGGAAAAGCTATACAGAAGGCAGAAAATACACTACTAGTGGTTTTAGTTAAGACAAAATTATGTCTCACTTCTTTTTAAAGGATACTAATTTTGACGGAATTATGTCTTACTATGATAGAGGAGATTTATTCTGATATAATTATGTCTCATTTCTTTCTAGAGGAGACTAATTCTGATAGAAATATGTCTAAATTTTTTTTAGAGAAGACTAATTTTGACAGAATTGTGTCTTATTCCTTTTTACAGGAAATAAATTCTGACATAATTATGTCTTACTGTGTTATAGGAGACTAACTCTGACAGAATTATGCCTTACTTCCTTTTAGAGGACACTAGTTCTGACAGAATTATGTCTCACTCCCTATTATAAGGGAGAATTATGTCTCTCTTCTTTTTAGAGGAGACAAATTCGGACAGAATTATGTCTCACTCACTATGTTAGAGTAGACTTATTTTGACAGAATTATGTCTCACTCCTTTTTAAATGAAACTAATTCTGCCAGAATAATGTCTCACTCCTTCTTGGAGTAGACTAATTGTGACAAAATTTTATCTCACTCCTTTTTACAGGAGACTATTTCAGACAGAATTATGTCTCACTATGTTATATGTGACTAATTCTGACAGAATTATGTCTCACTCCCTTTTAGAGGAGAAATTCTGACAAAATTAGGTCTGACTCCTTTTTGAAGGAGACTAATTCTGACAGAATTATCTCTCAAACCTTTTTGGAGAGACTAATTCTCACTCCTTTTTTCAGGAGACTAATTCAGGCAGAATTATATTTCACTACCTTTTAAATGAGACCAATTCTGACAGAATTATGTCTCACTCCCTTTAGAGGAGTCTAATTCGGATTGCGATTGAAAGATCATTATAACAACCGTAACGGGAAATTATGTCGCATGCTAAATCATACTAAAATTTGTAAGAATAACGCTTACAAACATTTCAACATGACAACTATTAACAGAAATGCACATTAGTCCTATTTGCTTAATGCATTTTTCTAGATGTCATTGAAAACTATTTAAAGTTTTTGTCACGTTCTGGAAGCCATGATTAATGCTAATATTTTGTAAACAACAAAACATAAAATATTTTCTTAATTTATTTATTTTTTTTTACTTCAAAGGTGTGTGAATGTCGCGTTCTTGTCTCATGCTAAGTCATACTAAATGCATTCTATTTTAGCTGAAAAAAGTCGGGTTTAATAATTATGTCCCTATTTGCTTAATTTTAGATTTTTCTAGATAACATTGAATACGAGTTATATTTTTTGTCGCGTTCTGGATGCCAACTTTATTGTTAATATTTTGTAAACCATACCATTTGCACTACAAAACTTCTTAACTTTTTTAAACCCTTCATTGCGTTTGTTATTTCTACATTTTTTATTTGCGACCCCACAAAATATATATATTCTGGATCGTTATTGATACAGAAGTCGATATAGCCGTGTCCGTCTGAATGTTGAAATCAACTTTCCGTAGCCCCCAAATAACTTACATACATCAATATTTTGGGTATTCTTCCGGCTCGGTTGCTATCGAGACAATCGCACCACAAATGGCAGAGATATACAGGACAACCTTGATTTTTGACCTATTTTTGATCTATATCTGGATTACTAAGTCATTAATATAGATCATATGGATATCCAATAATAGGTATTTCAATGGCCTTTGCAACGTCGTATATTTTTTACCCCGAATTTTTTTTTCTCATCAAAGAAAAATGTTTGTTGTCAAATTTTTTTCAAAAATAAATTACAAAAAATTAAAAAAAAATTTCCATATAATTTTGTTTCGCTAATAAATTTAAAAAAAATAAATTTTGTTTAAATAAACATTTTTATTTTAAAGTATAATTTGGTGAAGGGTATATAAGATTTTTGTATACTTGTTTACCTTCAAAGTGGAACGAATTTCGCGTTCTTGTCGCATGCTAAACCATACAAAATGTTGTAAAAGAAGCGACTACAAATATTTCAATATGAAAAATATATACAGAAAGTCACATTATTCTACTTCAGTTAAAAAATCCGCAGATATTTGCATTTTTATAGAAAAAGTCGAAAATTATTTCTTTGTTTTGTCGCATTCTGGATCACCCATGTTTATTGCTAATATATTTTATACTGCTAAAATGCTATCAACAATGGAAACAAGGGAATAAAGTGTTAAGGTTTCTTTATGTTTTGCACTTCAAATGCGTACTAATGTCGCGTTCGTGACCGTGGAAATGCCTATATCTGATGTTTTGATACAATATTAGGCTGAGTAAGATATTTGGGGTCTCCGGTAAAATGATTTCAACCGACATAAAACTGCGCTATCTTAAATAAATAAGAATATAAAAATATACTTTATAGGTTCCCAAAAAAATATTGTAGAAATTTCTAACGCAACAAACTTGTGAGTGGCATGATAATATTAGTATATTGCCATATATTTTAATGTTTAAACTCCAAACCCAAGACAAAACATTTGAGCTGAAGTTTCAAATATAAATATCATTTCATTAATATGCACAGTACAACGAAACCGGACCCTATTAAGAACAATTTGAAGTGTGGCTTACAGCACGTAATTGCCTTATTTTTCGTTAATAAATTTATTTTAAATATAAATAAAGAAATTCTGTTATAATTTTTAGCACTCAATTTAAATGGCACATCATACAAAACAATACATTTTTTATTTGTTTGTTTGTTAAGTACTTAAATTTAATATACCAGCTGCCGGTTTAATAAGTTGTGTTGTGCTGTGCTGGTATGGTATAGGTAGTTCGCTGGAAAAATAAAAGCTCAAATTAATGACTTAAAAAAAATTGATGATTTAACAAAAGCTTCACATTAAAAGTGGACAAATTGAATAAAACAAAACACAAGCAGCAAATATGTGTATGCATGTACTTAGTAAGTACAATACATTCAGTATATTTAATTGTATATTTTTAGAAATAATAGCGCATTGTTTTTCGAGGAGGGAGAGTAAGTAAGTAGTACTGTTATCAGTACGAGTGCTTGTTGTACAACCTTGCATAAGGTGATGATAATAAATTAACGGTGACAACTGACTGCGATGACACTCAATACACCACTATTTATTCACACTGTTTGTCATACTCAATGTATTTTTTATTGTCATACCTGCCTGTTGGAGTGAACGAATAATACGTACTTTTGTGTGCATTTGCAATTAATTATTTATGTTTTTTCTTTAGTTTGTTATGTGTTTGCTTTTTGTTTTGTTTTTTTTTTAAGTTTTATCAGTTTATTGAACAAAGAGGTATGTTAAAGTACTTCAAATAACTAAAAAAAAAAACTGCTCAGCTTAACTGATAATATTCAGGCAAACTAAAAGCCTAACAAATTTGTTAAGATTGAAAATCGGAAATATTTTTTTTGTTTTTTAATAAACAATAACATAAGCTAACAAAATTTTCAAGAACTAACTAACTCGTAATATATATATTTTTTTAATATTCTCTTTAAATGTGATATTTATAAATTTTCTATTTTTGATACATTTTTTTTTCTTTTTTAAAATAACAAAAATTATAAACAAAAATCTTAAATATATTTTTCAGTATCCAATATAGAGCGACATAAGCTATTAAAATTTTAAATAACACATGGAAAACTTTAATAAATGGTCATTTCCACGATCCAGAACGCGACATTCGTATGCCTTTAAAGTGAAAAAAATAAAGAAACTTTAACAATATTTTAAAAAAAATTTGTTTTAATGAAAATCCGTAATATTTTTACTACTATACAATAGATATTAAAAGCAGTAAAATAATTATTTGAAATTCAGTTTTTGAAAGCAACACTGTTTTTGTACTGCAAATGCCAAAAAATTAGTTTTAAATAGAAAATCTCAAATATTATTAACACTATTCAATTGATAATGACATAAACTATTAAAATCTTAAATTAAACATGAACATTTCAACGATTCAGAACGCGACATTCGCAGGCCTTTGAAATGAAACAAAATAAAGAAATCTTTAAATGTTTTTTTTTTCTTTAGAATTGTCGATAGCTTTTTAGTAACACTTTATTTATTGCAACTTATTGTAGGTTTTGTCATTTTATTATTGTTCTAAACAAAAATCAGAAACATTTTCTACACTATTCAATTAATAATGACGTAAGCTACTAAACACTTTAATTATACATACATGAACAATTTTAATTTATGCGCATTTCCATCATCCAGAACGCGACATTCGTACGCCTTTTACTTGAAATAAATAATGATACCTTTAAATAGTTTTTTCTCTTTGAAATTGTTGATAGCTATTGTAGCTAGCAATAAACTTGAAATTCAAATTGCAACTAAAAAACTACAAAACTACAACTCGTTTTCGACAGCACAATGTTTAGCGCAAAAGGTAATTGTTATTGCTTTTATGTTTACAATATATTAACTATAAACATGGGATCAAGAATGCGACATAAAAACTGCAAATATCCGCGAATTGGAACATAATTTTTTAAAGCTATTGTAGAATAATGAGGCTTTCTGTTAATAGCTGTTATTTTTTACAACCTTTCGTATGATTTAACAAGCGACATACTTTTCCGTTACGTTTGTAATAAGGCTTATTTTAAGTAATTTCAAAAAAATTTTACATGTTCTTTATTTATTGGTTTGACACACTTTTTCTATGGTGCTTTAACCTTTACTATGTTAAACGATATTTTTCCTTTTTTCCGTTAAGTAGCTTTAGTATGATTTAGCACGCGACATTTACTCCCATCACGTTTGTAAAAAGCATTAGTTCAAGTAATTTCAACAAAATCTTACGTTTTTTTATATATTGGTTCAACAAACTTTTTACATAAGGACTGAAATCGAAAAATTCTTAACATACAATTTCCGTGCTTTGTCTTTGGCCTCTAAATTCTGTCAGGAACTTTTTGAGCCGTGTACGTTTTTAAACTGCATTGCCTTTAACTTTTCGTACCAAATAGTCCGAGCACTAAGCTAACCGGGCTGGTTTCCTACCGGGTGTGTTGGGAGCTCTTTTGAAAATGCTTTCTATACTTTTGGCTTTAGAAACATCTTGTGGGCCATTCCTTCTACCTGAACCAGTCTTTCTGTCAACGTACAAGTTCTCCCGGTACTGTTTAATAACATTGGAAACAGTTTGACGGCAGACCTTTGATTTTTTGGCCAACTTTTTGTAGGACCAAGTTGGATTTTGTTGAAAATATTTAATAATTTTAGTGCGCACTTTTTTCTGGTTACTCAAATAATACTTGGGTTAAAACTTTTAATTAAAAACTTTTGTTGAGAATTTTTCGATCTCAGTCCTTAGATCCTCAATAACTTTAACTAAGTATTTTTTCCTTCTGTACTGCTTTTCCTAAGGCTCAATCATCTGTTTTTCTTTAGCATGATTTTGATCTTTCTATCGCTCTACTTGTGCTGCCTTTTCGGCATACGTTTTATCCATCTAAATAACATAGCGAACGCTACATAACTTTAACTAAGTAATTTTTCCTTCTGTACTGCTTTTCCTAATATTTGCTTGCCTTTATAGGGCTCAATCATCTGTTTTTCTTTGGCATGATTTTTTATCTTTCTATCGCTCTTCTTGTTCTGCCTTTTCGGCATTGATTTTATCCATCTAAATAACATAGCGAACGCGACATAACTTTAACTAAGTATTTTTCCTTCTGTACTG
Organism: Calliphora vomitoria; assembly: GCA_942486065.2. Lineage (NCBI taxonomy): Eukaryota > Metazoa > Arthropoda > Insecta > Diptera > Calliphoridae > Calliphora > Calliphora vomitoria. The sequence goes on along the minus strand of OW818030.2, from coordinate 8,691,701 downwards.
CTTTTCCTAATGTTTGCTTGCCTTTATAAGGCTCAATCATCTGTTTTTCTTTAGCATGTTTTGTATCCTTCTATCGCTCTCCTTGTTCTGCCTTTTCTGCTTACGTTTTATATATCTAAATAACATAGCGAACGCGACATAGTTTGAAAATCATACAACAATGTTTGACTGATAACAAATAATAATTTAGGTACAAGAACGCGACATTACAACATGAAAATTAAGTGAAAAACTGATCGCATCAAGAGTTTTGTTTACCCACTTCTAATTTGTTGTTGTTAAAAAAATTTCATAAGACAAGAACTAAAGAGATAATGTAATTAAACTTAGCTAAGAGCAAGAAATAATTGGTCAATTCAAAAGGTCTCCTATCATGTCATATTGTCATAATGTCCTAATATTTCACAATGTTTTGAAAATATTGTTATTGCCTTTAAAACAAAAAATGTCCTAAAATAACACCACTCCGTATGCTATGTTTATTGTGTTATCGTAACCAACCAGCAGAGACACTGAGCGCCTAAGAGTCGTGAAATATATGGACAATATGACATGATAGGAGACATTGTGAATTGAACAATTATAGTTTCATTTTTCAGGCCAATTTTCTCATGATAGAGTAACATCTCAAAGTAGCTTGCAAATTTGGAAATTTTCTTAATATAATATTACACAAAAACTCATTTGTTTATTTATATTTAAGTTATAGGTTCCCGTTGATCCTTCTGTGGAAATAACCATAAGTATCTGTCTTTAATATTTGCTAGATTTTGCTACAAAAAGGCTTCATTAAGCTGCAATTAAAATACTTCAATATGTTTGCCGCTAGATAAGTATGTTGAGACGAAGATATAAACTAAAACAGGAATAAAATATTTTAAAAATAAAAAAGTTTTATTACTATTTAATGCCACTTAGCATTATTTTCCAGTTTTAAAATATTACTGGCTTTGTCTTCAATAATAGCTATTTTCAAAATGCTAAAACTTTTGTTGTCACAGAATATTTCAAACATGTTTTACGCCACTTAGTAAATAATGACATAAGCCATTGATAAATCAGATTTCTACTTAAATTGTTGTCTAACAATTATTTAATATTTACTTAGGTATTATAAATATTCTTATTCTTATTTAATATTTATAATGATTAAGTTCTTTACTAAAGTTGTTTTTAAATGATTTTGTCTCAAAATTAACATTTTTTAAATTTTATAACTTTTGCTGTGACAATAAATCTTAATCACTTTTTTCACTATATAATAAATAATAACAGAAGGTATTAAAATAAAAACTTCTAAAATCCATCTCCTAAAATCCATTTGTGCAGTAATGTGTTGATAAATTTATCTATATCTGTTTATCTGTATGCCTGTGTAAATCACGCTAACGTCCAATATACAAAACCGAAATTAATGAGCTACTCACAAATAATTTCTCACTCTCCTAAGCAGTTTCGTATTGAAAATCAGCAAAATCGTTTCAGTACGAAATAAGTTATAAAGTTAAATGTGAGTGAACCTCATAAAAATGTGAAGCATTTGACGAAAACTATTTTCAATATTGCTACTGCGGCTTATATTGTTGGTGTAGTGTGTTTATGAGTTTGATTTGAAAAAGTGTCTTAATGTGATACTATTCTATAGAAAAGTGTCTTAATGAGACACTATTCTATAGAAAAGTGTCTTGTTGAGACACTATTTTATAAAAAAGTGTCTTGTTGAGACACTATTCTATAGACAAGTGTCTTAATGAGACACTATTCTATAGAAAAGTGTCTTGATGAGACACTATTCTATAGGAAAGTGTCTTAATGAGACCCTATTCTATAGAAAAGTGTCTTGATGGGACACTATTCTATAGAAAAGTGTCTTAATGAGACACTATTCTATAGAAAAGTGTCTTAATGAGACACTAATCTATAGAAAAATGTCTTAATGAGACCCTATTCTATAGAAAAGTGTCTTGATGAGACAGTATTCTATAGAAAAGTGTCTTGATGAGACACTATTCTATAGAAAAGTGTCTTAATGAGACACTATTCTATAGACAAGTGTCTTAATGAGACACTATTCTATAGAAAAGTGTCTTGATGAGACACTATAGAAAAGTGTCTTAATGAGACACTATTCTATAGAAAAGTGTATTAATGAGACACTCTTCTATAGAAAAGTGTCTTAATGAGACACTATTCTATAGAAAAGTGTCTTAATGAGACACTATTCTATAAAAAAGTGTCTTAATGAGACACTATTTTAGAGAAAAGTGTCTAAATGATACACTGTTCTATAGAAAAGTGTCTTAGTGAGACACTGTTCTATAGAGAAGTGTCTTAGTGAGACACTATTCTATAGAAAAGTGTCTTAATGAGACACTATTCTATAGAAAAGTGTCTTAATGAGACACTATTCTATAGAAAAGTGTCTTAATGAGACACTATTCTATAGAAAAGTGTCTTAATGAGACACTATTTTAGAGACAAGTGTCTAAATGATACACTGTTCAATAGAAAAGTGTCTTAGTGAGACACTGTTCTATAGAGAAGTGTCTTAGTGAGACACTGTTCTATAGAGAAGTGTCTTAGTGAGACACTATTCTATAGAAAAGTGTCTTAATGAGACACTATTCTATAGAAAAGTGTCTTAATGAGACACTATTCTATAGAAAAGTGTCTTAATGAGACACTATTCTATAGAAAAGTGTCTTAATGAGACACTATTCTATAGAAAAGTGTCTTAATGAGACACTATTCTATAGAAAAGTGTCTTAATGAGACACTATTCTATAGAAAAGTGTCTTAATGAGACACTATTTTAGAGACAAGTGTCTAAATGATACACTGTTCAATAGAAAAGTGTCTTAGTGAGACACTGTTCTATAGAGAAGTGTCTTAGTGAGACACTATTCTATAGAAAAGTGTCTTAATGAGACACTATTCTATAGAAAAGTGTCTTGTTGAGACACTATTCTATAGAAAAGTGTCTTAATGAAACACTATTCTATAGAAAAGTGTCTTAATGAAACACTGTTCTATAGAAAAGTGCCTTAGTGAGACACTATTCTATAGAAAAGTGTCTTAATGAGACACTATTTTATAGAAAAGTATTATATTATAAAATAAAGTAGTAGTCTACTACTAATTTTAAGAAAAGTAGTATTTCTACTACTATTTTTAAAAAAAGTAGTATTTCTACTACTTTTTTTTAAAAAAGGTAGTATTTCTACTACTTTTTTTTAAAAAAGGTAGTATTTCTACTACTTTTTTAGAAAAGTAGTATATCTACTACTATTTTTAAAAAAGTAGTATTTCTACTACTATTTTAAAAAAAGTAGTGTTTCTACTAATATTTTTTAAAAAAAGTAGTATTTCTACTACTTTTTTTTTAAAAAGGTAGTATTTCTACTACTTTTTTAGAGAAGTAGTATATCTACTACTATTTTTAAAAAAGTTATATTTCTACTACTATTTGTAAAAAAAATAGAATTTCTACCACTATTTTTAAAAAAGTAGTATTTCTACTACTATTTTTAAAAAAAGTAGTATTTCTGCTACTATTTTTAAGAAAAGTAGTATCTCTACAACTATTTTAAAAAAAATAGTGTTTCCACTACTATTTTAAAAAAAGTAGTATTTCTACTACTTTTTTTTAAAATAGTAGTAGAAATACTATTTTTTTTAAAAATAGTAGTGGAAATACTACTTTTTTTAAAATAGTAGTAGAAATACTACTTTTTTAAAAATAGTAGTGGAAATACTACTTTTTTTAAAATAGTAGTGGAAACACTATTTTTTTTAAAGTAGTTGTAGAGATACTACTTTTCTTAAAAAAGGTAGTATTTCTACTACTTTTTTAGAGAAGTAGTATATCTACTACTATTTTTAAAAATGTAGTATTTCTACTACTATTTTTAAAAAAAGTAGTATTTCTACTACTATTTTAAAAAAGTAGTATTTCTACTACTATTTTTAAAAAAGTAATATTTCTACTACTATTTTGAAAAAAAGTAGTATTTCTACTACAATTCTTAAAAAAAGTAGTATTTCTACTACTATTTAAAAAAGTAGTATTTCTACTACTATTTTTAAAAAAAGTAGTATTTCTACTACTATTTGTAAAAAAAGTAGTATTTCTACTACTATATGATGAGTCACTATTCTATAGAGAAGTGTCTTTATAAAACACTATTTTATGGAACAGGATAGTCTGTCAATCTTTATTTTATTTATCTCTCAATTTTTACATGTTACCCCATGTAGGGTAATTTTCACATTCCACGTTGTATGCATTTACTTCACTCATATTTATTTATTTTGTTTATAAATTAATTTATGCAGTAGCTGCTTAAATATTTGTTTATTTATTTATTGTTTACTCAGAAGAGAGGGAGTAAAAGAGCGACGACGACGACTACAAACAGCACCAGCTAAAATAAGTATCAACAAATATTTAACACATTTTTAACATACCAATACCCATCATCATCAAGGGTGTGAAGATAAATTCGTAAGTTAAATACGTCCCACATCTATGTTAACTACTTAACATAGCACTGTTAAATAAAGTGAATTTGAAAAACTTAGTTTTTTTGACAAAAAATAAATAAAATTAATTATTTTTATTCATCAATTAAAGAAAATACTTTAAATTAAAACTTTTAGTAAAAAATAAAAAAAAACTTCTTCATATTAAGATTAAAATTACAGTGGAAATATGTAGTATTCAAGTTCATTGGCGGGCCACTTAGGACAGACCTGAATGGGGTTTTGATATACTGGGCGAAAGTTGGGAGGGAGTAGATGTCAAAACTATATAGGGTATACCCAGTTGTTTCTCAGGGAGGGCGCTACGAGGGGTGTAATTTGTTTCAAAATTGTTTTAACGTTAATGTTCAAAGTGTTATAGGGGCCATTTACGACAGACCTGAATGGGGTTTCGATACACTGGGTGAAAGCTGGGAGGGAGTAGATGTCAAAACTATATATAGGGTATATCCAGTTGTTTCTCAGGGAGGGCGCTACAAGGGGTGGAATTTGTTCCAAAATAGTTTTAACGTTAATGTTCAAAGTGTTATAGGGGCCATTTAGGACAGACCTGAATGGGGTTTGGATATACCGGGCGAAAGCTGGGAGGGAGTAGATGTCAAAACTATATAGGGTATATTCAGTTGTTTCTCAGGGAGGGCGTTACGAGGGGTGGAATTTGTTCAATTACTTTTTTAACGTAAATGTTCAAAGTGTTATAGGGGCCATTTAGGACAGACCTGAATGGGGTCTGGATATACTGGGAGAAAGCTGGGAGGGAGTAGATGTCAAAACTATATAGGGTATATTCAGTTGTTTCTCAGGGAGGGCGCTACGAGGGGTGGAATTTGTTCAATTACTTTTTTAACGTTAATGTTCAAAGTATTATAGGGGCCATTTAGGACAGACCTGAATGGGGTTTGGATACACTGGGTGAAAGCTGGGAGGGAGTAGATGTCAAAACTATATGGGGTATATTCAGTTGTTTCTCAGGGAGGGCGCTACGAGGGGTGGAATTTGTTCAATTACTTTTTTAACGTAAATGTTCAAAGTGTTATAGGGGCCATTTAGGACAGACCTGAATGGGGTCTGGATATACTAAGAGAAAGCTGGGAGGGAGTAGATGTCAAAACTATATAGGGTATATTCAGGTGTTTCTCAGAGAGGGCGCTACATGGGGTGGAATTTGTTCAATTACTTTTTAAACGTTAATGTTCAAAGTGTTATAGGGGCCATTTAGGACAGACCTGAATAGGGTTTGGATATACAGGGTGAAAGCTGGGAGGGAGTAGATGTCAAAACTACTTAGGGTATATCCAGTTGTTTCTCAGGGAGGGCGCTACGATGGGTGGAATTTGTTCAATTACTTTTTAACGTAAATTTTCAAAGTGTTATAGGGGCCATTTAGGACAGACCTGAATGGGGTTTGGATACACTGGGTGAAAGCTGGGAGGGAGTAGATGTCAAAACTATATGGGGTATACCCAGTTGTTTCTCAGGGAGGGCGCTACGAGGGGTGGAATTTGTTCAATTACTTTTTTAACGTTAATGTTCAAAGTGTTATAGGGGCCATTTAGGACAGACCTGAATGGGGTATCGATATACTGGGTGAAAGCTGGGAGGGAGTAGATGTCAAAACTATATAGGGTATATTCAGTTGTTTCTCAGGGAGGGCGCTACGAGGGGTGGAATTTGTTCCAAAATTGTTTTAACGTTAATGTTGAAAGTGTTATAGGGGCCATTTAGGACAGACCTGAATGGGGTCTGGATACACTGGGTGAAAGCTGGGAGGGAGTAGATGTCAAAACTATATAGGGGATATTCAGTTGTTTCTCAGGGAGGGCGCTACGAGGGGTGGAATTTGTTCAATTACTTTTTTAACGTTAATGTTCAAAGTATTATAGGGGCCATTTAGGACAGACCTGAATGGGGTTTGGATATACTGGGTGAAAGCTGGGAGGGAGTAGATGTCAAAACTATATAGGGTATACCCAGTTGTTTCTCAGGGAGGGCGCTACGAGGGGTGCAATTTGTTCAATTACTTTTTTAACGTTAATGTTCAATGTATTATAGGGGCCATTTAGGACAGACCTGAATGGGGTTTGGATATACTGTGTGAAAGCTGGGAGGGAGTAGATGTCAAAACTATATAGGGTATACCCAGTTGTTTCTCAGAGAGGGCGCTACATGGGGTGGAATTTGTTCAATTACTTTTTAAACGTTAATGTTCAAAGTGTTATAGGGGCCATTTAGGACAGACCTGAATAGGGTTTGGATATACAGGGTGAAAGCTGGGAGGGAGTAGATGTCAAAACTATATAGGGTATACCCAGTTGTTTCTCAGGGAGGACGCTACGAGGGGTGGAATTTGTTCAATTACTTTTTTAACGCTAATGTTCAAAGTGTTATAGGGGCCATTTAGGACAGACCTGAATGGGGTTTCGATACACTGGGTGAAAGCTGGGAGGGAGTAGATGTCAAAACTATATGGGGTATACCCAGTTGTTTCTCAGGGAGGGCGCTACGAGGGGTGGAATTTGTTCAATTACTTTTTTAACGTAAATGTTCAAAGTGTTATAGGGGCCATTTAGGACAGACCTGAATGGGGTTTGGATACACTGGGTGAAAGCTGGGAGGGAGTAGATGTCAAAACTATATAGGGTATACCCAGTTGTTTCTCAGGGAGGGCGCTACAAGGGGTGGAATTCGTTCCAAAATTGTTTTAACGTTAATGTTCAAAGTGTTATAGGGGCCATTTAGGACAGACCTGAATGGGGTTTGGATATACTGGGTGAAAGCTGGGAGGGAGTAGATGTCAAAACTATATAGGGTATATTCAGGTGTTTCTCAGGGAGGGCGCTGCGAGGGGTGGAATTTGTTCAGTTACTTTTTTAACGTTAATGTTCAAAGTGTTATAGGGGCCATTTAGGACAGACCTGAATGGGGTTTGGATATACTGGGTGAAAGCTGGGAGAGAGTAGATGTCAAAACTATATAGGGTATTTTCAGGTGTTTCTCAGGGAGGGCGCTACGAGGGGTGGAATTTGTTCCAAAATTGTTTTAACGTTAATGTTCAAAGTGTTATAGGGGCCATTTAGGACAGACCTGAATGGGGTTTGGATATACTGAGTGAAAGCTGGGAGGGAGTAGATGTCAAAAGTATATAGGGTATACCCAGTTGTTTCTCAGGGAGGGCGCTACGAGGGGTGGAGTTTGTTCAATTACTTTTTTAACGTTAATGTTCAAAGTGTTATAGGGGCCATTTAGGACAGACCTGAATGGGGTATCGATATACTGGGTGAAAGCTGGGAGGGAGTAGATGTCAAAGCTATATAGGGTATACCCAGTTGTTTCTCAGGGAGGGCGTTACAAGGGGTGGAATTTGTTCAATTACTTTTTAACGTTAATGTTCAAAGTGTTATAGGGGCCATTTAGGACAGACCTGAATAGGGTTTCGATACACTGGGTGAAAGCTGGGAGGGAGTAGATGTCAAAACTATATGGGGTATACCCAGTTGTTTCTCAGGGAGGGCGCTACGAGGGGTGGAATTTGTTCAATTACTTTTTTAACGTTAATGTTCAAAGTGTTATAGGGGCCATTTAGGACAGACCTGAATGGGGTTTCGATACACTGGGTGAAAGCTGGGAGGGAGTAGATGTCAAAACTATATAGGGTATACCCAGTTGTTTCTCAGGGAGGGCGTTACAAGGGGTGGAATTTGTTCAATTACTTTTTAAACGTTAATGTTCAAAGTGTTATAGGGGCCATTTAGGACAGACCTGAATGGGGTTTCGATACACTGGGTGAAAGCTGGGAGGGAGTAGATGTCAAAACTATATGGGGTATACCCAGTTGTTTCTCAGGGAGGGCGCTACGAGGGGTGGAATTTGTTCAATTACTTTTTTAACGTAAATGTTCAAAGTGTTATAGGGGCCATTTAGGACAGACCTGAATGGGGTTTCGATACACTGGGTGAAAGCTGGGAGGGAGTAGATGTCAAAACTATATAGGGTATACCCAGTTGTTTCTCAGGGAGGGCGCTACAAGGGGTGGAATTTGTTCCAAAATTGTTTTAACGTTAATGTTCAAAGTGTTATAGGGGCCATTTAGGACAGACCTGAATGGGGTTTCGACATGGTGGGTGAAAGCTGGGAGCTTTTAAAATCCAATAAAGACCGCTTTAAACTTACAATTAAAAAATATGTTTATTAAAATTTTATTTTATAAACATCATCATTATATGCGATCTTACAATTTAACTTAAATCAGAATGCTGTTTAAAATGTAATCATACTAAAATTTAAACAGTAGATAAGAGGAAACATGCATACAGTAAGTTTTTATTTTGAGAGGTTTTAAATCAATTCATTGTGGTTCGCTGTTACCACAGTAATTTGTTATTAATTTTAGACTCAGTATCCACTGTAACTTATTTCGTTAATGAACCGTTAGCTTTGAGTATTTGTTTCTCACTTCTATTCTTATAACTATTATGTTGTTGTAAACAAGAATGCAGTACCCAACAGTTTTAGGAGACTGTCCCGGACTAATGATTTTACCTATCATTTACAGAGTAACCAATTTACTTCTCTCTGCACTACAAAGAGTACATACGTGTCAAATGATCTAAAATATATCAATTGGAGTTAGCCAAGTGATCAGAAATTAGCGACAATTACTGTCTATAAGGGATACATTGTCTACTCGATAAACTGCTGGGTGGCACATTGAATGTGAGACACAAATAAAACAACAACAGTGTGGCATTTATGAACATGTAGAATAGTTAGCAGGGATAGCAAATGATCGATTATAAGTTTTATTTAAAAAATACTTTTTAATAATTATAATTATTATTTGACTTTTATTTTTTACTTTAAAATAACAGTTTTTTGTGATTTTTTTATTTTGCTCGAAAAAAATGTAGAAAATAAAATTCGTTTGTAATTTCCACAATATAATTTTCCGACCCTATAAAGAATATATATTCTGAATCCTTATAGATAGCGGAGTCGATTAAGCTATGTCCGTCTGTCTGTCTGTCTGTCCGTCTGTCTGTTGAAATCAATTTTCTGAAGTCCCCAGATATCTTCGGGATCCAAATCTTCAATAATTCTGTCAGACATGCTTTCGAGAAGTTTGCTATTTAAAATCAGCAAAATCGGTCCACAAATGGCTGAGATATAAGGAAAAAACCAGGACAACCTCGATTTTTTACATATTTTTTGACCTATATCTGGATTACTAAGCCATTAATATAGACAATATGGATATCTAATGATAGATATTTCAAAGACCTTTGCAACGACGTATATAAGACCATAGTAAGTTGGACCTACAATGGGTCAAAATCGGGAAAAAAATTTTAACCAATTTTTTTTTTTCACCAAAAGTTTTTTTTGCTAAATATTAAAAAAAAAAAAATTAAAATTAAAAAAAAAAATTCGAAAAAAAAAAATTTTACAAAAAATGGAAAAAAACAACTGGAAAAAAAATAAATTTTGTTTACCTAAAAATATTTAAAATTTTTATTTTAAAGTATAGTTCGGTGAAGGGTATATAAGATTCGGCCCAGCCGAACATATCTCTCTTACTTGTTTTAATTTAAGATCGATCTTTTCTCCAAAGTCCGTGCATAAAAACTTATTTGTCAAACTATTGTCTAAGCGGAAAATAAAAATTTTAGCTTTATGGTTTAAGGATTTTGCATTGTGATATGCAAAAAATGTTTTATTTAAAAGGAATAACAGTAATGAAATTTCAAAATATTACAAGCAAATAATTTATTCCCTAAATGCGCAGAATTCTAATCGCAAATTAAAACGGATGCTTAACAAAATCTAAAAACAGAATTTTTAATTTTTTTGGTCACACAAATTTGCAAATTCATTTTTTTAAAGCACTCTAATTTACAAATTAGTTTACGTTTACTTAGAAGAAAATTCTGTTATTCTCAGGTATTTTTGGAAAAATTCTAAAACGGTGGGTTTTTTTGTGATATTGCCCTTTTATTTATCATAATGAACCCTTTTGCATGTATTTTGAGTTTCTTCAAAGAGCACAGAAAAAACTCAAGTTCTTAACCTTGAGTCTTCCGATTTTTACCATATTCTGCAATCACATACCATCTGGTGTGTGTTTGAAGATATTAATTTTTTCAAATAAAAAAAAAACGACTTATTCATGCTTTTAATTTTTTTAAAATCAAGAAAATTTGCTTGGGCTTTATTTTTAAATAGGTACTCGTATCGTAAGGAAGCAAAAATCCCTCTATTTCAACAAATAAGTGTTTTATATGTTTTCGTACAAATAGAGTACAACTACAAATATACAATAACCATTTTTTGTATTACTCCTTATCGAATATTGAAAAATTTATTGTATTATTAAAATATGTAATTTTTACTAGATAATTTAATATAATATTGTTTGTGATACATGCATTCTCCATTTTTAATAAAAAAAAGGGTTTAAGAAGAAAATAAAAGAATTGTATTTATTTTGGAAATATTTAAATAAATGCCCAAAAATGTCGAAACCCCACTTTGAACATTTACGTCAAGAAAGTAATTGGACAAATTCCACCCCTCGTAGCCTCCTCCCTGAGAAACAACTGAATATACCCTTTATAGTTTTGACATCTACTCCCTCCCAGCTTTCGCCCAGTATATCCAAACCCCATTCAGGTCTGTCCTAAATGGCCCCTATAGCACTTTGAACATTAACGTTAAAACAATTTTGGAACAAATTCCACCCCTTGTAGCGCCCTCCCTGAGAAACAACTGAATATACCCTATATAGTTTTGACATCTACTCCCTCCCAGCTTTCACCCAGTATATCCAAACCCCATTCAGGTCTGTCCTAAATGGCCCCTATAACACTTTGAACATTTACGTTAAAAAAGTAATTGAACAAATTCCACCCCTTGTAGCGCCCTCCCTGAGAAACAACTGGGTATACCCTATATAGTTTTGACATCTACTCCCTCCCAGCTTTCACCCAGTGTATCGAAACCCCATTCAGGTCTGTCCTAAATGGCCCCTATAACACTTTGAACATTTACGTTAAAAAAGTAATTGAACAAATTCCACCCCTCGTAGCGCCCTCCCTGAGAAACAACTGAATATACCCTATATAGTTTTGACATCTACTCCCTCCCAGCTTTCACCCAGTGTATCGAAACCCCATTCAGGTCTGTCCTAAATGGCCCCTATAACACTTTGAACATTTACGTTAAAAAAGTAATTGAACAAATTCCACCCCTTGTGGCGCCCTCCCTGAGAAACAACTGAATATACCCTATATAGTTTTGACATCTACTCCCTCCCAGCTTTCACCCAGTATATCCAAACCCCATTCAGGTCTGTCCTAAATGGCCCCTATAACACTTTGAACATTTACGTTAAAAAAGTAATTGAACAAATTCCACCCCTTGTAGCGCCCTCCCTGAGAAACAACTGAATATACCCTATATAGTTTTGACATCTACTCCCTCCCAGCTTTCACCCAGTATATCCAAACCCCATTCAGGTCTGTCCTAAATGGCCCCTATAACACTTTGAACATTAACGTTAAAACAATTTTGGAACAAATTCCACCCCTCGTAGCGCCCTCCCTGAGAAACACCTGAATATACCCTATATAGTTTTGACATCTACTCTCTCCCAGCTTTCACCCAGTATATCCAAACCCCATTCAGGTCTGTCCTAAATGGCCCCTATAACACTTTGAACATTAACGTTAAAAAAGTAATTGAACAAATTCCACCCCTCGCAGCGCCCTCCCTGAGAAGCAACTGAATATACCCTATATAGTTTTGACATCTACTCCCTCCCAGCTTTCACTCAGTATATCCAAACCCCATTCAGGTCTGTCCTAAATGGCCCCTATAACACTTTGAACATTAACGTTAAAACAATTTTGGAACAAATTCCACCCCTCGTAGCGCCCTCCCTGAGAAACACCTGAATATACCCTATATAGTTTTGACATCTACTCTCTCCCAGCTTTCACCCAGTATATCCAAACCCCATTCAGGTCTGTCCTAAATGGCCCCTATAACACTTTGAACATTAACGTTAAAAAAGTAATTGAACAAATTCCACCCCTCGCAGCGCCCTCCCTGAGAAACAACTGAATATACCCTATATAGTTTTGACATCTGCTCCCTCCCAGCTTTCACCCAGTATATCCAAACCCCATTCAGGTCTGTCCTAAATGGCCCCTATAACACTTTGAACATTTACGTTAAAGAAGTAATTGAACAAATTTAACCCCTCGTAGCGCCCTCCCTGAGAAACAACTGAATATACCCTATATAGTTTTGACATCTACTCCCTCCCAGCTTTCACCCAGTATATCCAAACCCCATTCAGGTCTGTCCTAAATGGCCCCTATAACACTTTGAACATTTACGTTAAAAAAGTAATTGAACAAATTCAACCCCTCGTAGCGCCCTCCCTGAGAAACAACTGAATATGCCCTATGTAGTTTTGACATCTACTCCATCCCAGCTTTCACCCAGTGTATCGAAACCCCATTCAGGTCTGTCCTAAATGGCCCCTATAACACTTTGAACATTAACGTTCAAACAATTTTGAAACAAATTACACCCCTTGTAGCGCCCTCTCTGAGAAACAACTGGGTATACCCTATATAGTTTTGACATCTACTCCCTCCCAGCTTTCACCCAGTATATCCAAACCCCATTCAGGTCTGTCCTAAATGGCCCCTATAATATTTTGAACATTAACGTTAAAAAAGTAATTGAACAAATTCCACCCCTCGTAGCGCCCTCCCTGAGAAACAACTGAATATCCCCTATATAGTTTTGACATCTACTCCTTCCCAGCTTTCACCCAGTGTATCCAGACCCCATTCAGGTCTGTCCTAAATGGCCCCTATAACACTTTGAAAATTTACGTTAAAAAAGTAATTGAACAAATTCCACCCCTCGTAGCGCCCTCCCTGATAAACAACTGAATATACCCTATATAGTTTTGACAGCTACTCCCTCCCAGCTTTCTCCCAGTATATCCAGACCCCATTCAGGTCTGTCCTAAATGGCCCCTATAACACTTTGAACATTTACGTTAAAAAAGTAATTGAACAAATTCCACCCCTCGTAGCGCCCTCCCTGAGAAACAACTGAATATACCCCATATAGTTTTGACATCTACTCCCTCCCAGCTTTCACCCAGTGTATCCAAACCCCATTCAGGTCTGTCCTAAATGGCCCCTATAATACTTTGAACATTAACGTTAAAAAAGTAATTGAACAAATTCCACCCCTCGTAGCGCCCTCCCTGAGAAACAACTGAATATCCCCTATATAGTTTTGACATGTACTCCCTCTCAGCTTTCACCCAGTGTATCGAAACCCCATTCAGGTCTGTCCTAAATGGCCCCTATAACACTTTGAACATTAACATTCAAACATTTTTGAAACAAATTACACCCCTCGTAGCGCCCTCCCTGAGAAACAACTGGGTATACCCTATATAGTTTTGACATCTACTCCCTCCCAGCTTTCACCCAGTATATCGAAACCCCATTCAGGTCTGTCCTAAGTGGCCCGCCAATGAACTTGAATACTGCATATTTCTACTGTAATTTTAATCTTAATATGAAGAAGTTTTTTTTATTTTTTACTAAAAGTTTTAATTTAAAGTATTTTCTTTAATTGATGAATAAAAATAATTAATTTTATTTATTTTTTGTCAAAAAAAACTAAGTTTTTCAAATTCACTTTATTTAACAGTGCTATGTTAAGTAGTTAACATAGATGTGGGACGTATTTAACTTACGAATTTATCTTCACACCCTTATCATCATCATCGTCATCATTAAGAGCAGCAGCAACAGCAACATCAGCTTTAGCAGCAACAACATTTATATAAAAAAAAACAAGCAACAAGCTTATTATCACTACAATCGACACACTGTGTGCGTTCGTTGGTTCATTCATACAGTAAAGGTCTGTCTGTCGGTGATTCATTTAGAGAAAACCACCAATAAAGATTTCTTTTTTTTATTTATTAAATTTAAAATTTTATTTTTTGTATTTTTTCTCTGTTAGAAACAGTGAGGAACGTATGTATGTGGATTTTGTTGTATTTCTACGTAACTAAAAAAAATTATGCTTGATTTAAGGTCTGTTTCGCCAGACTATTTTGTTGCCGTGTTGACGTTTATTCGCCCGTTCATTCGCAGTATTCAAAGTGCATTTTAAATTAGTTTTAAGCTGATAAACTTGAAAAAAAAAAAATAAAAACGTTTGTTTGACTTTTTTATTTGCTTTTTGTGGTTAAAAGTATTGTCTTGATAATGGAAATATATTGAATTTCATAGTGACGCATTCATAATTTAGATTCTTTTGTGTGTAGCAGACTTACATAGTGATAGAGAGAGCAAGAGTCCGGGGAATTTTGTATTTCGTAGGAATTCTATAAATGCTTTAATTAGTCAGTTTGTTAATGCTAAAAATGTTAATTAAATCATAGGAATTTTAAGTCAATTTTAATCTCAACGAAGGTGATGTTTTAGTAAAGAATGTAAAGGTTTTTTAAGCACGGAATTATTACAAGGTTTGGCGACAAATTTAAAGTAATAATACATTTTTAAAACTAAACTCAAGAGATGACAAAATGAGAACTAGATGGTGTTACTGAGATCATACATTTTTACAACCAGAAGTGAAATTTCATATTCTGAAATCTTATTTTCTGATCGACTCCACTGTATAGTAGAAAAAAGAGTCTCTAATGTATCTTTCGGCAGACTTAGAAGACTTAATTTCGTTTAACATTTAAATTATTTTACAAAAATCTCTTTGGTGTGCTTTAGACCTGAACAAATTTCCTATTTTAAAACTTTGAAATGTACATTACCCCTTCTAAAGCACTCATTTTTCATTTATTAATACAGCTATTAATATAAAACACACCCTCAACATCTTTCAAATGACCACATATGTTTGCTTGAAGTGTTTTATTTAAAATTAATTTCAATAAATTATTACTAAACACAAACCGCAAATTTAGTTTGGGGGTCTTATAAGTTTAATGTCTGTCCAGCTAAAATACATACAAACTATGGCAAATAACTGAAATGTATAAAAAAGAAAATACAAACTTTGCAAACTACAATTGCGTACAGTGCGCGTATCATTCAAAGTCCATCACCAGGAACCTGCCCGCCTGTCTGCCTGCCTACCTACCGAGCAGACCGCACTTGCAATTTATGCCACATCATCAAATTTCTACCGTAAATGCCACAAAAACCGCAAAATATCATTTGCACGGACACAACATGTTCACAACAACTACATACATACTTACTTGCAACACACTCACACATATCCTCCTCATCTACACTAACATTTATTTATGTCTGGAGTATTGTATTGTATAAAAACTTCAGAAGGACATTTGCTTTTGTGAGTGAGTGTATGTGTGTGTAAAAAGGCCATAAAACCAAAGAAAATCCAAAATGCCAATAAAGACAAACGTTCCGCAAGAAAACCAAAAAAAGTTTCTTTATTATTAGTGAATATGAGTGGGTTTTTCTAGGAATATGAGTGTGGTTAGCTTTATATGAAAGTCGGTAGGCTCAAAGTCATTGCAGTGCAAGAGGGCAGATTGAAAAGTCAGCTAAATATTTCTATCGCATGAATTACTTTGCTATTCCATGGAAAAAATATCAGTAGCTTTGTTATTCTATAGAAAAGTTATCAATCACCTCTATTATGTAACAGGTGGCGCAAAAGTAATCCTCCTATCAGCAAATGCTATACATTTTGCCGATTATTGGTCAAATAAATAGTCAGCAATATTCCGCGTTCTGGAGCAGTGTAGCATAATATTGTTTATTAACGTGTATTTCGCATGTGTTTACTACACAAATGTCAAAACAGAACTGACATTAGGGGCCAATTGCAAAATTTATAGCATTTTCTGATAGGAGGATTACTTTTGCGCCACCTTATACGTTGTTGTCATTAAAAAGTCACACCAACGGCGAAAAAATTGTATTTGTATAGTCGTTATCGATAATTTTTGGATACTATTGACAGCAATTTTCAATTTTCTAAGACGCGTTAATGTAGACATTGACTTAAAACGAGTCTTTCGAGTCGACTCGATATTTGACAACGGCTCATACTAAAATAAAAAATAGTTGAGATTAGATACACGAAATATGAAAATCAACAATAGGAAGCAATTTCAAACCGTAATGTCAGAACTTATATAAACGTGGTTGGAATGAAATCAGGCTGAAGTCTGTTCTAGTGACATTTTTCAAATCACTTAAAAAATGTTTGCCATTATTGAAGTTATTGTCAATAAAATAAAAATATTGTCACGCCTATTTTCGAGTAGTCAGGGCTACAAATATCTTTGGATATATCTTCAAAACAGTATTTTGTTCTTAAACAATTGGTCAATTCACAAGATCTCTTATCAGTGATATTGTCATAATGTCCTAAAATAACACGACTCGGCGGCGAGGCTTAACCGACTCTTATGCATTCGGCGTTGGTCTCTGCTGGTTCGTTACGATAACACAATAAACATAGCATAGAAAGTCGTATTATTTTACAACATTTTTTGCTTGAAAAGCAATAAAAACCATTGTGAAATATTAGAACATTCTGCCATGATAAGAGACCTTGTGAATTGACCAAATATATATAACAAATGATAGATATCTTGAAGACCTTTCCATCGATATATAACATGATTTATTATAACATGATTCTATATGCCACACCTGGGAACAATATTTTTTGACTCTAGATTAATTTATTTAAAATTCAAGAGATAAAGTTTTAATTTAACATGACTCTATAGTAATAGAGTAGAAAAAAAAATTATAATTTTTCAGCATACAAAATGTTTGTATGCTAAGTGAAGGCATGTTATGCTGGAAGTCTGTACTAATCGAAACCGGTGTTCGAAATACCATCGAGGAGAAAATCAATACGTCCAGCAATAGTTACAGAAAATCTTTACTAAAGGAGTCGGTGTTGAAATTACCATAGTGTAGAAAATTATTGAGCTCTCCCGAATGCCAGCTATACATGAAATCGTTACTAGCGAAGCCAGTGTTCGAAATATTCAAATCATGGCTTCATTTCTTTACTTTGAAGCCTAAGGTTTGGTTTGTTTAACTGGAATCCAATAAAAGTCACGAAATGCATAGGGATGGTACTTATTTATTTTAAATTATCGATAACAAGTCGACTCAACACAACATTATTAGTAAATACCGACTAATCGTCAAAGTGATGCCAAATTCCACTCGGAATGACAACGAAGTGAAGTCGACGTTAACAACGACATACATAATAGGTGTGAAAAACGTTGCTATTTTATAGAAAAGTTATCAATAACTTTGCTATTCTTTCGATTCTATAGAAAAGTGATCGATAACTTATATTTTCTTTAGATAAAATATCGATTACTTTAGTTGTCTCTTGAGAAGTTATCGATAACTTTTGTTTTCTATAGAAAAGTTATCGATAACTTTAGTTTTCTTTAGAAAAGTTATCGATAACTTTAGTTTTCTTTATAAAAGTTATCGATAACTTTTATTTTCTATAGAAAAATATCGATAACTTTAGTTTTCTTTAGAAAAATTATCAATAACTTTAGTTTTTTTTTAGAACATTTATAGATAACTTTTGATGCCTACAGAAAAGTTATCGATAACTTTAATTTTGTTTAGAAAAGTTATCGATTATTTTGAATTATATCGATAACTTTAGTTTTCTTTATATAATTTATCGATTACTTTTGATGTCAATAGAAAGGTTGTCGATAACTTTTGATTTCTATAGAAAAATAATGGATAGGTTTTGTTTTCTATAGAAAAGTTATCAATAGCTTTAGTTTTCTATAGAAAAAATTTCGATAACTTTTGTTTTCTATAGAAAAGTTATCGATAAGTCTTTTTCTGTAGAAAAGTTATCGATAGCTTTAGTTTTCTTTAGAAAAGTTATCGATAACTTAATTTTTCTTTAGAAAAGTTATCGATAACTTTAGTTTTCTATATAAAAGTACTCGATAACTTATATTATCTGTAGGAAATTTATCGATAACTTTTGTTTTCTATAGAAAAGTTATCGAAAACTTTAGTTTTCTACAGAAAAATTATTGATAACATTAGTTTTCTGTAGAAAAATGTCGATAACTTTTGTTCTCTACATAAAAGTAATCGATAACTTTTATTTTCTATCAATAAATTTAGTTTTTTATAGACAACTTATCGATAACTTTTGTTTTCTATAGAAAGTTATCGATAGCTTTTCTCTTTTATAGAAAAGTTATCAATTCATCTTTTTCTGTAGAAGGTTATCGATAAATTTTATTTTGTATAGAAAAGTTATCGATAACTTTAGGTTTCTTTAGAAAAGTTATCGATAACTTTAGGTTTCTTTAGAAAAATTATCGATAACTTTAGTTTTCTATAGAAAAAATTTCGATAACTTTTGTTTTCTATGGAAAAGTTAACGATAACTTTTTTTGTTTATATAAAAGTTATCGATAACTTTTGATTTCTATCGATAATTTTAGGTTTCTATAGAAAAGTTATCGATAACTTTTGTTTTCTTTGGAAAAATATCGATAAGTATTTTTTTGTAAAAAGTTATCGAAAACTTTTATATTCTATAGAAAAGTTATCGATAGCTTTAGTTTTCTATAGAAAAGTTATCAACAACTTTTGTTGCTTATAGAAAAGTTATCAATAACTCTTGTTGTTTATAGAAAAGTTATCGATAACTTTTGTTTTCTATAGAAATATTTTGGATAAATTTTGTTTTCTATAGAAAAAATGTCGATAACTTTTGTTTTCTTTAGAAAAGTTATCGATGACTTATATTTTCTATTGAAAATTTGTCGATAACTTTTGTTTTCTGTGGAAAATTTATCGATAACTTGACTTTTCTATATAAAAATTAACGATAGCTTGACTATTCTTAGAAAATGTATCGATAACCTAAATTTTCTTTAGAAATCTAAACGATAACTTATCTATAACTTGTATTTTCTTTATCGGTAACTAGATTTTTGTTGCATTTTTTGAATTTCAGTTGTTTTTTTTTTTTTCTGGCAATAAAACAAGTTTTTTATTATAAAATAAACTGTTCATTTTGCCCTCGCATTAGTAGTTTTGGTGACAAAAGTGGCAGGTGACCACAATAATAATTTAAACATAAATTGCTTGTTGTTGTAGCTACCACTTGAGTTGTTGCTGTTTTTATTATTGCCATCCAACAATAACCAAGAAATTATTATTAAAGATATAAAACTACGCCCATTTAAGCAAAAAGAAAATTAAAACTTATAATAAAACACCAACATAAAAAGAAACCTTTTGGAAATGAATGTCTCGAGTTTTGTTCGGCACAAATGAAAAGGACATTCATTTTATAAGAAAACCACAAAATTCTACTTAAGAAATAACACTCACTTACTCTATCTTTCGCCATTCCTTCCTGCCCCTTAAAAAAAAAGAGTTAAAAGTATAAAATTTATATACACTTAAAGTTATAAAATAAATAGAAGACAATTATTTAAAATCGCACACTCTTATGAATACACGACTACACAGTTGTCTATTTAAGCAGCACACAAAAGTATGCAATCATTTGCACACACAAAAAAGACGACATTTAATACAATAAGAGAGAATAGGAGTCAGAAAGGTAAAGAGAGAGAGACACAGACAGACTCCTTTTATGGTGTATTAACATTAAAAAGGAAATGATTTTAAATTTATTAGTGTATAAAATCAAGCAATGAAAGGAAGAACTTTTATTGGAAGATTTTATTCTTAACAGGAGCGTAATAAAAAGTGTATTTATGTGTAAGATATAAAATTAAGGGTTTAAGTAAAAAAAAACTTGTAAATTATAAAGAGTTTAAGGCAGTAAACTTGTAAAAATTGTAAATTATAAAGAGTTTACGGCAGTAAACTTGTAAAAATTTCAAAGTCATAAGGAAATCTAAAGAATTTTAATCAATAGCTGTCATTTTCCATACAAAACTATTTTTGTTTAACTTAAATAATATCAGTATTTTTATATAGAACATTGTATATGTTATAGACTTTTTACTTATTTCTCTTTAGTTTCAATATTTGTTTAAAACCCGTTACTAATTAATATTAATCATACGCTCTGCTTATAGTATTTCTAAAAATATATTTGCTTTACTTTACTTTTTTTAATACACATTTCTAGACTAAAGACATTGCAAAGAAATTTCTAGTTTAATATTTGAAGCACGTAATAGACATTAAATAAATGATGAAATAATATTGAATTTGTTAAAATAACAAACGTTAAAGTGATAAAAATGAATTTATCAACACATTTTTTTTTTATAATATTTCAACATTAACTAGAGTTTTTCTAAAGAAAAAATTAATGTTATTAAGAATTTAGCTTGCACTTAATAAAAACTTAATTGTTAAGCTTAAATTATCATGAATACTTATAAAAATGTAAACACATATTAAAGCTTTCAAACCTTTTATTTAAATAACATTTAATTAATATTAATCATACGCCTAGTGTTTTTAAAAAAATACTTAATTGTTTATTTCTGAGATTTTAGTAAATGTTATTCAATTTTTTATGAATTTTTTTGCAGTTGTTCATTTATTGACGTAATCATATGAATTTTTGTTTAAATTTCATTTGAGTTATATTATTTTAATTATACACATTGCAGTTGCTAGGTTGGTCATATTGCAATTTTTTATATTCATTTCATTTTTTCATACATACATTTTTTAAAATTATAGACTGAGCATTTTTTCTACCCGTATTTTTTTGTTGTTGCTGCTGTTGTGTTGGTATACAAATGAAAATGTAGTACTATTGTATGCGCAAAACGTCACGTTTTAATTTATTGATGGTAGATTTTGTTCTTCCCCGCTAGCTAACGTTCGCCATTGCATGGGACAAGCATACAATTTTTTGCAGCGTTTTTATTTTAATATTAATCTCTGTTGAAAGTACAGATAAGAGAGGGTACTTTTTTTTATTATTTTGGGGTGAACAAATATGTGCTAGTCAGGGGAAAAAGCAAAACAGACTGCTGTAATTAAGATTAGATTTTGTGTAAGTGGAAATTGTTGACAAAAGTGATAAAATTTCAATTAGTTTAATGGGTATGAGGTGCACTATACAGACAATTGCAAATATATTTATACTCAAACACATATAAAATGGCAAATGAAATTTATTCAAGTGTTTAAATATTCTTTCACAGGTCAACTGATACAATTTTAAACAAACTGATAACAATCCCAATTAAACCCAGCAGGCCCTGTAATAACAATAATAAAACAATATATTAATATACATTATTAAATGCTATTTCCAATCATTTTGCCTTATTTGAAGCAAAATCTTCGAAATTATTTTATAGATTTCCTAATTTTAACCCTTTTCTCTATACCAGGCGTATGATTAATATTAATTAGTATTTATTTAATAAAATTCTCAATAGTTTCATTACTACTCAATCAATTTCACTGCAACTAAAAGCAAATAATAGACTACATTACCAATTTTAATTAATTAATAAATACTTATGGAATTCTTGTATTAAAATCCATTTATTTCCTGTTCGAAAATATAATTTTACAAATATAAACACAAATACTTTGTATTGATTTTGTTTTCTTCTTTCTATTTTGTAGTAAAAGCTCTTTACTTTTATGTAATTTGTCATTGATTACATTTTATATTTGCTATTTACATTAAACATTGTCAATTTGATTCATTACGAAATATTTATTTATGTATTGTATTAGAAATATTATTGTTGTATTGCTGTTTGTTTACTTGTATTTACAATATAATAAATATTTATTAGTAAGTATATAATTATCAAGTCTAATGACACTAGAAATTTAACAAAATGTTTGTGAAAACATTATACAAGACAATTTGTATACAAATTAATATAAATTGTTAAAGCAGCAGGGAAATAATGAAAATTTATTGTATAAATAAATAGGAAATTTTGTAAAGTTTAATTAAAACTTCAGAGAATTAAGATAACTTGTCTAAATTTTATCGAATTTTGTTTTGAAAAGGAAAAACTTTTCAATAACTTTTCTAGAGAAAACCAAAGTTATCGATAACTTTTCTAGAGAAGCAAAAGTTGTCGATCATTTTTCTAAAAAAACCAAAGTTATTGATAATTTTTCTTTAGAATATAAAACATATCGATAACATCACTAGAGAAAACTAAAGTTATCGATATTTTTTCTAGAGAAAAAAAAGTTATCGATAACTTTTCTATAGAAAAGTAAAGTTATCGATAAGTTATCTATAGAAAATTAAAGTTATCGATAACTTTTCTATAGAAAAGTAAAGTTATCGATAACTTTTCTATAGAAATGTAAAGTTATCGATAATTTTTCTATAGAAAAGTAAAGTTATCGATAACTTGTCTATAGAAAAGTAAAGCTATCGCTAACTTTTCTATAGAAAAGTAAATTTATCGATAACTTTTCTATAGAAAAGCAAAGTTATCGATAACTTTTCTATAGAAAAGTAAAGTTATCGATAACTTTTCCATAGAAAAGTAAAGTTATCGATAACTTTTCCATAGAAAAGTAAAGTCATCGATAACTTTTCCATAGAAAAGTAAAGTCATCGATAACTTTTCTATAGAAAAGTAAAGTTATCGATAACTTTTCTATAGAAAAGTAAAGTTATCGATAACTTTTCTATAGAAAACCAAAGTTGGCGATAACTTTTCTATAGACACGTAAAGCTATCGATAACTTTTCTATAGAAAAGTAAAGTTATCGATAACTTTTCTATAGAAAAGTAAAGTTAAAGATACTTTTTCTAAAGAAAACCAAACTTATCAATAACTTTTTTATAGAAAAGTAAAGTTATCGATAACTTTTCTATAGAAAAGTAAAGTTATCGATAACTTTTCTATAGAAAAGTAAAGTTATCGATAACTTTTCTATAGAAAAGTAAAGTTATCGATAACTTTTCTATAGAAAAGTAAAGTTATCGATAACTTTTCTATAGAAAAGTAAAGCTATCGCTAACTTTTCTATAGAAAAGTAAATTTATCGATAACTTTTCTATAGAAAAGCAAAGTTATCGATAACTTTTCTATAGAAAAGTAAAGTTATCGATAACTTTTCCATAGAAAAGTAAAGTTATCGATAACTTTTCCATAGAAAAGTAAAGTCATCGATAACTTTTCTATAGAAAAGTAAAGTTATCGATAACTTTTCTATAGAAAAGTAAAGTTATCGATAACTTTTCTATAGAAAACCAAAGTTGGCGATAACTTTTCTATAGACACGTAAAGCTATCGATAACTTTTCTATAGAAAAGTAAAGTTATCGATAACTTTTCTATAGAAAAGTAAAGTTAAAGATACTTTTTCTAAAGAAAACCAAACTTATCAATAACTTTTTTATAGAAAAGTAAAGTTATCGATAACTTTTCTATAGAAAAGTAAAGTTATCGATAACTTTTCTATAGAAAAGTAAAGTTATCGATAACTTTTCTATAGAAAAGTAAAGCTATCGCTAACTTTTCTATAGAAAAGTAAATTTATCGATAACTTTTCTATAGAAAAGCAAAGTTATCGATAACTTTTCTATAGAAAAGTAAAGTTATCGATAACTTTTCCATAGAAAAGTAAAGTTATCGATAACTTTTCCATAGAAAAGTAAAGTCATCGATAACTTTTCTATAGAAAAGTAAAGTTATCGATAACTTTTCTATAGAAAAGTAAAGTTATCGATAACTTTTCTATAGAAAACCAAAGTTGGCGATAACTTTTCTATAGACACGTAAAGCTATCGATAACTTTTCTATAGAAAAGTAAAGTTATCGATAACTTTTCTATAGAAAAGTAAAGTTAAAGATACTTTTTCTAAAGAAAACCAAACTTATCAATAACTTTTTTATAGAAAAGTAAAGTTATCGATAACTTTTCTATAGAAAAGTAAAGTTATCGATAACTTTTCTATAAAAAACTAAAGCTATCGATAACTTTTCTATAGAAAAGTAATATTAACGATAATTTGTCTATAGAAAAGTAATATTAACGAAAATTTTTCTATAGAAAAGTAAAGTTATCGATAACTTTTTTATAGAAAAGTAAATTAAACTTTTCCTAGAGAAAGCTAATGTAATCGATATTTTTTTTCTAGAGAAAACAAAAGTTATCGATAACTTTTCTAGAGAAAGATAATGTAAACGATTAGCTTTTAAAACAGAAAAGTTGTCCATAACATCTCTATAGAGTAGAAAAGTTATCCACAACTTTTCCATATTGGGTGTATGACTTAAAAATGCACACTATAAATTTATTCAATCATTCTGACAACATATGAATTCCGAGCCAAAAGAACTGCTGATCTTTTGATGTCAAGAACGAATCAAGCCAATATCGGACGCTCTGTTTCAAAGTGAAGCATATGCCAGAGAGAACTTTCTGTATCGATCGAAACAAATATGAGTCAGACGTGCACGGTCTGGACTATAAAGCGGTTGAGGCAAAACATCCCAACCACTTCATTCTAAAAACTTTTTAACAGGTATTGTAACATGTGACCGAACGTTGTCATGATGGAATATTACGTTTCCATATCTGGCCGCATATTCTGGACGCTTTTGGCCAATGCTTCAAACGAATTAGTTTCGTTCTGTATAGATTCCCTGTGATGATCTGGTCAGATTTCAACAGCTCATAATACAATTACCTTAGCGCCATGGATATTTGGCTTTGGTGTCGATTCGGCTGGTTGGCCGGGCTTCAAATACGACTTCTTATGCTTCGGGCTATCGTAATGGATCCATTGTTCATCGCAAGTAATGATTCGGTGCCAAAATGATTTTCTTTTAAAGCGTTCAAACATCATTTCAGACATGTAAAATCGTCTTTCCAGGTCTCTCGGCTTCAATTCGTATGATACCCAATTTCCCTGCTTTTGAATAAAACGTTCGGCTCACAGAGGTCTTTCGGCTTCAATTCGTATGGTACCCAATTTCCCTGCTTTTGGATGAATCCTTCTGCTCGGAAACGTTTTGAAATAGCTGCTTGAGTAGCTCCCAATGATTTTGCAAGCTCTAGTTGAGTTTGACAACAATCTTCATGGAGTAATGCCTCGAATTATTTTTCTTCAGACTCTTTAGTCTGGGTTAGGCGAAATTTGTCTTCCGTGTCAAAATCTCCACTTCCTCGCACATTGAAACCGATGAAACTGTCCACCATAAGCTTTGGTGATCAATCGGTGTGTTGCAGCGGCAACTTTTTTTCAAATTAAAGAAGTAAAGCAAA
This sequence comes from Calliphora vomitoria, assembly GCA_942486065.2. NCBI lineage: Eukaryota > Metazoa > Arthropoda > Insecta > Diptera > Calliphoridae > Calliphora > Calliphora vomitoria. Next base: position 8,665,837 of record OW818030.2, on the reverse strand, counting down.
ACTTCCCGCATATGACGCTTTGTTGGAACAAAATTCCACATTTTCGAAGCAAGAAAAATAGAAGAATAGAAAAGTTGTCCATAAATTTTCTATAGAATAGAAAAGTTATCCATATATTTTTTGTAGAATAGAAAGTAATCGCTAAGTTTTCTATAAAATAGTTAAGCATAGTATGAATATTGAAGTGGTTCATAACTTTTCTTTTAGATTAGTAAAGTTACAATGTAATCTTCGTTAAAGTGTTAAATGTCAGTCACTTTTAAACCGTTGTTTAAAAATATATTTCCTTTAATAAAAAAAATAAAATACATCTAGCCATCATTCAAAAAACCACAAATTGTTTATAGATTTATTATTTAAAGAAAATTTTCTTTAGATTTGCAAAAAAAAAAAAAAAAAAAATAAAATAAATAAAAAAAGAAAGAAAATCTTGTGGTAAATTCACAAAACTGTCATTATCTAAAGCCACACGCAGGCAGACAAAGACTGACTGACTATACGCTCGTCAAGCCTTCATCATCAGCAAAATGCACTTGATTTGTACAATATACCACAACTGAAGCGTCGTTTATCATTCAAATGTTTTGTGTACATACATACATATATAAAGCTTTGGTTTTGTTTGCTTTTTCCTACAATCTTTTCAAGATTTATATTGTTCAAATATATCACGATTTTATGTGGTCTGTCAATAAAATTAAACACCAACAGCAGAAATTTATTTAAAAGATACAAACAAAAAATACAATAACATACAATAAACTTAATAACAACATCTTTTGATGTTTATTGGTGGTGAGTCATTTAAAACAAAATACAATATATGTATTTAAACAAAAGCAACCGAAAATTTAATAAAATAAGTACAAACAACTGATTCATGTATTGTCATTTATGATAATTATAATTATTATTAAATATAAATAGTAAGTATATAAATAAAGAAGTAAGAGAGCTATTTTCGGCTGTGCCGAATCTTATATACCCTTCACCAAAGTATACTTTAAAATAAAGTTGGAAAATATTTTCGGGTTAAATTTATTTTTCCCGATTTACACCCATTGTACTTCCGATTTATTATGGCGTTATATTAGTCATTGGAAAGATCTTTGATATATCTATCATTAGATATCCATATTGTCCATATTAATAACTTAGTAATCCAGATATAGATCAAAAATAGATACAAATCGAGGTGGTCGTGGTTTTTTGCTTATATCTCAGCCATTTAAGGACCGATTTTCTCGATTTTAAATAGTAACTGAACCGGGACTATAGCGGATACATTGATGTATGAATCATGTTGATTTCAACATACAGACGAACGGACGGACATAGTTATATCGACTCAAATGAAATATATAAAAATTACAAATGTAGTGACAAACGTATATATGTATACTAGGGTGGCCCCAAAATTAAAGTTGCGGATGTTCCCGACTAAAATTAAAATTTGATTCATTTTAAGACTACGTTTTGAAATTTTTTCGTCTTGAGATCAATATTTGGCGAGCTGGATCAAAGGATAAAAAGGTCCTTTTTTGAGGTTTTTTACATTTTCTCCATATTTCTTCCAAAGGAAGTATATGTAAATTTGGTATCATGTGAAAGGTCTTTGAGAGACGCATTCAATTGGTTATTAAAAATTTAAAAAAAAAAATTTTTATTTAAAAATTTTAAAAATTTTCGACAAAATTTTAGTTTTTTTTAATTTGTTCATAGAATTTATTCAAATATATAGATGAAATTTCTTGATCATAAACATAATGTAATTTCACCGAAACGGTTTTTCTCGTATTTTAAAATTCAGTCCAGTTCAATGTTTATTCAAATTTGTTTAAACCTAATTTCATCCCTATCTGACAATCTCTGTATACTCAATTCTTAGTATATGTAATGGGCATCAAAATAACTCAAATTTTATAAGCTTTCACCATTTCGGTGAAATTACATTATGTTTATGATCAAGAATTTCATATATTTATTTGAATAAATTCTATGAAAAAATTAAAAAAAAACTAAAATTTTGTCGAAAATTTTTAAAGTTTTTAAAGTTTTTGAATTTTAATTTTTTTTTTTTTAAGATTCTAATAACCTATTGAATGCGTCTTTTAAAGACCTTTCACATGATACCAAATTTACATATACTTCCTTTGGAAGAAATATGGAGAAAATGTAAAAAACCTCAAAAAAGGACCTTTTTATCCTTTGATCCAGCTCGCCAAATATTGACTCAAGGACGAAAAAATTTCAAAAGGTAGTCTTAGAATGAATCAAATTTTCATTTTAGGCGGAAACATCGATACCTTATTTTTTCTCCATACAAACGGGGCCACCCTAATGTATACCCTTAACACTTATGATGAAGAATATAAAAATATACTTAAAATTTTTTACAAACAAAGTACCACCAATTATTATAACTCAAATCATTTTTATGTTATATACTCGAGCCAACAGTTCCAATTCAAAATCAAGTTAATAGTCAGTCAAATGGTGTTAAAAACACACCTCGCTTCTTATTACTTGCCAACAAAAACAACAGCAACAGAAACAACAACAATATGAGCAAATAAAAATTACACCTAAAAAAAAAATTAAGATTATATTGAAAAAAGACACAAACACACACAGCAATTGCTAAAAAAAAGAGCTAAATGTATAAAAATACAATACAAAAAACTGAATTTCATATATAGTATTGTATTTATACTCATATATAGAAGCGAATAAATATAAAAGAACGATATGATCTAAATGACCTTCAATGATAAATTTCTTTAGATACTTACTCGCACAAATACAAAAAGGTTGGGTTTAAGAATACAAATGAGCAACTAAATACACCAGAACAGAGAGAGAGGGTGTTACACATATAAGGTGTAAATTTTGAAATTGTGTAAAAATTCGGAATTTTTTCGGCGGTGCAGCGACGATGGTTTTTTGATACTATTTCATATTTTAAAGTACCATAGTATTTTGTTTAATTACACTCTGAATGATTTAGTATTCGATAATAAGCATGTCCGTTCATGTCGTGTGTATTTTCTTTTCCTTCATTTGCTCTTAATTTTCCCATATTACCAGAAAGGGAGTCATGGAAACCAAAGACTTAATGCAGCTGAACAATTTCCATACATAAGTTCTTTTATATACCTTTGATAAATTTAATATATTTTTATGAATATGGGGTTAAATTTTAGTCTTCTGATCCCCAATAATACGAAATTTTGTTATGTGTTAACTAATAGTTAAACTGACAATTTTCATGCAAAAAGAATTTAAACCGACAGTATAACTATTAGTTAACACATAACCAGGCATCGTGTAATGGGGGTAAGACTAAAAAAAAGTAATAATTGAATAACTGTCATTTGCCGTCACTTTTAGGAGCCTTCAGATTTCACAAATAGAGACCCATTTGAAAAGTATAAATTCCAAAAAACCCACAAAATTCAAAACCATGGTTTTGGTTTTAAAAAATTGAAAACCGATCGGTTTCGGTTATTTTCGGTAATGGGCTTGAATCTTAAATATTATCATATTATAGATACAAGAATCATTTCGCACGTCAACTATAATTTATTTAAAGAAAATCTTCTGAATCTTAAAGACTTTCTAGCTATGTCCGTCGGTTTGTCTGTCTTGAAAGTAAAAAATAATTTTTTGTCATGAAATTTCTTTTTACAAGATTTTATTTGTTGTTATGTATTTGTTTGTTATGTAACAATCTATATGGGGGATTTCATGTCAAGTGAACCAACTTTTCAAATCGATGTCTTCCAATTCAAACACAATTTTTCAACTCTCTAAGTTGGAGGGGGTAAAAATTTGGCATTTTGAACAAGCAGGTGTTTTTTCTCATCCATGTAACTTATTACCTATTGTTCTTAGCAAAATGTGTCCCAAATAGTTTAGATAGCTAAGTATTTCTTCAATCTTTCGACAAAAAAATTAAAATCGATTTCAAAAGTTTATTCACTTGCGACAAAAGGTAAAGACATGACAGTTTACTATAACTTCCTCTCTCCCTATATATATTAGGGTGACAGCCGATTTTTTTTTTTAGATTTCAAAAAGTGCCGAGTGGAATATTGTGACATTAGGTCTAAAAGACAAGTACTGAAAATTTGAGGCAAATTCGACAACGATTTCGGGATGCGCATCGTGGTCCAAGGTCACATATATGCAAAATTTTACTATTTATATGAAATAAATGTGTGAAACTCCTTAACTTTCTGCATTATGTTACAGAAATATGTAGATTTATTTATATTAATGAAAATTACACTAAAAAATATTTTTGAGATTAAACCTATATCTCCTTTGGGTCAAATTGGCCCACAAACTGTATTATCGCAATAAATCGGAAAAAATTCAAAATTTTCAGTTTTTGTAAAAATTTTGCTACTAAATAATTATTTTTGCAATCGAATGCAAAAGTATCGAAATGTGTACGTAATTGTCGTTCTAATAAGATATAAAAGACCAAAATTGGTTAAAAAATTTTAAAGTTATTAAAAATTCCCCAGACCATTAACGTGTTTTAAGAAATATTAAAATAAGACCAAATTTTTACTTAAAATATATCCGTATTTACATTTGTATGAGTTTTTGTCTTTGTAGGATACCGTTACCCAATTCGCAGGGATGGCCAAAAAAAAAATTATTTTTTATAACGACAGTTTCGAATCTCCATTTTCAAATTTTTAAAAATTTTATTAAAAAAATTTCCGAATTTTTTCATCATCACATTAGGATTTATTGAGATCATAATAGAGAATAAAAATGTGAAAAAATTATGTCAATACCTCTTACAGTTTTTCCGTACCTACGATTTAAATTTTGTGATTTTCGGGAAAAAATATTTTTTTGGCCATATTTTGGCGAATGAGAGCAATTTCCTTACTGTTACGGATCTTAAGTAAAACCTATACAAAATCTTATAGATCAGATAATTCTAGGTACTCTATGAAAGTTTTACTAAAATCGGAAAACGTTAACCCTAAAACCTGAAGGTCAATGGTAAAATTATTCAATATTTGGAATATGGAAATAGCGAACATATGTTTGTTACTTCGAACATTTTAAGGGAGAAAACGGGTATAAGCTGAGTTTTGGTACTTTTTTTGCCTTTGTAACTTTTAAAGCAATACTTTACTAATTAAAAAATAACAAATACAAGTTTGGTACTTTTTGGGGTACTAATGGGATATAAATTTTATTTATCTGTGGTATTTTTTTCATAAAATATTATTTTCTATGAATTGAAATAGTCATATAATGACCTCTCACTACGATACTGAAATTTATTTCAATAAAATTTGTATAAAGTTCAATGGGGACAAAAAAGTACCAAAAAGGGGTAAAAACGGGAAAATTTTAACCGAAATTATTAAGCCAAATTTGATAAAATTGTAAACATTGGTTTCTGCTGTCATACACACATTAGCTAACAGGGTGTTATTTGAAACTCTAGTGTGAAGGTATTGGTACTTTTTAAAATGTGAATACAGATTTGAATCGTTTAATACAATCTATATTAAAAAACATCAGCAAAATGGCGTATTTTGAAAATTCAAACTTGACGGGTATTCAAGAGTGAAAAGGAAAATTAGTACTTTTTCTCCTAATAGTACTTTTTTAATATTATAAATTATTAAACTTATCGACATAAAACTTAGCCGATGTGCATCAAAGTGAATTTAGCATCAAACCTAGGGAGAACTAATGGTAATTTTTAATTTTTTTAATGGTACTTTTTGAATTGTTTATAATAATGTACCTAGAAACATGAAATTTAGTATATATGGTGAATAAGTGTATGAGAATATAAAGGGAGTAATTATTGGTACTTTTTCTTTATTGTTCTTTACTACATGCATGAAAATATTCATTATAGAAAAATGGCTAAAAGACTTCTGTTTCAAAATATACAAAATAATAGTCTCTCTCTTTTAATGTACTTTTTAATTTACAAGAATACACTAGTATTACAGTTAATATTAACTCTAACAGCGCCTACGATATACTGAATCACTCACAAACCGTTGCTACTATTTATATACACAGCTCCATATTCTAGAAGTCTTATAAATTACCTTACGGAAAAACTAGAAGGCTCTATTTTCTCAATTATCACCTAGAACTTTTAAAGCAGCTTAACAGATAATGTTGTCGTACTTATAAACAATGTTAATAACAGCGTTTGATAGCACGCATTGTTGATAAGTAGAAGTTTCTACTGATGAACATTTTTATAAACATGATGAATGTTGCAAGCATCCATTACAAACCGTTAAATTCAAATTGATAATGCAATTTGGTAACAATATTATATATCAAGAGATAGGTAATTATGTCTGCTCTTACATATTTACCTACTGCTGCTAATACACAAAACGCTTAACTCCCTTTCTCAAGATTCTTCTAGTTTTGTATAGATCTAGTCAATATTTCAGATTTTCTATAATAAAGAGTACATATTAGCATTTAATTCCAGAAGCTACAATACCAACACGATTTCAAAAAAAAACTTCTTGTGAATCTAAAATGAGTTCTTGCTAAAAATGTAGTACATTGTTTTAAAAAAGAGTTTGCTTTCCAGAACTCTCAAAACTAACTGCCCTTCCTGAAACACCCTTTTCACGGCATTACATTACACATTTAAGGAAAAACCTACCTACACACACATAAATACATAAATATCTATACGATTACGGGGTAAATATAGAAATATGACAATAGGTAGTAGCATGTACTCGTAATATTTACTTTACCAATGTGTATTATGGTAGATATTTTATAATGATTAAATAAATTGAATTTATTTATTTAAAAACCGTTAACAACATACGTTTTTATATTGGCTTGAAAACTATTTACCCATTGAAGTATATGAATAAATAATTAAACATACACAAAAAGTGTAAATAATAAATGAGTATTTTACATACTTACTTCGGTACAGGTACAGATAGATAGTGTAAGAATGTTCTGATGAGAGAACAGAAACTGAGCTATGGGATTTTCAACTGATATACTACTCGAAAATTTGATTCCTCAGGGCAAATTGTTAAAGTGATTTTAATTTCTTAACCGTTTGAGGGCCAAACATTTTGGGCTGAAAATGTGTACATTTTGGGAATGTACATGGGAATGCGAAATTTTATCAACATTTTTAAATGACAATATTCAAATCCTACAAATAATATTTTGAACAATATGAACAATATCCCAAAAAGGAAATTTTTAAACAAATTTTTAAAATGTCAAAAATTAGTTAAATTTAATATTTAAAATAAAGTTTTACCATATATTAACTTGCCCTATTAATCCATTTCAAATTTAATATTGAATTACCTAAACAGGGACATTTTTAAAAATGAAGTTTTCATCAAAATTTTTTAAGACATTTTTTTCAATACCAAAATTTCCCAAGAAGTATTTAATAAAGAATAAGGCTTTAAAATAAATAAATTTTAAAGAAATTAATCTATAATCAAATTTTTAACAAATTTCCCCACAATATGAAAAATTTCCCAAAAAGGGAAATTTTTTAAAAAATTGGGTAATTAAGTAATAATGATTCAAAATACCTAAATTATGTATTTCAAATAATAACATAAATAAGAATTTAAAATTTAATTTTGAAATTAATAAAAAATCTTTCAAAATGAAATGTTTCCCAAAAAAGGGAAATTTTTAAAAAATGTGAAATTCTAAAAAACATGTTGTACAATGTCTTCAATAACACCTAAATTTAATTAAATTTTATATTAAAAATAATGTTTGACTTAAACTATGCATTGCTGATGTAATTTTGTGTCAAATTTGAGAATTTTCCAAAGAGGAAATTTTTCTAAAACGGAATAATTTTTAAAAGTTTTGGTAAAATTCTAAATTATGGCATACAATAACAATTTTCCAAGTTTATAAAGAAAATTTTATGTTTCAAATATTTTTCAATAAAATTTTTCAAAATGGGGTAATTTTAAAATTTTTTCCACAATGATGTAAAAAACTTAAAACTGTTATTAATTTGGGTTTCGATATTAATTTCTAAGCATATATTTGCAGTAAAATATTGTTTTGGTAAATAGTTTCTGCTTTTTAAAGAATGTTTTGAACACTTTTCCAAACATTTTTAAGTTTTCTAGGATTTTCTTAAGAAAAATATGCTCAAGCAATAAAATTTTATATTTTTTCTTTAAAACATAAGTTTTTACTACATTTTCCGAAAAACTAAAAAATTTCCCTAAAAAGGGAAATTTTTCAAAATTAGGTAATTTTAAAATTGTATCCAGAATGATATATAAAAAATTAAAACTATTCACCCCAATTATGAATAAAAATTCCCCGGGAGTTTTTTCCCTTTTCCCATTTTTCCTACTCAAATCCAATGTTAAAAATAAAAAAAAGGGAAATAACTCTCTGAGAATTTTCAATTATGAATAAAAATTCCCCGGGAGTTTTTTCCCTTTTCCCATTTTTCCTACTCAAATTCAATGTTAAAAAAAAAAGGAAATAACTCTCTGAAAATTTTCATAATTGGGCTGATTAACATTTTGACTTATTAAAATTAATTTCTCAGGGAAAAGGGAAATTTTTCAAAATTTCATAAAGGTTTTTCGAGACTATTTTATCTTAATATGATTGAAGCAATGAATTATGATATTTATTGTTTAAAACACATATTTTTACTATATTTCCCGTAAAAATAAAAAAATTTCCCTAAAAAGGGAAATTTTTCAAAATGGGGAAATTTTAATTTTTTATCCAGAATTATGTTAAAAACTTAAAACTTTTAACAATTTTAGATTTAAAAATTAATTTCTAAGCTCATATTTTCTGTAAGATATTATTTTTGGTAATAATTTTTGATTTCTAAAGAATGCCTTAAAAATTTTTCTTAAAATATTCAGATTATACGGCTGTATTTTTAAGATAAACATGATTAAGCAATGATGTTACTTAATTATTTTAAAAAATAATAATTTTTATTTAATTTCCTGTAAAAATAAAAATTTCCCTAAAAATTGAAATTTTTCAAAATGGGGAAATTTTTAAATTTTCTTCAAAATATAATAAAAAACTTAAATCTATTAACATTTTAAGGTTCAAAATTAATTTCTATGCACAGATTTTCAATAAAAGTTTGTTTTAGTAAGTAAATTTCTAATTTTTATTAAAGGTCTTCAAAGTTTTTCTTAAATTGTTTAGGTTATTCTGGGATCTTTTTGGGATAAAATTATAGAGCAATGAAATTTAGGTTTTATTTTGAAACCCTATCTTTTTTTTAATTTCCTGTAAAAATAAAAAATTTCCCTTAAAAGGGACATTTTTCAAAATGGTGTAATTTTTCAATTTTATCTAAAATATAATAAAAAACTTAAATCTATTAACATTTTTAGGTTCAAAAATAAAAGCTTGTTTTTTACGTAAATTGCTAATTCCTTATGAAGGTCTTGAAAGTATTTCTCTTTTATGTGTATTCTATGATGATTTTTGGATAAAAATAATTGAGCAATGAAATTTTATGTTTCATTTTTTAAACCCTAATTTTTTTTATTAAATTTCGTATAATAATAAAAAAATTTCCCTAAAAAGGGAAATTTTTCAAAATAGGGTAATTTTAAAATTTACCCCAAAATATAATAAAAAACTTATATCTATTAACATATTAGAGATTCAAAATCATTTACCAAGGTAAGATTTTCAATAAAATAAAATTTTTCTAAATTATTTCTGATTTTGTAATGAATGTTTAACTTATAGTAACTTCTTTAAAATATAGGGTATTTTGTGTTTAAACTTCTAATATGTACAACATGTAGTATGTACTTAGTTGTAAATTTGTTGCTTATTTTATATGTTTAAATGTTTGATGTGATTCATGGGGCTTGTTGTCAACTCCACAAAACTCGTACTAACAGTAAACACAGTAACTTCTGTACAGACTTTTGTAACAACCCTCCCTCGATAGACACACAACAAGACCCAACAACATATACAAACAAACCAACACACCAACACTAAAAACATGAATTTACCAAAAAAAAAAAAAAATAATAAAAATTATATATCTATGGAAAAAAAGCAACAAAACTAAAACTCAACAACTTTACAAAAGCTTGATGATTATGATTATCGCACTATTGCCAACTATAAATACAGACAGACGAACGCCTGGACAGACAGACAAATGTGTGGACAAACGTAACGAGCTTGCTAGTAAAGCAGCAGGGAGGGAAGGCAGCAAGCAAGCCAACCAACAAACCAGCCAGCCAGCCAAACAAGCAAAGCTAGTGAATAAGCGTAGAGTCAAAACAGTCAGTTAGACTGACTGACTGACTGACTGACTGTCAAGACAGTCAAAAACATACACATTTATTACACCATACAAACAAACATACAACAACCACCATACAGCTGAACTAAAAACTACTAAATGACGACTAGTCTGACAAGCAAAAGCAGTGAACCTTAACAAAACCATCATCTATCTCTGAAATACACACAAACCCATAAACAAACACACTTGTACAACTAACTATACTTTTAAACTCCCCCTACCCTTTCAACCCGCCATTCAAACAACCAGCCAGCCAAACATGTTAACTCAACTCTGCTTTTGCTCCTCCATCTAATATTGTTTAATTCACATGGCTTTACGCGAGCAAAAATAACACACACTCAAAAATTTTGTATATTAAATACAAACATAGATACGTACATACATACATAGATATACTTATTATATTCTCATACATTATGAAACCAGAGAGCTTGTTTGGTGAGTTGTTGGGTGGGTGGCTGTTGGACGGTGGTGGTGGCGGTAGTTAGGTGGGTAACATACAAAAGTGCGGCAGGTCAATAACGTTTGTTAATATTTGTTGCTATCTTTAGATACCGAGTAAAGTATTAAACAAAAAGTATGATGTGTAAAAGAATGCCAGATTGTGTAACTAAAAGAAATTCCTAATTTGCTGGCGTTAAAGAGCCAAAATCTTATAAGGGAAATTTTAGAAATTTTTATGAAAAAATCAAAAAATGTTCCAGCTATATAAAATAACATTTTTTATACATTTTCACACAAAATTGAAAATTGCAAATTTGTCGAAAAATAAAGTAATAAGCCTTTAACTTAATAAAACTTTGCATGTAAAGTAAAATCTTTATTTTTAATTTAATAAAAACAATTCTCAGAAAGGAAAATTTTCAGAAATTAAGTATAATAATTAAGAAGAAACTTAAAAAAAAAACAAGTAAGAGTGCTATATTCACCTTTGTTGTGGATGCATTAATTGCCCATTTTCAGCGTATAGCATCCTAAATATATCAAGAAAACTTTTAAACATTTTACATTTAATTGCTGACGAACAGATTATATTGTAGAAGTTATAAACGAAATAACAATCTTATATATACCCTTCTCACGAAGGTGAAGAGTACAAAAACAAAAACAACAAAGCCAAACGAAACGAAATACCAAAAAAAAAAAAAACAAAAACAAAATACGCAAAGCAATGAAGCCAACACACATCCAAACATATGTACGTTTTGTTGCTTTTTTGTCAAAGCATGCAATAAATTGTCTTTTTAGATGAAATTTTCAGAGGTTGTCTCGGATTTTTGCTCATATTTTCTTTATTTATGGACGGATTTTGCTGATTTTAAATAGGAAAGTTCTCGAAAGCATGTCTGACAGAATTATTGAAGATTTCCATCCCGAAGATATCTGGGGTCTTCAGAAAATTGATTTAAACAGACAGACAGACGGACATGGCTTAATCGACTCCGCTATCTATAAGGATCCAGAATATATATACTTTATAGCGTCGGAAAATTATATTGTGGAAATTACAAACGGAATGACAAACATATATACCCTTCCCACGAAGGTGAAGGGTATAATAATGAATACATTTTCAAAATTGAAGTTAAAACACCAAACATTTTTTAAATTCAGTTTTTAAAAGTTTCTTAAAAAGGGAAATTTTGCAAAATAAGAAACTAAAAGGTATTTTTTAAGTCCCATAAACTTGGAATTTTAAAAAATAACACAAAAAAGTAAATTTTAATAAAAAAAAAAATTAATTCAAAAGATCAATAAATACAAGGCATTAACATTTGAAAATGATTTCGGGCACATGGCCACCGCGACTGTTCTTGACGAAGGGCATACTGGACGTTCAATTTCGGAGCATTGCTGGTCGTATATCACGAATAACATGACTTGTGGTTGGTATATCAGCATAAACCAGTGACACGTGGCTCCATGGGAAATAATCGAGAGGTTTCAAATCGCACGACCTTGAAGGCCAATTGACAGGTACATTTCACGAAATGAAGTTATCGCCAAATCCGGATTTCAATTAATCGTTGGTTGCGGTCGTTGTATACAGTGTTGCCATATATTTTTACAAGAAAACTTTTTATTTCTACAATAAAAACTTTTTTTTTCAACAAAAAAACTTTTTTTAAGTACATACTTCAAAACCCAATTCGAACATGAATCAGACATAGATAATTTACGTGAATTTAGTACTTTAAATATATTCAAATCAATCTCCCCATTTAGTAAATGAATTTGGGGACATTAATTTTGAAATAAACGGCTCACTTATTGATAGCATAAATTTACAATGTTCCAAAAAACTTTTTTTAAAAAAATAAAACTTTTTGCATCTTAAAAAAACTTGCAAAAAAGGGGAAAACTTGACAAATGGTAACACTGGTCGTATAGCACATAGCGCCATCATGTTGAATCAATTTCATCCATATTTGCAAACAAAAAATCATTGATCATGGTGCGGTAACGATCTCCATTGACCGCAGTGCGAGCTCCGGCTTATTTTTTGAAGAAATAAGATCCGATGATGCCACCAGCGTGTAAACCGCACCAAACGGTGCATTTTTCTGAATGTAATCTATGAATTGTGAATTGGTCTCACTCTATTTGCGGCAATTTTGTGTATTATCCGTTAAGCCGATTTTTGGCTTAACAAAATTGCCGCCTCATATATGAACACAATTTTACGAAAAAACTTGCGCAAATCAATGACTGATTTTTAAAGTAAATTTGGATAATTTGGTAACGTTGTGCAAGCGTCAATCTATTCTTGATGATTTGCCAGAGTATACTGATCACAAATGTCAAAAAATGAGCACAGGATGACAGTTAACTCTTTCGTAATTTCATTGGGGCTTTACTTCTTCAATTTGAAAAAAAGTACCGCTGAAGAACACCGATTGTACACCAAATCTTACGATGAATATGATTCATCAAGAGATGGTTTGTGCGGTGCACAAGTTTTGAACATCCAGAAGTGGAGGATTCATCCAAAAGCTGGAGAGACCTTGAAATACGATTTTGCATGTCCGAAATAAAAGAAAAATATTTCTGCACCGAATCATTACATGCGATGAAAAATTAATCTTTTACGATAACCCGAAGTGTAAGAGATCGTATGTGAAGCCCGGCCAATCAGCTGAATCGACACCAAAGCCAAAGATCCATTGAGCTAAGATAATGCTCTGTATTTGGTAGAAACAAAGGCGTCCTATCTATTATGAGCTGCTGAAATCAGACCAGATTATCACAGGGAATCTATACCGAAAATAACATATTCATTTGAAGCGAGCGCATTGGCCCAAAAACGCCCAGAATATGCAGTCAGACATTAAACCGTAATATTCCATCATGACAACACTCGGCCACATCTTGCAATACCTGTTAAAAACTATTTATACCTGTTGTTGTTTCGTAGTCCAGACATTGACACGTCCGACTACTATTTGTTTCGATCGATGCTATCTCTGGGATACGTTTCACTTTGGAACAGAATATCCGATATTGGCTTAATTTATTCTTGGCCTTAAAAGATGAGCAGTTATTTTGGCTCCGAATCCATATGTTGCGGGAAAGATGGGAAAAGGTCATAGCTAACAATGGCCAATTCTTTGAATAAATTTTTATTGTACAAATGTTTCAAAATAAAAGCTAAAAATTTAAAAAACTCCCGCATTTTTAAGTCATGCACCCAATACATATGACTTGTTATGATTTATTTACTGTCTATTTTTTTAAATATAAATTTTTATTGAATTCTCGGCAAAATTCAAAAATATCCTTTAAAGGGGAAATTTTTCAAAACGGGGTAATTACAAAATTTTCTCAAGAATTGTGTAAAATACATAAAAGTATTATCAGTTTGAAGTTCAAAATTAATTTCTAAGCTTAGATTTTAAGTAAAATATTGTTTTTTGTTAAATAATTGATAATGTATCCCATAAAATTAAAAAAAAAAATCTTGTTTTCTATTCAAAAACGTTATTTTGTATTAAAGTACCGAATTATTTAATGTTATGAAATTAATTTTTCTTAAAATCGTTTTATTTATTGGGGATGACAAATCATTTAATTAAATTTTTTTAATAAATAAAAATTAATATCTAAGCTCATTTTTGCAGTTAAGTATTGTTTTTGTAAAATATTTTTTGTTTTCTTAAATATTCATGCATATTTTCTTTATTTTAAATCAAATACATTAAATTTCCTGCAAAATTTAAAAATTTCCCTAAAAAGGGAAATTTTTCAAAATGTGAAAATTTAAAAATTTTCTCCAAAATTAAATAAAATACTTAAAAATATTATCATTTAGAACTGCGAAATTTCTAACCTTAAATTTCCCGTAAAATTTAGTTTTTATATAGAATGAGGTAGAAAAACCTAAAATTATTATCCAAATTCTATTTCAAATTACCCCTTCCACTGGCAACTCTCTAAACAAAATATACATACATATTTTTAAGCACTAACACATACAATATTCCTATTTACTCTTTAATATTCCACAGAAACACACAAAAAAAAAAACTAAACTTTTCTTTACTTTGTTTATTTATTTTTAGCTCTCAAAAACGTGCTTATTTCCTCTCTCTATCTCTCGCACAGCTGAGTGTGAAGCTCTCTGAAAAGGAAAAAAATAGAGATTCCACATACGCTCTCTATACACCACACAGTATAAACAACTGTTGGCAAAAGTTAATAGAGCTGTACAAGCGAAGTAAACCTGAAATTCAACTCATTACAGTTTAAGAAACGCGCGCGTTCTTTACACAACGACGTTGTAGTTCCGTCATTTTTTATACACACAAAAAATAACGAAAAATACATGAAAAAAAATAAAGAAATAAAAATACACACAAAAAATTTAAAACAACTGGAAATAAAATATAAAAAAAAAAAATTTTTTTTGAGTAGAGGAAAAAAATCATAAAAAATTACGCAAATGTTGTTAAAACGAAAAGGCAATTTTTTCAACAAATGTAAAAAATTTATACAAAAGCAGAAAATTACTACTTCTACTAAATTATCTAAGCTTTACTTAAACTCCCATACAAGTTGTACGAGCATAATATAGAAAAAAAAGGAAATTTATTTCAATTTTTTTTTTACGTTTAATTAATATAATAAAACTGTGATCTCATTAAAGAAAAATAAAAAAAGAAAATTTAGAAATAAATTAAAGAAAATTAAGAAAAATATAAGAAATAAGAATTTTTTTGGGAAATAAATTATGACGGATTCTTTTAAACTGGCTGAAATGCAACGCACAAATATTGAATTTGAACGTCAACGTCATTTGGCAAATTGGTTAATCAAAAGTAGTCCTCATATGGCAACGCCACCAACTCCAACACCAGCAACAACACAACACCAGCAGCAACATCATCAAGCCTCAAACTCTAGTTGTAACAACTCAGCGACAACAACAGCTTTAGCAACTGCTGCAGCAGCACAAATAACACCAGCTACGTTAGCAGCAAACTCCAACAATACAACATCAGCAGCAGCAACAGCAACAAATCCATCATCATCATCATCACAACTACCAACATCATTATCATCATCCAATAATGGAGCAACATTAACTACAAATAGTGGTGAGTTTTTCTAGTTGTCTACTTCCAAGTTCTCTCTTCTCAACAGAGAGACACACAGTGAGAGAGAGTGAGTGTTAATTATTGCTAAAAGAAAAAAAGAGCAGCCATATTTGCAAAATAACGGTTACTAAGAGCTTTAAGAGCGCAGGAAATTAAAAACCCCTGTAGAAATTATTTGCAAATAAAATTTCGTCATTAAGTGTAATTTGTGCGTGCTAAAGGTAGCTCTAGCTGATGAAATACAGCAGCATATTTATTAAGTGCATTAAAATACAAATTATTTGAGTAAGTTTCTGTTTTGTTGTTATTTGATTTGAAGTATAAGTTAATAAAGCCCTTAAAAGTTGTATAGAAGTTCCACCCCTAAAACAAAATTTCTGTAAAATCACTGCCCACCCTTAAATGCAACAAAATCCAAAAAAATAAAAAAAAATATCATAAACTGAAATAAAATAAAAGTGCTTCAATCTACGTGTAACAACTGCAGGCGTTAGCAACAGTCTTTGAAAATTAAAAAAAAAAAAAACTCAAATCTAATGAAATGAAAGCTAAGTGATGAACGTTTAGAAACAAAAATATTTGAAATATTACACAAATGCAAGCAGCAAAATATAAACGTGAACAAATTCAACTGAAGAAAAATTTACGAAAATTTTAATACAATTTAAAGTGTTAAGTTTAATAGATATTCTAAACTCAAATAAACAAGTACGTGAAGTGATAATGAAGAAAATAAATCTAAAAAAAAAAAATACTTAAACAAAAAATATAAAAATTCATAATTATTTGTTTGCTAACAAATAATCTGCTATAGAAATATTAAAATTATGCAGCAAAGATGTTTAATGATTATATTCAATTCTTGAACAATATTACAAATTAAATTATTCAACAGTTAATCAAAGATGTACGTGTGTTTTCATAATTTCTGGAAATAATTTGAAAATTTTGAGGCTTCAAAAAATTCTTTGTGAAATATTGGTTCTAAAACTACACTGTGCAACAAAGTAAAAAAAAGTAAAGAATTAAGTAAATAGTTCTTAATTTTGAAATTGTGAGGCTTCAAAAAAGTCTTGTGTTAATTGTTGATATTTAAATTACACTGTGCTACGAAAAGAAATATAATTGCCAAGTGATTTAGTGTAGGTGAAATTTTAAATTGTGAAAATACCTCCAAAATTTATAGCTCCAAACAACAAAAATTATTTTATTAAGGAAATTATTTTATTTGTGTTAATTAATAGTTAATTTTTAAAAAGATAAATATTTGAATGATAAAATGTTATTAATTATATTTGAAATTACCACTATTTTACTACAAATTATAAAGACTGTATTAATTCCAAATAAAATAAGCTATCATTCATTGAAATCGATAGTAAATTAACAAAGTTGTAGAGATTTTTATACCCTTAACCTTCGTGGAAATTGTATATATAAGGTTGTTATTCCGTTTAAAATTTCCATAATATAATTTTCCGACCCTATAAAGTATATATATTCTGGATCCTTATAGATAGTGGAGTCGATTAAGCCATGTCCGTCTGTCTGTCTGTTGAAATCAATTTTCTGAAGACCCCAACTAACTTACAAACTTGATTCATACATCAATAAATCGGGAATTCTTCCGGCTCGGTTGCTATTTAAAATCGAGAAAACTGGCCCACAAATGGCTGAGATATAAGGGAAAAACCGGGCCAACTTCGATTTTTGGCCTATTTTTGATCTATATCTGGATTACTAAGTCATTAATATAGACAATATGGATATCTAATGATAGATATTTTAAAGACCATTGCAACGATCTATATGAGGCTATAGTAATTTGGACCTACAATGGGTCAGATAGGGAAAAATATTTTTTAACCCGAATTTTTTTTTTAACAAAAATTTTTTTTTTTTTGTCATAAATTTTGAAAACGATTTTGAAAAAAAATTATTATTTTTTAAATTTAAAAAAAAAAATTTTAAATTTTGAAAAAAAATTAATTTTTCAAAGATTTATACGGGAATACAAAATTAATATTTTAGTAAGAATTGTGCTAAATAAATTGATAAATTCACTGAAATTTATTGTTGGGGGATAAGCTAGGCCAGATCATCAGGAAACCTTTTCCCAAAAGGCTTTGAATTTATCAATAATTGGGTATCAGTGAATTTATCAATAATTGGGAATTTAGCACAATTCTTACTAAAAAAATTAATTTTGTTTACCTAAAAATTTTAATAAATTTTATTTTAAAGTATAATTTGGTGAAGGGTATATTAGATTCGGCACAGCCCAATATAGCTCTCTTACTTGTTCTAAGTGAAATACAAATTTCTTTCATTAAATATTTTTATTTTTTTTAATTTTTCTGCCAATTAAGTTTTTATTATTCTGAAAGCTGAACAAAATCAGCTGTCATTCAATTAAATCGATTGTAAAATGGCAAAGTTGTGAAATTCTGCAGGGAAATTGAAACAAAGTCGATTTGTTAATCGATTTCAATCATTTGTTAATCGATTTCAAATTATTTAATAGTTATTAATCCATACAGCTTTAAAATATACTGCAAAATTGCAATCTTACTATAAGGTTAATTTTTAATGAAATTAAAATATTTTTTTTTGAAAATTTTAAAATTTTACTGTCAATTATGTTCATAATTTTGTTTGAAATGACCACTATTTGTATACAAATTCTAAAAGCTGTTTTTATTCTGAACAAAATCAGCTATCATTCATTTAAATCGGTTGCTAATTTCCAAATCTGTGGTAAATTCTTCAAATAGGGAAACTGAAAAAAAAAATTCCCTAAGTAGTGATATTTCAATTGGCATGATAACACTGTGTGTAATTTTTGAGTCATGGAAAAATAACCTTATGCGGACACCACTATGTGATAAAAGAACAAAAAAAAAAAAAAAAAAAAGACCCTTGTCTCCCAGTTTTGCCCAAAGTCAAGCACTTTTTAGGGGCCCCCAAAGATTTCGGGCCTCGGTGTCATATTACCAAAAAAGTAATAATTTTCTCAGCCTCATATCTTGCAAACAGTTCGGAATTTTGATAAACTCTCTGAGGCAAAGTTGTAGCCCTTGTCATAAAGAACAAAAATTGTGAACATTTAAAATCAAAAAAACTTTATCTTCAAGATCAAAAAAGCAAAAAACTTTTAAAAAATTCGTGTTGCACTGTGTAATTGAAAACGGTTTTATGATGATATCGAGCATTTAACCAATTGTAATTTCTGAATTGATTTTAAATTTTTCAAATGCTATGAAAAAGAAAATCATTAGACTTTACATATGTATGTACAAACTAAAAGTATTTAAAAATTGTTTTCAATAATATAAACATTTGTGGTTTCTGTATCGAACATGTTCAATTTGGCTTTAATTATATACTGCATCAAGAGTGGCAAGGTTATATACATGTTTGGCATTCCATTGTTATTTCTACATATTTCATTTGCGATCCTATATTCTGGATCGTTATAGATTGCGAAGTCGATGTAGCCATGTCCGTCTATCCGTCTGTATGTTGAAATCAACTTTCCGGAGCCCCCAAATAACTTACATACATGATTCAGACATAAATATATCCGCTATAATCCTGGTGTTCGGTGGTTGTTTAAAATCGAGAATATCTGCCCACAAATGCCTTAGATATAATCAAAAAATTCCGATTACCCCATATTGTTTGGATTACTAAGTCATTAATATAGACAATCGGGGTTGTCATAGCTCATGTTTTAGCATTGCTAAAAAAAAGTACTTAAAAGTTTTCAAAGTTTTTGAAATGAAATAACATTTGTTGGCATTTTGTGATGGGTGCCTTGGGGCATGCTTAAGCATTAGAGGATTAAGTAGAGAAATTGAAATGTTCTTGATGTAAACTGGGCGGAATTTAATTTATTATATAGTATTTTTTAACAAAAATGTGTTCAGTTGAAACTATAATAAATTTTACACCAAACTTAAAAGTAAATTTTCAAAACCTCAAACAGTTTTACAGTCTACACTAATTTCACAACTTGTTATTATTATTTAATCTAGTTTGTAGCACAGTGTATTTAGTTACTGATATAAAGATAACTTCAAAATGTACGTGTATATTCACAAATTATTGAAATCATTTGAAAATGTGTTTTTGCTTCTTAAGAGATTATCTTGTTAATACAATTATCAGTTCGCTGCAAACATACGTGAATAAATTCATATAAAAATAGTGTATCTAACAAACAAATTTAGAAATTAACGATAAAATTTTGAATTTAAAGTTTGAAATTTTTATTTAATTTTTGTTAAAAATCTATTTGTTTAATAAATCCCAGTGTGCAACGTTTCCAGTCCGCACTTTTTCTCGAAGTTATTTCAAATTAAACTGGAAAGTATGGATTTATTATCATGCTCTAAGCAATCTCCAGTTTTAAGTATATCGTATTTTAATATTTTATGGAAATCGAGAATAATTTTCGATACTCAGTTCCATGGCGAATTTATATACAAGGTGGTGTCGGTGGGGAAGTCAGGCAAATACGAACGAATTCGTTATGGAGTTTGACATTCGAAACAATGAGAGAGTTGTTTCGAATGTCGAACTCCATATATAAAAAATTAATGAATTCGCTCGTATTTTCCTGAATTCGCCACGACACCACCTTGTATATAAATTCGCCTTGCTCAGTTCATAGTTCTTTACGCTATTTAAATCAGGGAAAATCTATTTAGAAATGATTTTTTATCTATATCGGTATTATTAAGTCATTATTTATACACTATGGATATCAAAGACCTTGCCGACGTCTTATATAATGCCATAGTAATTCGGAACTACAATAAGGCAAAATCGGGGAACAAAATTATTTTACAGGTTACAATATTCGTTTTTTAGATTTTCTACGAAAACTCCTGTAAAATACTTCAACAGTAATCTGCCATCATATGTTCATCCTATCTTTCTACTCTTGATGGAAACGTTCTCCTTGTTCTTTACTATACGATAAAAGATTTTCAGGAAACATGTCTAAATGACTGTGCAGATTTTTACATGCAAGATTATTAAAGCTAATTGTAGGAGGGTCTATAACTAATTCCACGTAATTGTCAGCCTTCTGATAACCTAAGGGCCGTTTTCTCATTAGGTGATTATCTTTATTTCCAATGAAAATCTACAAATTAATGAAATTTAGTTTTCTCAATGTCTCATTTGCTTCCATTATTGTCTTAAAGCTACCCGACCTCATCTGTCAATTATTTATTTATCGTACAGAAAAATGCAATCAGCTGACTGCTGTTCATAGTTTTTATGTGTTTGAGTTTTTGTAAACAAAATTAAATAGATTTTAGAAAAAAAATGTTTAATAGAGGAATTAACATTAATTTGATGAAGGATAAACTCGAAGAACATGAGTCCCAAGCGAACGTTGAAAGAGTTTAACATGCCAGGCCTAACTACCTGGCAGACATGGAGGATAATGAATTTTTCTAGAGATTCCGCCTGTCAATGGCAACATTTAACAGCTGATTTATGTGAACATGGTGCCACTTGAAGGCAGGGTTCCCAACTTTCACATCTATTTTGAGAGGTATTGCCAACTGAAAATAATGCCAACAAAATTGTTAACGGACAGTTTATCGGCCTAATAAATTCATGTCGAGATTTAGTAGCAAGTTTGTCGATAAATTGAGAAAACGGACCTTAGAATTTTTTCACAATGGCAAGAAAAAATTTTCAAGCCGCGGCTTAAAAATCATTCATTGAATGTATGAAATCGTTGCCTCTCATTATAAGTCTTATTCATGTGGGCCACTAAAACTATCTGTGATCAAACCTGGAAATTTTCTTGAAATAAGGTTTTATCTAATGCCTAATCATACTGCTAGTTTTGTACATCCTTTGTTCTATTTAAATGTTCCTTAACAAAAAGTTCCGTACTAATTTTCTCAATAATATAATTCAATGCCTGATTTTTACAACTGCCACCTAAAGTACACATAGACTGATGCTGAAGTTAGTAGCGTATCGGAAAATACATTTCATTTTGGCTACAGATTGTAATTATAAGTTCAGTGATCTTTAAACAAATTGAATAAAATTTGCAATAAATGAACCAAAATCTAAACAAAATAATTTTATAAACTTTTATAAACAAATTATAGTCATCAAAAATTGTGCATCAAATAGTTCTGTATAAACGTAATTTCTACCATAGAGAAATAAAAAAATTACTGTAAAAAAATCACACATACCCCAGCAGTTAAGCAAGTAATCAATGGATTCCTTATAGACAATATTGATATCAATCAATGTCTAATAACTTGGCTAACTCCAATTTATATATTTTGGGTCATTTGACATGTATGTGCTCTTTATAGTGCAGAGAAAAGTCAATTGGTTACTTCATACATCCCATGTAATCTAGCGTGACGTCAATTGTCTCTTAAGTGTCTCTAAGTAATTTAGAATATAGTCACTTCAAACATTTATTTTGTACTGCTCTTTTTTTTGTGAGTGTTACGTAAAACATAATTCTATACAAATTGCGTTGATATAATTCTCATACAGTTTATTTTCTTTTTGATTAAGTATACTGACATCTCATGGAACCTAGCATGAAGTCAATTACCAATGTAATGTCTCCAAGTAATCTAGAGTATATTCACTTTAAACGTTTATTTTGTACTGAACTTTGGAAAGTAGTTCCAGAAGTAATCTATTGGAGAGTTGTCGGAAGAAGGTTTGCTTACAAACAATCGGTTATTAGACTGTCTATTTAACTGACTATTTGATGTCAATTAGTAACCTGTTAGGTAGCTAGTAAGGTAACTGGCTCGGTATGTGAGTCCAATGGGTAGACTATTTTAAACCAGCTAACAGACAGTCTCAATAAGGGTCACTTATGTAACTATTTGTCACCCTAATAGGTTAAATCAGTAGTTTGGGACAGTTACCAAGAACTGCTGGCACAAGAGTTGTTTTCACGTAGAATTTTTTTACTATTAAAGGGTATTCCAACAAGAGGTCTTACTTTGAATCATCCGGTATTTCGGTAGCAGTCACATTTAAAGGTTTTATTCTTTGACATTTGACAAGTAGAAACTACGCCATTACTAAAAATGGAACGATACACGCTTCAACAACGCATTGAAATTATTAAAATTCACTACAAAAATGGTGAAAATCTTGCAGTCACACTACGCAAAACTAAAGCTTTTTTCGGTCGCCCTGAAGCACCTTGTCGGACCGCAATACAGAAATTCGTGGAAAAATTAGAGCTGTTGGGACAAGTTAGTGATGTGAGAATAAAACCCGTGCACGTCGCTCAAGAATAACTGAGAATATTGCTGCTGTAGCCCAAAGTGTTGAAGAAAAAAAACAGGTTTGTCCATTCCTCGTCGTTCTTTAGAATTGGGCATTCCACAAACGTCATTACACCGTATTTTGCATAAAGACTTGGGTCATAAGGCTTATAAAGTTCAGTTAACACAAGAACTCAAGCCGGCCGATCATCAACAACGTCGTGTCTTTGCTGATTGGGTCCTTGTTATTATCTCCCGAACAGATGATCACAATTGCCCACCGAGATCTTGGGATTTAACACCTTGCGCCTTCTTCATTTGGGGCCACGTGAAATATAAGGTCTACGCCAACAGCCCAGCGTCGATTCAAGACCTCAAAGATAGAATTCGTGAGGCTATCGAGGACATAGGGCAGCCACTTTGCGTTTTGGTTATGGATAATTTCATGTAAAGCATATGGTCCTGTAAGCGTGGTCGTGGTGGCCATTTGGCTGATGTTGTTTTTCATTATTTACGGCATACCTGCCTCTTTATTATGAAATAAACATCCGATCATTTATTTCAAAAAATTAAATTTTTCTTTGAATACCAAAATAACACCTCTTGTTGGAAAACTCTGTACGTTAGGTATTTGACAGGAGAGTTTCTAATTTATGTGTATTTATCTATAGTTCGTACACAAATGATACAAATTGTGAATAATAATATTTTATTTGTCAAATTAAAACACTGGAGAAAGTGTAGCCATCTCGTTTTTATTATTTAAAGAAATTACAAATTTTTTTACATCATTTGTCTAATATTTCCCCTTTTATTCTCTTACCCTTGCAGCTATTTCACCCAACAATATAAATGGTTCTGCCGCCGGTCACACTCCAGCGAATGGCGCGAATCATACCACACAACAACAGCAGCAACAACAACATCACCACTACAATGCCAAACAGCATGGCAGCTCTGGTTGTGTAAGTGCTACTAACAATACCTCAAATACAAATCCTGTTTTCTATTTAATGGCTAGTAATGGTAACACTGGTGCTGTAGGCGGTAGTGCCAATGCCATAAGTTCTTCAAACGTCACCGCAACCAGTAAACACAACGGACCCTTTCTAGGGCCACACGCCCATCATCCACACTCTCAGCGTGGGCTACATCATTTGGCCGAGGGCCGTAAGGCGAAATTAAGAAGATTTAATTCGCACGATACAAGTTCGAATATGTTTTCGGTGGCTGATTTTGAGAATGCCCGTTTGGCGCGGCGCAATGAAATCGAATTGAAACAGAGACTGCAACGGCGTATGCGTCATGGTTATAGTGGTGGGAGTGGTAGTGGTCTGTTAACAGGGGGACCTTGTGGCCAGGGTTTGCTGACGGGCGGTATGGGTGATTATTCAACGGGTGATAGTAAAACTTCGAAAAATAGTAATGAGGTGAGTTTTAAATTAAATTAAATATATGATAGATGTCTAATTAACAATTAATTTCATATTTCCAGTCTCAAAATGAACCTTTGCAGGTGGAGGAATTCTTGGAGCGTTATTCCCTGCCCCGTGTGGTGCGCATTTCCTATAAAACTCTCTTCTCGAATGAAACTTTGCAATCATCTTCATCTAACAATTCATCCACCGCTACCTCTAACTCTTCAACGAGTGCTAAGAATGCGGCGGTGCCTGCTGCTGCTGCTACCTCCTCCTCCGATGCAAATATGTTGAGTTCTAATTCGAATAGCAATACGGGTACTTCGTCTTCAAGTACTTCTTCGGGTTTGGGTGGCGTGGGTGTCAGTGCAAATCCCACTTCCCAGACTTTGGGCAGTAATAGCAGCAATAATAGTGGCGGCAAGTCGTTGGCGAATGAGGGGAATCAAACGGTTAATGATAACACCAATCACAATGGCCATCACGATGAGGAACAGGGTGAACTGTTTTTATTGTATCGATTGGTGCGTCAACGCCATATTTATCATGGCCATAATGCGAAGACAACAGCTGCTAATAGGAAGAAGGGTGTTATGATACCACAGGAATTTCCAGGTGAGTTTGAAGTAGTTTTATAGCAGGACTATAACTGAATTAAAATCACAGTAAGAAGGAGTGAACAAATTTTTAAATTCCAAATCTTAAAAGCGATTTCTTTCAAATATCAAAAGTTTGTCTAAGTTTTTCCAAAATTCCAAAATTTTTGGAGATTTTAATTCCCAGTAAATATTTTTAAATTTGCAACATTTCCTAAAAAATTTAATTTTTTTAAGTAAATTCACAAAACTTTGGTTTTGAATTCCCAAAAAATTTTCAAAAATTCCTAAAAATGGGAAGCACATTTATAAACTAGGGAAATTATACATTTTAAACTTCCTTCAATTTGATGTTGGTTTTTGCTTTTAATAATTTATTTCTAAATTATTGCAATTTCTTGAATTCCCAAACATATTTCTAGAAATAACAAAATTCCCAGTTTAGATTTTTTGTTGCAATAAACAAAAACAAACTTGGAAGAAATATTGTAATTAACTAAATGACAGCAAAATAAAATTTTTTGGAATTCCCAAACATTTTTTTAAAAAAATTTCTAAAAACCGGGAAATAAAGACACACTGGGGAAGAGATATTTTTCATGAAAAATCTTAATTTTTATAATAATTTTATGTATTTAAATTAATTACATAAAATTATAACGATTTCGTTAATTCCCAAAAATATATCTAAAAATTCCAAAATTCCCAAAATAGATTTTTTGCTACAATGAATTAAAAAATTGGAAAGAAATATTGTAGCTTTGTCTATATTTACAAAATATTTGTAAAATAACACTTTTTTAGAATTCCCAAAAACTTTTTTAAAAATTTTACCGATAGGAGAATATTTTTAGTGAAATTTTCTTAATATTAGTAAATAGTTACCAAAAATAAAGATTTTCAGAAATTCCCAAAAATATTTTCAAAATTTCCAAAATCTTCAAATATTTTAATTGTATGGCAAAATCAAAATTTTCGTAATTATATTTATAAATTTCAATAATATATGCGATTGTAATAATTGTTTTGAAAATTCTCAAAAATAATTTCAAAATTTCCAAAATCCAAATGTTAAACATCTCCAAATTACACAAATAATAGCAAGAATGTGATAAATTACAAGGAAATGTTTATAAATTTTCTCATATTGCTCATTTGGTGCAACGTTGTTATTAAAACAACTTATTTACTATGCAATGTTGCTATTAACTCTAAATTTGTATTTAAATAAATAATCGAACTGAAACTCTAAAAAAAATTTAAATTTCTTTGTTTTAAGTGAGAGATTACAGATAAAGCTTTTGAAAAAATTTAAATTTATTGAAGTCAAACTTGGGTGATTTGTGTTCTTAAACAAACAATGGTAAATTAGGGGAAATTAAATTTTTCAATAGGAAATATTTAAAGAACTAAATTTTTGAGTAATTTCCTTAATATTAATATAAATTTACCAAAAATATTGATTTCCAGAAATTTACCAAAAACTTTAAATGAGCAAAAAAGCAGGGGAAATTAAATTTTTCAACAAGAAATTTTAAAGAACTGAATTTTTGAGTAATTTTCTTAATATTAATAAAAATTTACCAAAAATTATGATTTCCAGAAATTCCCAAAAATATTTTTTAAATTTCCAAAATCACCAAAAACTTTAATTGGCACCAAAGCAGGGAAAATTAAAATTTTCAATAAGAAATATTTCAAGAGCAGAATTTTTGAATAAGTTTCTTAGTATTTATAAGAATTTACCAAAAATAACGATTTTTAGAATTTCCCAAAAATATTTTTTAAATTTCCAAAATCCCCAAAAAACTTTAATTGTGGAAAAAAGCAGGGAAAATTAAAATTTTCAATAAGAAATATTTTAATAACTGAATTTTTGAGAAATGTTCTTAATATTAATAGAAATTTACCAATAATAACGATTTCCCCAAAATCCCCAAAAATCTTAATAGTTCACCAAAGCAGGGAAAATTAAATTTTTCAGTAAGAAATATTTTAATAACTGAATTTTTGACAAATTTTCTTAATATTAAGAACAAATTTACCAAAAATAACCATTTCCTGAATTTCCCAAAATTTTTTTTTAAATTTCCAAAATTCCCAGAAACTTCAATTGTACACCAACCTCAAAATTAACATTATATTATTAATTAATTTAAATAAAAAATGCAAATTTGATAAAACTTTGAAAAATTCCTAAAAATATTTTTCAAAATTTCCAAAATCCCCATACAGCTAAAATTTTAAAATCTCCTAATTACACTAATAAAGGCAATGTTTCGTTAAATTACATCTTAAGCTGCAAAATCAAGGAAAACTTAATAGAATTTCTCAACATAATTTTTTTTAAATTAAATTCATATTTAAGAAAAACCAGGGGGGAGGGAAGTCGGGGATATAATATTTTTGTGTAAAAAATATTAAAAAATCTAAAATTTTCATTTATACAATTAATATTAAACAAAATCTATTAAATTAAAATTTCCAAAAATCCCGGCTTTTATATTTTTCTGTAAAAAATATTAAAAAATCTAAAATTTTCATTAATATAATTAATATTAAACAAAATCTATTAAATTATATTATTTTATTGAATTCCCAAAAATATTTTTAAAATTTCCAAAAATCCCCGAAAAATTTAATTGTATGTCAAAATCAAAATTTCCGTAATTATACAAATACATTTTAATAAATAATGTAAATATTATTAAAATTTTAACAAATTTAAAATAATTCCCAAAAATTTGGTTAAAATTTCCAAAATCCCAAAAATTTTTAAAAACTAAAATAGGAAGAATTTATAATTTAATGTTATTAAAGTGTTTTTTAATAAATCAGATATATTAAAAATAATTTATTTGAATTCCCAAATTTAATTTAAAAAATTTCCAAAATCCCCAAATTTTGTTAATTATCTTTTTTTATTTTATTTCTGATTTAGAACCTTAAAATTTTCTGGGACTTTTGAAGTTTTAATAAATTTTATATTATTCCCAAAAATTTTGTTAAAACTTCCAAAATCCCAGAAAATCTTAAGGCTACAAATAAAAAGAAACAATTTTTAATTTAATGTTTTTAATTAAAGTCCTTTTCAATAAATCAGGCTTATTAAAAAGATTTCTTTGAATTCCCATAAATTTTGTTAAAACTTCCAAAATCCTAGGAAATCTTACGGCTACAAATCAAAAATAAAAAGAAAAAATTTGTAATTTAAGGTTTTTAAGTCTTTTTCAATAAATCAGGCTTATTAAAAAGTTTTTTTGAATTCCCAAAAATTTTGTTAAAACTTCCAAAATCCCAGAAAATCTTAAGGCTACAAATCAAAAATAAAAAGAAAAAAAATTTAAATTAAATGTTTTTAAAGTCATTTTCAATAAATCAGGATTATTAACAAGATTTCTATGAATTCCCACAAATTTTGTTAAAACTTCCAAAATCCCAGAAAATCTTCAAATAGAAAACATTTTAAATTTAATGTTTATTAAGGTGTTTTTCAATAAAGCAGGCTTATTAAATAAGATTTGTTTTTAATTCCCAAATTTTATTTAAAAAATTTCCAAAATCCCCAATTTTTGTTACTTAGCTCAATAAAACAAACATTTTATAAGACATTTTATTAGTTAAAAAAAATTAAAATTTAATTAAAAAAATTGTAATTTATTTCTTAAATTTTAATTTTATATTCTTCCCTACTTTTACTATTCAAGAGATTTTATATTTTTTTCCTTCTTATGCATTTTTATTTTGTATTAAATAATTTATATACAACTTAATGTCATTAGCATTTATTGGCCTGTCATTAATGTTATAAGCTCCTTTTTATTATTATTATATTTATTTTTTTCTATTTTGGCCATCCTGCCAAAACACAGTAAGAGTTTTAAAATACTTGGTTCACAGTAAATAGTATTTAGAACCCAGCCTTCCTCTTAAACTGTGAACTCATAATGTAAACAATTTGTACTGCTCGTATTAATGCTGCTGGTTTCTATAATGATCCTTTTTGGTTTTTTTTTCCCTGGTTAAATTATGAAGGACATGCAATTCTCAGCACAAAGTGCTGAGTGTTTTTTTTTTTTTTTGTGGCAAAAATAGAAAGAAAAAATCTATTACTTTATAGCCAGTAATAATAGTTGTAGTCATATGTGTAAAATGACTATTTTTGTTTTAGAAAAGTTGTTTAGCCAGGATTAGTTTAGTTTAGATGGGAGAAAAAAATAAGAATATACTTGCTAAAAGTGTAGAAAATCTATGAGTTTGATAAGTGCCAAGTTGTAGTTTCTTTTTTCTTTTTGTATATTAAAAACAATATATGTACATATAAACTGGTTTTTCTGTTATTGCTCAAATTATGACTTAAAAGGATAAAAGAAATGTCAGCATTTACTCTACTCGTATGCACAAAGATTAGTTAGAAAATCCATTTTTTTTTTTTACTTTGCAAATTTCATACAACTGCCAGTGAATATATTTAAAGTTGTGTGTTTTAAAGTCATAATGAAATAAAATATTTCCATAATAATAAAAGTATAATATTTCATGGATTTTTACTAGCATTTAAAGTTGAAGACATTGTCATTTGTTTTATGGAAATGAAAAAACCGTATTTCATATTTCAGTATGTAAAGTAAATGCCAAAGGACATTTGTAAGTAAGAGTAAAATATGGCAGTAGTTTGTCCTGCTGTTTAAAAGTTAATTGAAATAGCAAAGATATATTTTAACTAGCTTGTGGCAGTTGGTTTTATTTTGTTGTACAGTAGTATATTTTTCAGAAACAGTTGCCAGGAGATTTTAGTTAATAAAATTCAAATTTTCAGTTACAGAAACAATTTAGTTGAATATGAAAATCTTATAAGAAACATTTCTTTGTACGAAAGCTTATAAAAAGCTTTAGCTCAAAGCTTATTTTGGGCTTATAAGAAACAAAGCTAGGGAAGTTAAATTTTTCAATAAGGAACATTTGAAAATTGGAATTATTTTGTAATTTTCTTAATATTTATACAAATTTCCAAAAAAAAAAACGATTTCCAGAAATTCCCAATAATATTTTTAAAATTTCCAAAATCCCCAAAAACTGTAATTTTATGGTAAAATTAAAATACTGACGACTATAATATTAAATTTCAATAATTTATGCAAAAGAAATAAAATATTGGGAAATTCCCAAAAATATTTTTAAAATTTCCAAAATCCCCAAAATCAGTAATTTTATGACAAAATCAAATTACTCACCACTATAAAATTAAATTTCAATGATTTATGCAAAAGCAATAAAATTTTGGGAAATTCCCAAAAATATTTTTAAAATTTCCAAAATCTCCATACATCTAAAAGTGCACAACATACTTCAGAATCTAAAATTTTCATTAATATGCTTAATTTTAACCAAAGTTTTCAAAAACAAATAATCTTATTTACTTCCCAAAAATATTTTAAAAATTTCCAAAATCCCCAAAATCAGTAATTTTATGACAAAATCAAATTACTCACCACTGTAAAATTAAATTTCAATATTTTATGCAAATGTAATAAAATTTTAGGAAATTCCCAAAAATATTTTTAAAATTTCCAAAATCTCCATACATCCAAAAGTTTACAAAATATTTCACAAACTGAAATTTTCATTAATATGCTCAATTTTAACCAACGTTTTCATAAACTAATAATTTTTTTTAATTCCCGAAAATATTTGAAAAATTTCCAAAATCCCCAAAAACTGTATTTTTATGAAAAAATCAAATTACTCACCACTGTAAAATTAAATTTAAATAATTTATCCAAAAGCAATAAAATTTTCGAAAATGTCCAAAAATATTTTTAAAATTTCCAAAATCTCCATACATCTAAAAGTTCACAAAATATTTCACAAACTGAAATTTTCATTAATATGCTTAATTTTAACCAACGTTTTCATAAACTAATAATTTTTTTTAATTCCCGAAAATATTTGAAAAATTTCCAAAATCCCCAAAAACTGTATTTTTATGAAAAAATCATATTACTCACCACTGTAAATTTCATTTCAATAATTTATGCAAAAACAATAAAATTTTCGAAAATTCCCAAAAATATTTTTAAAATT
Source organism: Calliphora vomitoria (assembly GCA_942486065.2). Taxonomy (NCBI): domain Eukaryota; kingdom Metazoa; phylum Arthropoda; class Insecta; order Diptera; family Calliphoridae; genus Calliphora; species Calliphora vomitoria. The sequence goes on along the minus strand of OW818030.2, from coordinate 8,634,505 downwards.
TCCAAAATCTCCATACATCTAAAAGTTCACAAAATATTTCACAAACTGAAATTTTCATTAATATGCCTATTTTCAACCAAAGTTTTCATAAACTAACAATTTTTTGGAATTCCCAAAAAATTTTGAAAAATTTCCAAAATCTCCAAAAAATTTAATTTCAGAGAAAAATTTTAATTATCGATTTTATATTATATGATTTAAATAAATTAAGCAAATTCAATGAATTTTTTAAAAATTCCCCAAAAAAAATTCTAAGTTTCCAAAATCCCTTTAAGAAAAATTCAAAATCTTCAAATTACACAAATAATGATAAGATTCTAAATGGAAAATAAATAAAATTTCCCAATATAAATATATTTAAAGCAAAACTTTGCAAAAAATTCATGACAAAAATTAACATTTTTCAAAATTTTAAAAAATTAGTTGAAAGTTCATTCATACCATTCCTTTATCTGGTAAGTTACAGAATAAGCTTTCATAGATAGTAAAATTTGAGAGAATACATTTGTTAAATATGATGACAAACTTGTCTTAATTTTAGTCTTTATTTTGAAACATGTGTACAATATAAATTTATTCAAAGTGTTGGCATTTTCCCATCTTTCTGGCAACATATGGATTCCGAGTCAAAATTATTGCTCATCTTTCGGCAAATGCTCTCTTTAAACGAATTATTTGTGTTCGGTACAGTTTGGAATGGTTTAATATTTGGCTTTGGTGTCGATTCGGCTGGTTGTCCGAGCTTCACATACGATCTCTTACGCTTCGGGTTATCGTAATGGATCATTTTCTGCATTTCAGACATTGTCTTCCAAAGTCTCTCAGCTTCAATTCGTATGGTACCCAATTTCCTTGCTTTTGAACGAATCCAGCTACTTGCAAACGATTTGAATTGCAGCTTGAGTAGCTCCTAATGATTTTGCAAGCTCTTGTTGAGTTTACTTCATGAAGACTGTTGTCTTCATGAAGTAATGTCTCAAATGCTGTTCAAACATCGTTGGCTGGACTGGGCGATCTTTGTCTACCGTGTCAAAATCTCCACTTCTGAACCGCACAAGCCATCTCTCGCAGGTTGAAACCGATGTAACACATTCACCATAAGCTTCGTTGAGCAATCGGTGTGCTTCAGCGGCACTTTTTGAAATTTCAAGAAGTACTGTGAAACTTCCCGCATATGACGCTTTGTTGGTACAAAATTTGACATTTTTAAAATGCCGCATTTTTAAGTCATACACCCAATAAAATTTTCATGAATGGATTCAATTTAAACAAAAATTTACCAAAAATAAAAAATTTCTTAAATTCCCATAATAAATTTGAAAATTTCCAAAATCCCCAATCAATTTTCTATTGATTTTATTATTCATTTTAATAAGTTATTAAATAGTTTTTTATACTTTTTAAATAGAAAATTCTATACATAGAATTTTTGCTACAGTGTGAAATTTCATTATTTTTTTTAATTTTCTTCTAAGCTGTTTGTCATTAAAAACGAGCAAATTGCATTTTTAACGATATGACGAAATGTTAACGTTTAATGTGCAACAAAATCGGCACAAAAAAAAGAAGAAAAACTAAAGAAAACATTAAAAAAAATTTGCCATAAAAAAATGCTCATATGAGTTTATGTTATGCTGGAAAACAACAAAAATCATAACAACAAATCTGTATGTTTTGCCATACTTGAGTAGTGAGTGTATAGTGGAAAATGTTGTTGATTTTTTTTTTTTATTTCGTTGCTTATGTTCATACCATAAGCGCACTTCCGTTTCCGTTTCTTTTACATTTTTATATTTTTATTTTTTTTTTTGCATACATTTCTCTAGTTTTACTTCACATACATACTTGTATATTAGTAGTAGTCCTTTCCTCTTATAAAAGCATAAAGCTGTGTGCATTTATAGCAAATGTTTTACCAAACACTAGTACATTTACTAGAAGAACAAAATTTCATACATTTTATAGGATTACTTTTAGCATTCATTAGATTGTTTTGTAAAACAACATGGCCAGTTTTTGAGAGTGTAGGTTTGTGTGGTTGAATTTAAGTACTAAAGTAATTGTATTGTTATTGTTTATACAGATTTATGTATGATTTTTGGCAAATTGTATAGAGTCATTCATGGGAGAATTTAGTTTTTATTTTGGTGTTATTAATATTAAGAAGATTTTGTACAGTTCATTTTCATCTTAAAGGCTTTGAAATTCATTCACAACATGTCTCCGTTTTTGGGCTGGAGTTATAGGCAGGTCAATCTAGAGACTGCTACTGGTGCTCGAAATCGCTTTAGCCGAGCACTGATCTCAAAACTGCTAAAAACAGAGATTTGTTTTAAATAATTTAGCTAAATATAAATATATTTAAATACCACTTTAAGTTTCTTCATACAAAATAAACTAATTTTGCTCTTTTTTTTTCCTTGTAATAAAACACAAATGATAAAAAATAAAAAAAAGATAATTTTTTTTCTCCTTTTTGTAACTTTTAATTTTAACTACCAACTATTAAAAAGTGACGTAAAATGGTTTAAAGATATAACAAGCCAAACACTATCACACACAGATAAAAGTCCTCACACACACACACACATACACTCTCCAAAGAGTGAGTGTGTGTGAAAATTTAAGTACTAAATGATGGTTGGTTTGCATTAAAAGCCATTCTTTTAATGACATGCCATCAACAAAGCAAAAAAAAAAAAAACATTAAATGCGAGCAAAACAAAAAAAAAAAACCTTAACGAAAAGCGTAGAGAAAAAAAATTACTCTTCAAAAGATTTCACTTAAAAACATCAGGTACAAATTATGAAGACCGGCAGGGAACACAAAGCTGAAGTAAGCAAAAAACAAAAAAAAAGGATAAAAATACAAGTGCGTGCATTTAAGTCATTAAATTAAGAAAACAGCAACAACGAAAGCAGCAATAAATGCAAACAGCAAATGTAAGTCTGTAAAAAAAAGAAGAAAAAAAATGCAAAAAAGGGACTTTAAAATGAGTTGAAAGCCAGCAAATAAAAGACCAAATGAGTAAAAACCATATAAGAGGATTTGTTATAACTAAAGGATAAAAAAAGGATAATGCCGAAAGCTAAAAGAAAAGCTTGAAAACAAAAAAAGTATATACAAAACATACTTAACATGAAATGGAAATTGTTTTTGAAATGGCGAACATACTAAAGTTTAATTACAAATTACTTTTAATTTGAAAATAATTAATTAAAATTAAATGCACACTAAACACTTAAATAGTTTTTACAATATTGCCAAATTCATTTAGCAATTAAGAATGTAAGTGTTTAGTCCCGAACGCGACATTCGCATGCCTTTGAAGTGAAAAAATATAAAGAAATTTCGACAATATTTTTTTTTCCAAATTTTTTCTATAGCATATTTGCAGCAGTTTTGTCTATTAGTTATTCCCAATGTATTAGCAATAAACAAGATATCCCGAACGAGACATAAATATAACTAATTTTCTATAGCTTCTAGAAAAATTTAAAAATCAGCGACTTGCAACACCATTACCCCAGTAATATGTAATACTTAACATGTTCCCCTGAAATATTAATTTCCCTCGAAGGGAAAAATTGCTATCATGATATTCCCATGAACTTTGCATTCACAATAGTTGATTTTGTTCGTAACAGCTGTTTATTGTTTACAAAATTCCATCTAAAAATTTCAAACATGGGGAATTTGTTCACATGAACAAAGTTGATAAATGAAAAATGGGAAAAGGGAGCAATTTTCATATGAAATCTTGATTCGCGATAGAGGTCATTTCCACATTTTTCATTTGAGAACCAATAAAGTATATATGTCGATATAGCCATGTCCGTTTGTCCGTCTGTCTGACTAAAATAATTTACATGCATGATTGATACTTCAATATATCCGCTATAATCCAACTTAGAGTGCTATTTAAAACTGAGAAAATCGGCCTTAACCACGACTACCTCGATTTGTGGCAACACATTGCTCACACATTGTAAAGGATTTTCCAACAAGAGGTGTTATTTGGAATCACCCGGTATTTCGGTAGCTGTCACTTTTGAAGCTTTTATTCTTTGACATTTGACAAGTAGAAACATAGCCATTACTAAAAATGGAACGATACATGCTTCAACAATGCATTGAAATGATTAAACTTCACTATAAAAATGGTGAAAATCTTGCAGTCACAGTTCGCAAAACTAAAGAATTTTTAGGAATTTTTGTCGGGCCGCAATACAGAAATTGGTGGAAAAACTCGAGCTGTTGGGACAAGTTAGTGATGGGAAGAATAAAACCCGTGCACTTCGCTCAAGAACAACTGAAAATATTGCTGCTGTAGCCTAAAGTGTTGAAGAAAACTCAGGCTTGACCATTCCTCGTCGATCTTTGGAATTGGGCATTCCACAAAAGTCATTACACCGTATTTTGCATAAAGACTTCGGGTCTTAAGGCTTATAAAGTTCAGTTAACACAAGAACTCAAGCCAGCCGATCATCAACCACGTCGTAACTTTGCTTATTGGGTCCTTGTTATTATCTCTCGAAGAGGTGATCACAATTGGCCACCGAGATATTATGATTTAACACATTGCGACTTCTTCCTTTGGGGCCAAGTGAAATATAAGGTCTACGCCAACAGCCCAGCGTCGATTCAAGACCTCAAAGATAGAATTCGTGAGGCTATCGAGAACATAGGGCAGCAACTTTGGGATTTGGTTATGGAAAATTTCATGAAACGAATATGGTCCTGTAAGTGTGCTCGTGGTGGCCATTTGGCTGATGTTGTTTTTCATTATTAAAGGCATACCTTCCTCTTTATTATGAAATAAACATCCGATCATTTATCTCAAAAAATGCAATTTTTCTTTGAATACCAAAATAACAGCTCTTGTTGAAAAACCCTGTACAAAAATAACTAGATTTCATACATATTTTGTGTTTCACGAAATATGTTTTTCAACAATTTTTTTTCCAAAAATTTTTTTTAAAATTTTTTTTTTTCACCAACTTATTCAGCAAATTTTTATTAACCAAAAATTGTTTACCAAATTTTTTCTTTTACAAAATTGACAAAATATTTTTTTTTTTTTTATTTTTCTTAAAGTATACTTTTTGATGCAGTTTTTGTTTCCATCTGGGGTATGCTTAGTCTGTCCAGGTTCTTCAAAGGTCTGCTTCCTTTGAAATCTTTTCCACAGAGCTGGATCTTTGGAATATGTTTGTTAATGGACGAAACTTCTGTTAGCTTCGGCACTCGGTCGGCTAACGACTAATTATTTGGAAATATGGTTTATGGATGCAATCCGAGGAGATAAATTCTTTAGCTCTCGTCGGCTAACTACATCTTATTGGCTATGACTAGCTAAACTAGATAAATGCTGCAGATCTCGGTCGGCTAACTACGGATTAGTACGAAGTTATAATTTAGGCCTCGTCTAATTATGCTTTGTTACACGGACGCAAAGTATAAGTAGATCAGGACTTCGATTCTAGCTTCCATTTTCATGTTTTTCTTAGATGTCTTATATTAGAATTCACATAAACTGTTTGGGAATTATTAACATTGATTATGTTATGTTAATGTATTGAGTTTTGTAACTGCACGTTACAACTTTTTTATATAAGTTTCGGCACAGCCTAACTCTAAATTGTTTATATTAAATTGAAATAATGTAGCTCTCAATTGAGCATTGTCTGGTTAAAATGTTTGCATTAGTTTTTGGTTTACAACCTTTATTTAGTATGATTTGTCACGCGACATATTTTTCCATAATGTTTGTAATGCAAATTAGTCAAGTATTGAGAGAACGTTCTGCATCGATCGAAACAAAAAGTAGTGGAATGGGGCAAGGACTGGACTATAAAGCGGGTGAAGCAAAACATCCCAACCACTTCTTTCTAAATAGTTTTTAACATGTGAATATTATGGTGGCATATTACGGTTTCATGTGTGTCCACATATTCTGGTAGTTTTTCGGTCAATGCTCGCTTCAAATGAAAACGTTGCATTCTGTAAAGGTTGCCTGTTATGGTATTGCCAGTTTTTAGCAGTTCATAATACAGAAAATTATCTTAGCATCATGGATATTTGGCTTTGGGTCGATTCGGCTGGTTGCCCGGGCTTCACATACGATATCTTACGATTTGGGTTATCGTAATGGATCTGGACCACAAGTAATGATTCGGTGCAAAAATGATTTTCTTTTATAGCATTCAGACATACAAAATCGTCTTTCAGGGTCTTTCAGCTTCAATTCGTATGGTACCCAATTTCGCTGCTTTTGGATGAATCCTGCTGCTTGATTAGCACCCAATGATTTTGCAAGCTCTTGTTGAGTTGGACAACAATCTTCATGGAGTAAAATTTTTGGTCTTCAAACATTTTTGGCTAACCTGGGCAATGGAAAAAATTACTTTTCGGTATTTATACAACCCTTTGTAACAAATGTTTGGCTTTTTTGCCGCAACTGCATATTTCTTGCCATACCAAGAACTTTTTGGGAAATTTTGTCTGCTTTTGGGTCCTAAACTTCTCTTCAACATTCCCTCAAGCATCAGCAACGTCAAAATTTTGACACGGAAGCTGTGAAATATCTGCCAGAAGATACGTTTCGTCACCCATTATGCAGCAGGAATATTTTTTTTATAAAATTTGACTTCAATTTCCGTGCTCTGTTTTTGGCCTCTAAATTTTTAGCAGCGTTCCTGTCAGAAAGTTTTTGAATCTGCATTGGCTTTAACTTTTCGTACAAAATAGTCCGAGCACTGGGCTGCTTTCCTACCGGATGCGTTGGCAGCTCTTTTAAAAAAGCTTTCTATTTTCTTGGCTTTAGAAACCTGAATCAGGTTTTCTATCAACGGACAAGTTCTCCCGCTACTGTTGAATAACATTGGAAACAGTTTGACGGCAGACTTTTTGTAGGACCAAGTTGGGTTTTGTTGAAAATCTATATAAATATATAAATGTCTTTGTAAGTTTGTTTGTTTGTTTGTTTGTTTGTTTGTTTGTTTGTTTGTTTGTTTGTTTGTTTGTTTGTTTGTTTGTTTGTTTGTTTGTTTGTTTGTTTGTTTGTTTGTTTGTTTGTTTGTTTGTTTGTTTGTTTGTTTGTTTGTTTGTTTGTTTGTTTGTTTGTTTGTTTGTTTGTTTGTTTGTTTGTTTGTTTGTTTGTTTGTTTGTTTGTTTGTTTGTTTGTTTGTTTGTTTGTTTGTTTGTTTGTTTGTTTGTTTGTTTGTTTGTTTGTTTGTTTGTTTGTTTGTTTGTTTGTTTGTTTGTTTGTTTGTTTGTTTGTTTGTTTGTTTGTTTGTTTGTTTGGTTGTTTGGTTGTTTGGTTGTTTGGTTGTTTGTTTGTTTGTTTGTTTGTTTGTTTGTTTGTTTGTTTGTTTGTTTATTTGTTTGAGCATCACGCCTAAACGGCTGAACCGATTTTATTGAAATTTGAAACGTAGATAGATCCTTACTTGGAAGCGTCAATAGGCTATAAATTTTTTCAATACTTGGACCAGAAAGGGATAAAAAGGAGGAAAAACGGGTAAAATTGGTACCTTTAGTTTTTAAACAATAATTACTAAACGGCTGAACCGATTTTTACATCGACAGGGGTAGCGAAGCGCACCGGGTCAAGCTAGTATTTAATAAATTTAGTACGCACTTCTTTCTGGTCATTCATTTTAATCAGATTAACAACAAATGAACATAATTGACATTAAACATAATAAGTGACATGCTTTACAAAGGTAACTTGATCAAAAAAAAAAAAAAAAAAATCAAATAATACTTGGGTTAAAAGTTTTAATGAAAAACGTTAAGAATTTTTCGATCTCAGTCCTTAGGTTCTAAGCAAATTGGTCCCACACTGATTTTTTATATGCTGTTAGCCATAGAATGCCTTATAATTGAGGAAAATCTTTAGTAAATATAAGGAATTTCTTGGAGATATCCTTTGTTCAAGGACGAATTTTTTATTTCAACATACTGTCTTCAAACGAAAATGATTTTTAGGAAAATAGGGTACATAAATGTGTATTATAGTGACACCAATATTGTAAAAATTGGATAAGATATCCCTTTTTTGCCGGCAAGATGACGTCCATATCCTTAATAATATTTAAATAGTTTTTTTATTGTGTTGCAATTTCATTTTATCACCACTTATACCACTGCAATCACATACACATCTGAAAATAATTTTAATTAATTTAATATTTTATGTTCCAACTGACATTTTGACATTTGTCACCATGTACATAGATATGCATATATACATATGTACGGATACAAATATTTATATGTGGTAGTAAAATTTTAAAACTGAATATATGCCTTTACAAACAACAAAATAAAATATTTTGCTAACTACCCAGCAGTTCTAGCTTATTATCCTGAACTAGTGACTTTACATAGCATTTTCGATCACCACTAGTTCTAGAATCAGCTGGGTGACTTAATATTATAAATTGAGCGTGTCCTAGGCGGAAGTCAATTGACTCTTCATAAATTAAAAAGACTAAACTCTGCATTACAAAATTACACTTAGTGACAACTAACTGTCCATTAGATGATTTCTGGTGGGTTAAATAACCACTTTCTAAAATACAGACTACAACCTTGATTACTTAGAGACACTAAAGAGACTTCATGCTACATTACCTGGGATGTATAAAGTAACCAATTGACTGCTGTCTGCATTACAAATAAGCCTAAAATATATAAATTGCAGTGAGTCAAGTAATAAGACATTTGTGAAAATTACTGTCTTAAAGAAGATACATTGACTTCTAGCAGTTAATGCAAAACTGCTGGGTACTCATACATTTACACTTCATTCACACATATTTATTGTTTAAAGTAATAAATTTATGCATTTACTAAATCTGACATAATAAAAAAAAACAAAAGACAAGTTAAATTAAAACAAAAATATATTAAACAAGTAAGAGTGCTATATTCGGCTATGCCGAATCTTATATACCCTTCACCTTTGTTGTGGATGCATTACTTGCCTATTTTCAGCGTATATCATCCTAAATATATCAAGAAAACTTTTAAAAATTTTACATTTAATTGATATTGCTATATTGAAGAAGTTACAAACGAAACAACAATCTTATATATACCCTTCTCAAAAACAACAACGCCAAACGAAATGAAACACAAAAAAAAAAAAATAAAGTACGCAAAGCAGTGAAACGTTTTGTTGCTTTTTTTGTCAAACACCAAAAAAAAAAAACAAAATAATGAAGCCAACAAACAACCAAACATATGCACGTTTTGTTGCTTTTTTGTGAAACACCAAAAAAACAAAAACAAAATACACAAAGTATGAAGACAACACACAATGAATCCAACACACATACGTTTTGTTGTTTTTTTGTCAAAGCATGCAATAAATTGTCTTTTGTTTTATGAAATTTTCAGAGGTTGTCTCGGATTTTTGCTCATATCTCCGTTATTTATGGACGGATTTTGCTGATTTTAAATAGCAAAATTCTCGAAAGCATGTCTGACAGAATTATTGAAGATTTGGATCCCGAAGATATCTGGGGTCTTCAGAAAATTGATTTCAACAGACAGACAGACAGACAGACAGACAGACAGACAGACAGACGGACAGACAGACAGACAGACAGACAGACAGACAGACAGACAGACAGACAGACAGACAGACAGACAGACAGACAGACAGACAGACAGACAGACAGACAGACAGACAGACAGACAGACAGACAGACAGACGGACATGGCTTAATCGACTCCGCTATCTATAAGGATCCAGAATATATATACTTTATAGGGTCGGAAAATTATATTGTGGAAATTACAAACGGAATGACAAATTTATATATACCCTTCTCACGAAGGTGAAGGGTATAAAAATAAAACAAATAAATACTTATTGTTATGATTTATGATGAAATATACAAAAAAACAAAAAACTATTTGTTTAAAAAATTTTTGCTAAAAAACAAAAGAAATAATTGAAATAAAATTTACAAAAAACCATACAGCTAATAAATTTATGAAATTTTAAGGGCTTAAGTATTTAAATCAGTGGTCGTTATAAAGAGAATATTTAACATATAATACACTTTCATGCTGTGTTTTAATCTGCCATCAATTGATTGTGATTTTTGTTTATTTCTTGATAATTTGTATTAATTTCGTTGACATTCGTGTTGTTTACAAGTAAATAACCGATCAAGTTCGCCCCTGGAGGCTATGAAAGCCGAACACTGGTTTAAATACTTTAAGTTAAGGGTGTTTAAATAAAATATTGATTATTTAAGAAACATTAATCTTCAACTTTTAAAATTACAATTAATACAATTTGAGCTTCAAAAAAATACATAATGAAAATATTGTCATCCTTTTTTATAATTTACACACTTTTCACTTGCGGTCTCTTACATGCCTGCAAAAATACCTATGTGCTTTTTAACAACTTTTTAGAAATGTCAAACAACGGTTTATTTTTGTGTATAAAAATCATAGAAATTTGCTCATGCTCTTGTGTAAAGGGTTTTCCAACAAGATGTGTTATTTTGGTATTCAAGGAAAAATGTCATTTTTTGAGATAAATGATCGGATGTTTATTTTATAATAAATAAAAAACAACATCAGCCAAATGGCCACCACGACCACTCTTACAGGACCATATCCTTTTCATGAAATTTTCCATAACCAAATCGCAAAGTGGCTGCCCTATGTCCTCAATAGCCTCACGAATTCTATCTTTGAGGTGTTGAATCGACGCTGGGCAGATGGCGTAGATCTTATCTTTCACGTGGCCTAAAAGGTAGAAGTCGCTAGGTGTTAAATCACAAGATCTCGGTGGCCAATTGTGATCACCTCTTCGAGAGATAATAACAAGAACTCAATCAGCAAAGACACGACGTTGTTGATGATCGGCCGGCTTGAGTTCTTGTGTTAACTGAACTTTATAAGCCTTAAGACCTAAGTCTTTATGCTAAATAAGGTGTAATGACGTTTTTGGAATGCCCAATTCGAAAGAAGGACGAGGAATGGACAAACCTGGGTTTTCTTCAACACTTTGGGCTACAGCAGCAATATTCTCAGTTGTTCTTGAGCAACGTCTACGGGTTTTATTCTTCACAGCACTAACTTCTCCCAATAGCTCGAATTTTTCCACCAATTTCAGTATTGCGGTCCGACAAGGTGCTTCACGACGACCCAAAAATGCTTTAGTTTTGTGAACTGTGACTGCAAAGATTTTCACAATTTTTGTAGTGAATTTTAATAATTTCAATGCCTTGTTGAAGCGTATATCGTTCCATTTTTAGTAATGGCGCAGTTTCTACTTGTCAAATATCAAAGAATAAAAGCTTCCAAAGTGACAGCTACCGAAATACCGGGTGATTCAAAATAACACATTTTGTGGGAAACTCCTTTACTTACTAACATTAAAGCCGTTGAGATAATTCAGCATAAATTGGTAATTGAATGGATATTGAAGATAGGTATCAAACGACCAAATAAAAATGAAGTAATAGTGCGAAGTATATGCGGCAGTGCCGAATTTCATATACCCTTCACCAAACTTTATATACTTTAAGATAAATATTAATCACTATTTTTAAAGCAAAAATAAATTTGTTAAAAAAATTTGTTAAAACAATTTTGGTGGAAAACAAATTGGTGAACCTAAATTTCGGTGAAAAAATGTTTGTGTAAAGAAATTTGGTAAAAAAATATTTTTTTAAAAAATCAAGGTAGTCGGTGTTTTTTGCTTATATCTCAGATATTTGTGAGCCGATTTTCTCCATTTTTAAATAGCAACCTAAGTTCGACTCTAGCGGACATATTTATGTATCAATCATGTATGTAAGTTATTTGGTGGCTACTGAAAGTTGATTTCAACATACAGAAGATGTGGCTAGAATTTGAAAAAAAATCACAAAATTCAGAAAAAAAACAAAAATTATGCAAAAAATTGCTAACTTAAAAACGACAACTTTATTAAAAGAATCAATAATTTCACAAAATAATAAATTTGTCACAAAATTGGCAAAAAAAAAAACATAAATCTAATATTGCCTCAAAAATCAAATTTTTCAAAAAAAAATGATAGAATTTTGTTCAATATTTAGTTTATTGTTTTAAAAATGTTGATAATATATTATTGCTACAAAGCGAATTTAAGGGTGTTTCTGAAATGTTTAAAATTTGTAATGTACTCAGCAAGACCTATAACCAACGCTAAAAATGTTTCAAAATAAAGACTAAAAATTTGAAAAAAACCCGCAGTTTTAAGTCATACACTCAATAATAAATGACCAATAAATATATTTCCCATACATTTTGTTTCTGCCCCAATGTGCACCCTGCTGCCCTCTCAAATAATTCTTGTAATTCCCCAGTGCAAAATTTGTTCCATCTTTTATTTATTTTTGTTCCCCGTCTCTAAAGCAAATTTTTATTTGTTTTACGATTTCAATTAGAGTTTATTAAAATGTCGCTGTTATTTATTTAAATTTTGTTGGTATGTTATTTTTTATTTTTTTGTACTTTTTGCTCCTTTCCTGTAATATTTGTTTTGTACACAAATTTTATTTATTTAGTTGTGTGTTTTTTTCTTAATTTCTTTGTTATTTTGTGCCATGTTTTACATTCTATTATTATTTGTTTATTGTTTGTAAAATGCTCGTATTTTACAATATATTTAATGCATATTTGTTTTAGTAAAATAAAAATCTTTCTCTCTAATAAAAATATAGTACATAGTTGGGCAAGAAAAAATGCACAAAAGCTAAAAAAGAAAACTGAATAAAAATATTTATATTTTTACATACATATTTTAAATAGATGACCAAAAAAGTTATTAAAAAAAAGTAGGAAACGCGATAAAGCGAAACCTTTTTTTTGGGAAAAAGTAAAAATATTGTTTTGGGAAATTAATAAAACAACAATTTTTTTGTGGGTAAATATTTGTTTATTACAAGTTATGATTAAAATTCAGGTAAATAAAAAGTCTGTATGTATAAAAAAACCATAAATTCTTAAATTTAATTTAAATAAAATAAACAGAAATTTATTCCTTAAAATTTATTTCAAACTTCTCTTAAAAATTTACTATTTTATAGCATTAAGTGAATTTTAACAATAATTGGTGTTAAAAAAAGAACAATTTAATTTAAGGATTTAAAAAAGTTTCAAGTGTTTTAATCTCTGGTTTTTAATACTTTACTTTATTTGCTTACTTACAACTTTAAGTTTTTAATATTTTAAATTGCAGATTTATAACAATCATTAGTATTCTACTTAAAAGTTAATTTTGATATGTTTAAGCTTTAATCCTTGTAACACACAAACATCAGACAGATAAACTGGCAGACAGACATACACTTCAACTCCAGCAGTCTTGATTTTAGTTTAAATTCTACTATTTATTTTTTTTTATATGAATTTTGTATATTTTATTTATACATCTTGCTTAAAATAATATTTCCGTTTCCTTTCGTTGCCTCCCACTCCTAAAAGTATGCAATCATGTATGCTACGCATTGTGAAGTAAAAACTGTTGTATAAATGTGAGTGCATTTTTACACACACACTCTTGCTTACTCAGCCATCCATCAGTTGGTTTTGTGTATGTGTGTATTTACATACACACATGTGTATTTATATAAAAGCAGCTACAACAACAACTTATATATATTAAAAAAATAAATAAATGCACACAAAAAAGGAGAGATAAAATTAAATACAAGGATTAAGATAAAAAAAGAAACAACACTAGGAAGGGATTACATTAAAAATATTGTCATCTTATGATGATGAGGATGACACAACGGAGCGTTATAGTTTTTATTTCACTAAAAAAAAGTAAAATATAAATTTTTATGAAAAAAGGGACTTAAAGTTTATAATTGAAAACAGAAAAAAAAACCCCCAAACAAAATAGTTTTGCTAAGTATTCTACAGAAAATATAGCAATATGATTGCTATTCTAAAGAAAAGTTATCCATTACTTTGTTATTACATAGAAAGGTTATCCATAACTTTTCAATTCTATATAAAAGTTATCGATAACTTTACTTTTCTATAGAAAAGTTATCGATAACTTTACTTTTCTATAGAAAAGTTATCGATAACTTTACTTTTCTATAGAAAAGTTATCGATAACTTTACTTTTCTATAGAAAAGTTATCGATAACTTTACTTTTCTATAGAAAAGTTATCGATAACTTTACTTTTCTATAGAAAAGTTATCGATAACTTTACTTTTCTATAGAAAAGTTATCGATAACTTTACTTTTCTATAGAAAAGTTATCGATAACTTTACTTTTCTATAGAAAAGTTATCGATAACTTTACTTTTCTATAGAAAAGTTATCGATAACTTTACTTTTCTATAGAAAAGTTATCGATAACTTTACTTTTCTATAGAAAAGTTATCGATAACTTTACTTTTCTATAGAAAAGTTATCGATAACTTTACTTTTCTATAGAAAAGTTATCGATAACTTTACTTTTCTATAGAAAAGTTATCGATAACTTTACTTTTCTATAGAAAAGTTATCGATAACTTTACTTTTCTATAGAAAAGTTATCGATAACTTTACTTTTCTATAGAAAGGTTATCGATAACTTTACTTTTCTATAGAAAAGTTATCGATAACTTTACTTTTCTATAGAAAAGTTATCGATAAGTTTACTTTTCTTTAGAAAAGTTGTCGATAACTTACATTTCTCTAAAAAATGTATCGATAACTTTACTTTTCTATTGAAAAAGTATTCTATAGAAAAAGTTGTATTTTCTTCTTAATAAAATGTAAATCTCTCTAAGTAGTTTGAAGACTAAGATAAACTTGATAATAATAGATTTTAGTTATATTATTCCCTTTAAAGTATTTTTACATTTTTGCATTTGAAATCTTATTTTGTGTTTTTTGCTTTACAACCTCTTTTTTTTTTTTGTAAATGATTTGTAATTATCCTTAAATAATACTAATGAATTGCTTTTAGTCTTTGCTAGTCAGTAGAACATTTCACTAACTAATGCGCCAGCACATAGACAGTGACAGAAGGACTAACTAAGACACACTTGCATACAAACATTCGTATGTATGTATGTATGTACAGTTGCGAACAAGATAATAGCAGTACCACTAAATTTAGAAATATTTTAATTTTTTTCACAATGTACTGCGTTTGACATGCAGAAGAGATTGGACGTCCAATATATTGCCTACAGCCTGAACTTCCAAATAAAGCTAGTTTAGACCCGTCAGTTCACAAAATATTGCGATATTTGCTTGCAAACCAGTCGGCATTCAGCGTACTCCAAACTAGTACCACTATGTATTTTTTTTAATAGTGGCTTTTTCCATGGACTTCGTTCTGTGAAATTTGCATCTAGATATCATCTCCTTACAGTCATATCAATAACTTCTAAAATTAATTCTGTTTTTATTTGCTTGGTACATTTAATGGATTGCATTTGATGATTCTAACGATATTTCGATCGTCCTGAGGTGCAGTTTTTCGCTTGCAGTCCCTATTTTCTATTTTTTTCTTTCTATTCAATAGCGTTTGATATAGAGTTGAATATATGGAAAAGATTTTCCTTATCTTCTTAACTTTAAAATAAATTTTCGCTAAGCAATGGTGCAATTTATTGCGCGACCCATTAAAACAGTTATTATAGAAAAACGAACGATATTTAACATTAAATATACAATAAATGCAACATATTTAACTGAATTGTACTTTACTCTTAAAAAATATTTGACTTCTTTAAAACGGAATTAAAAAAAATGAATTCAATAATCCAGCACTGCTATTTCAATGTTGATAAAAAAATACATATTGTCATATATAAGTGCTTTTATTTTCGAAGTTATCATTAGTTTTACAAAAATATTACGTCACAAAAAATTTACAGGCTTCAACGATTATTGATATAAACAAAATTTTAAGTTTAAGATTTTTAACGACGTTGTACACCATTTCAAAAAAATTTTCTAGTGGTACTGCTATTTTCTTGTTCGTAACTGTATGTATGTATGTATGTATGTATATAAATGTGTGTGGGTATGATAACCAAGTAAGGACAATATAAAAGATTGCATTACTGTAGAGTCATTTGAGCAGAAGTTGTATGTATGAATGTGAACTGGTGTTAGTGGTAGTAAATAGTAGTTGAATGTGTAATAGTAGTAGTTTATCAATAATCCTATTTTATACTAAAAGCTTCATTTTAATTTCGTTTGACACTTTTAAGCTTTTGCTTGAAGCAAAGAAATTAATGTTAAATGAATGGTAATGTCACTCTGCTACATGTCCATAATCACAAGGGTAAGGCAGTGGAAAAAGACTAGGAGAAAGAGGGAGGAACAATAAAAAAAAAAAGAAATAAAACACATTCTAAAGAATTATCTGGGAGAACTCAAACCAAGGGGAAGGTTGCAAAGGGATGATAGGTACAGTAAATAAAAGTGAATCAATTAAATCCATATATAGAACATCACAACAAAACCATTCAGCTATCGAAGGTTGCAACAAATTCTCATCGTCGACATATTAAGCATCAAAATGCCAGGACGATAAAAAATGAAGTATTTTTGTTGCTGTTAAAAAAAAGGATTATTTTGTTAAAGGCAGGTGTCTCTCTGGAAAAATGTAAAGAAAAGAAACAACTGGTGATGATGATGAGGTAGAGGGTTAAAAGGACATGGACTGTCTACTGGCCTGCTGTAAACTGTTGAGAGAAGCCAGAGTGAATGGGGTTGGGGGGTGGTGTTACTTTTGTTTAAAATTAAAATGACCACGCTTGTTAGACGAAAACATTTAATGAATGAGTGAATGACAAAGTAGTGTATGTCGTAATGCAGCCAGTCGAGTGCAAATAAATTGTGCAGATATTTAAAAAGTATAAAAAAAGGGACAAGCTAAAATTAATTTCACAAATACACTACATAAATAAATGCTGCACTATTAAAAATGAACTTTATATTTAGGAATATATTTTCATTAAAGTGATCACACTTTTTTAGAAGTAATCTCTTTTGAGTTATCTTAAAAGCTCTGCCAGACATATGATATTTTAGCAATCTTTTTTAAAATAGAATAAGATTGTATGGGAAAAATTTGTTAATATGAATTTGTTTTTATAGCGTGTCTTTGGTGTGTTATAGACCACTCCTAATTAATATCAAATCTGCTTTATTTCCTTTTTCCAATTATTTCTGTTTTTCTTTTTATTTTCTTAAACATTTCATGATAAAGATTTGATAAAAAGGAAAGAGCTTGTAGACAAAAATCACAAAGAAAAGTAGTTAAAAATAGCAGCAGAACTTTTAAAACAAGGATTTATGCTTAATTTGGGATTCAATGACAAGAAAACTCATAATTTGTTCATTAAAATTGAAGTAGAAATTAAGAAATACTATAAAATAATGGTAGCGTCAACTTTTCTAAAATAAATAAATGTTTTCTTTAAAAAATAAAAGAATATATAAAGTTATCGATAACTTTTCTAGAGAAAAGTAAAGTTATCGATAACTTTTCTATAGAAAAAATAAAGTTATCGATAACATATCTACAGAAAAGTAAAGTTATCGATAACTTTTCTATAGAAAAGTCAAGTTATCGATAACTTTTCTATAGAAAAGTTAATTCTTCTATAGAAAAGTAAAGTTATCGACAACTTTTCTATAAAAAAGTAAAATTATCGGTAGATTTGCTATTTAAAAGTAAAGTTATGGATAACTTTTCTATAGAAAATTAAAGTTATCGAGTAGTTTTCTATAGAAAAGTAAAGCTATCGATAAATTTTCTTTAGAAAAGTAAAATTATCGATAACTTTTCTATAGAAAAGTAAAGTTATCGCTAACTTTTCTATAGAAAAGTAAAGTTATCGATAACTTTTCTATAGAAAAGTAAAGTTATCGATAACTTTTCTATAGAAAAGTAAAGATATCGATAACTTTTCTATAGAAAAGTAAAGATATCGATAACTTTTCTATAGAATAGCAAAGTTATCGCTTACTGTTCTATAGAATAGTATGTTTTGCGTTAAATTTTATTGTTTCTTTGAGTTACAAAAAAACTATTTGGAGACTTTTTGTATGAAACATTTTATTGCCAGTCACAAATTCATTTAATATGCTTCATATACCTTTTAGTCCTTATTACATTTGTCTCTTTGGCATTCGTATGTATATTTACAATTATGTGCTGCGGAACTTAATTTTTGTTAATTGTATTTAAAGCTTGACTGATTTCTCAGCCAGTATGAATGAAGTCTATACGTCTGGCTGGTTTGAAATTGTTTTACGTTTTTTGAGGTCTACAAATATCTATAGTGAAATTCTGGTCATAGTAATGAAACACATGATGATTATGTTTTCGGGTACGAGTAATTTCCAGATGATAATACTTATTTATGTAGATTTATATTTGTGTCTCATTAAGCATTTACATGTTACGTGCTAATTGCAAATTACTTAATGTTGTTCAGCATTGGCTAAAAACAATTGTTGCTGTCTATTATTAGCAAAAAAAGTGATGGCATAGAAACAAACTAATTTAAAAAAACACAATGACTATAATATTTTAAGCGAGTTAAATGCAAAATTTTCAAATTGTCATTAATTTTGCTAGAAATTTACATAGTGGAGATAATCTTTAACAATTTCTACAAAAACATAATAGATTTTTATGGTTGAAAGCGGTTTTGTAAATGCCAGTGTTATGGAAGGTTAAATAAGAGTAAATTTAAAAAAAAAAAAAACTGCTCTAAAATATGATTGTAAGCTTAAGAAAATGCTTTAACAAGAGCTAGTGCTAAATAAGTTTGTTTAACATAATAATTAAGTTCAAAAGCTCTTTAACTAACTATACTCCTCTCTTTTCCTTCTTTTAGGCTATTTCTCTTTACTGAACGACAAGGGTATGCCCACAGCCACTCTATATACTTCGCTCGTTCAGCTGGTACGAGAACGAGTTTGTAAATTTGTATCAGTGGAAAATATGCCAGCTTTTATGGAATCTCAAGCGAATGGCAGCACTGCCAATTCCCCCACAGAAGGATGTCTAAATATCTACTCCTCCAACTCGAATAATGCCAACAGTAGACCTCAATATGTAAAGACCACAGCCAGGGGTGGCCAAGTATTCAAACTGTTGGCCGTTTATGAAGATGGCAAACAGGAGCACACAGCCATAGGCTCAACTATGAGCTGCGGTGGCCTGGGTAACTCAAAACCCAATTCAAGTCATGGCCGGGAAAAGGAAAGAAGTCGTTATGCCCAATTATTAAATGAACAAAGACAAACATTATATGTTTCCTTGGCCACCAAAGGTAAATTCTACGAAATAGAACCGGGCATACCCCAGATACTGCAAAAACGTCTGGATATGTCTAGCGAGGCGGGACAGAAGAAAATCAATCCTGATTGTGTGCATAGAATAACAGCTTTGATTACTCCTGTTAAGGAATTGCCCATGACATTGAAGTATATCTCGGGACCCACGGGCTGTGCCAATGCAATACCCGAGAATATTTGCATCACCAGAATTACCACGGAAAATGTGATTATAGCTTGTCCCATAGAAGATGTCGATATGCAAAGTCCTTTGCACTTGCGCAAATTACATCTAACCAAAGAAATGCAATTGGTCAAGAATACTTTAGGCTTTGAGAACGAACAGCGCATGTTGGCCAATCCCAATGTACAGAACATTTTGAAATTTTGTCAATTCAACTGTGATCAGTTTTTAAAAATGGTAGAAGTAGAAATTTTACAAAGATCTGAAAGATCCATATCCAAGTCAAGGGTAGAGGGCCTAAAAATACTCAAACCTTTGCATTTGCCCAAATTGTTGAGACGTGAGAAAACCACCATTTCGGCTCATGAAAAAGAGGACTCTATAATTTTCCTGAGTAAATCAGATTTGCAAAATCTAGAGAATAAGGAGCAGGCCTTTGATCAGCAGGCCAATAGAATATCGGAAAAAATGAAAGTGTTTCAGTCGACCAAAAAGAAATGGTTCAAGAAGCAGGATAAGAATTCGGTGAAGTCGTTGACCTCTCTGGATTTAGATGTGCAGGCCAAGAAAATGAGCATGGAGCGATACTCGGACATGTCGAAATTACTGCAGGAAAGATTTGGTGATAAAACTCATCCACAAAACGAGCTGCACTCCGAATGTGCTTCGGAGCTAAGTGGCGGCAATTCGGATATTGGCTGTTCCGATACGGAGACCACCACTTTGGCCACCATTAATGAAAAGTTTAACAAGTTTTCAGCCAATAAAATCATGGCCACTGAACCCAATATCTTGCAGAAATCCATGTCTTTGCAGGATATAGATGTTATAGGCCGCCGGCTGCGTAAACCAGATCTATTGGCTTCTCATCACACCACAGATACTATTTCAGAGGCTGGCACCGATATAGAGGACATGGAGAATCGTGAACCCTTGCAAACCTCCTTCATAACCGAGAAACTGTACAATGAGTTTCATGTGAAAACCAAGCAATATAGTAAATCCTCTTCGAGTTTGCATCAACTGCTCAACTTTTCTTTGCCACAAAAAATGCAAATAGGAGAAAATAAAAGATCTCTGGCCCAGCTGAAGAATCAATCTAATCACAATAACAATAATAGATCTTTTGACAAACGACTAGAATTCAATATAGGAGAACCGGTTACCGGTAGAAGAGCTGCCGGTGGGCTGTCTCTTTTGGGCCATCATTCACAATCGCAAAATACTTCTTTGATGTCGCCCCTAACACCCTCGAGTTTTATAGAAGATGATTTACCCTACTCCAGTGTACGAGATTCTCTGATACTATCCAGTGATGAGGGCAGTCCCCCCGATGTGCCCACGGGCAACATACGACAAGCTTTACATTTGCTAGACTATACTAAGGAGAATATTTATGCGGAAATATGTCATGAAGCTAGTGCCATGGGTGGTATACCTTCTTCTCAAACACGTGATACATTTTCGGCAGCTACACATTCCACACAGATCTCAGATGATTACGGGGACTATGCCTCACTCACCTATCCCCCACAGCCGATGCCGGTGGCGTCGGCGTCCGCCCACAACCTGGGCAGTGCTATAAGTCGTGTGCAAATTAACTGCTCGGCCAGTCCAGTGTCCTATCACACTGTGTATCTGGGCGAGGAACCTTTAGGAGAAAATTATGCTGCCGATAAGGCCAACAACAGCAAACATCATGCGAATAGCAGCAAGCAACGTCATACACGTAATGATCGTTCGCATGTCACCACAGTGGATGTGGGTGCAAATGGTGGCACTGTAGGTGCCCGGGCCTTAACTGGTAGCCAGTCTGATTCAGGTGGTCTTGACAATATTTATAATACGCTCAAATGATGACTAATGTGATTTAGTTGGAAATTGGGGGCATCGGTTTTAAGTGTTATTAGTGGTAAATTATTTTGAATGGAATGTATGTAGTGGCAAAGCTGTTGATATGAAGTTTTTTTAGTTTGAGTTTGGTTTAGGAGGAAGTTAAAGGGGTTTTTTTTTTGTCGAATACAAAATGGTTCATGGGAACAGTAAATTTTTGGATAAGAAGTAAATTAAGTTTATTTAGGATGTCTCAATTGATTGAAACATAAAAGCTTTTCAGATTAAATCTTTTTATTTAACAATTGATTGGTTTTAAATTAAAAAAAAAATGCAATATATCAAAGTTTATGAAGTACCACCCCTTTATTAATAATGAAATTTGTATTTTATCAAAACTTTTTAAAGCGAATTTTCAATGATAATTTTTGTATAAACCTTTAACAAAAGACATCTTTCATTAAGAATAAGAGCTTTAGCATTTTTTCTTTTAAATCAAAAGTTTTAATGAAAGCTTAAGCTAAAAAATTGCAATTATGAACTTCAAAAATTATTTAAGCAAAAGCTTTTTATACAGTTTTAGCTTTAGTTAAAGTTTTTATAAAATGTGTAAAAGTTGTAAGTGCTGGTTCACACACGTCATGTTTACTTGAGCAAGTGTTGAGTTTATAGAAGACAGAGGTGAAAAGATTGGAAAGATTTTCCTCTTTTGCTTCCTCTCTCTTCTATAAACTCAAAACTTGCTCAAGTAAACTTGACATTTGAGAACCAGCCTTTAAATTTGTCTAAAAGCTTTATTTTTTTTTTTCTTTAACCCAAAAGCTTATAACTTATGATCTATAGCGAATATTTTAATTAACAAATATTCAACCTTCGCTTAATTCCAAAAATTTTAAACAGATTTCTTGAACTAAAACACAATAAGGTCTCGAATAATTTTATAAAAATTGTCTTTATACAAAGTTAACAAAATTGTAAAAGCTTTTAAAGCTTAACAAGGCTTCATTAATTTAAATGATTAAACTTTCGCTTTTAAACCTTAAAAAGGACTTCATTAATTTATTAATTTAAATGATTAAACTTTCGTTTAATTGAACAATATTAATAAAAAAAAGGCTTTGCATGACAAATTTTAAAATATCGAATATAAAACTTTCAGCTAAACATGTTAATTTATAAATAATGCAACATTTCTTTAAACTTTTCCTAAATATTTATCCCCATATTCATAATAAATCTTTAAATTTCACAAAGGAATTTCACGAAATTAAAAATAAGACCTTAATTATTGAACAACATACTTCAAATTCTAAATATTTCTTATTAAAAGCTTTTTTCTTAATTTAAGTTTTTTGTCAGTTTATTATAATTTTTAATAAGTAGGAAGGATGTCAGTGGCTCTGGAATCATTTTAAGTTTGAAACTATTAAGATTTGCCATAAAGCTTTACAGCATTAAACTCAGTTAAGCTTACAGCTTTCTTATGTATATTAGAACTTCTAATACAGATAAGATTTTGTGTTGATTTTATTAATTCATAAAGCCATTAAGCTTTATTTTATTGCTATAAACTTTCAAAATTTGTTTTTTATTTTTTATTTTCTTTGAGCTTTAAAGTTTTTTGCTATTTTTCATATTTTCTGCGCTTTTGAACTTGAAGCTTATACAATTAAAATTTTTGTCACATTTTTAAAAGCTTTTTCATTCGATTCAATTGAATTTTTATTAAATAGTTTTTGAGTTTTCTTTGATTTCTCCAGATTTGTCTTAAGCCAAAATACCTTTAAGCTTAAGAGTTAGAATTTAAGCTTTCTCAGCTTTTACATATTTAAATATATTTAACTTCTAAAGCTCTCTGGGTTTATTTTTGATGTTATTTACCCATAAATCATGATTTGTTTAACAATTGTTTAATGAAATTTTTTGTTGTTTCTTTTATGTATTTCACAAAACTATTTTTATTAAAGAGCTTTTAAACTAAATAACAAATATTCATAGTTTTTAGATTATTTTTTCGATTTCTGTTAATTTTTTTAATTTTAAACAACTTTTCAATTTAAAAGCTTTCTAAGCTTTTTTATGAAAGCTTAAACATATTTAAGCTTTCAGGGTTAATTTTTAATATCAAATATTAAAAGCTTTTTTTGATGATTTTTAGCAGTAAATCATGAATTTAAAGAAAATGTTGAATACAATTTTTGTTACTTTTCAAATTACGTTTATGTATTTTACAAAACTCTTTTTTTGTAAACGTTGTTTTTTTTAACTAAATAACAAATATTTAAAACTTTTGGAGGATTTTTATCTTATAGAAAACTTTAATGAAAATAACATTTTTATTGAGCTTTTAAGCTTTCTGGGTTTATATTGTTATTTAAGCTTAAAAATTAACTAAATGAATGAAAAAAGCTTTCGATATGATATTAAAAGCTTTTCAAAAGCATTTGAATTTAATCGGGACCCTTTTTATTATAAAGATTTTTTTATATTATGTTAACTAAATGTTAAATAATTAAAGCTTACGGTCAAAAAACAAAATGAACTAAAAGAAAGAAAATCAAAATTTACATTTGAGCTTTAAAGATTTTTCAATTTCTAAATAAAAATTACATATTTAGCCTTAAATGTTAAAAATCAAAATATTTTAATCCTTTTCACTATTGAGCTTTTAAGCTTTCATTAATTTGTTTGTCTTTAATCTTAAATATTTTAAGCATTGTGGTAATTTTAAACCTACTTTGCTTAGAGAAAATTCTAATTGAAGTCTGAGCTTTAAAGCTTTATTGATTTATTTGTTATTTTAACTTAAAATTTTACTTTTTTAATATAAACACAATTTTATTAGGCTCTTGAAAGCTATTAAAAATATTTTGAGACTATTTTGATAAGGTTTTATTTTTTTTTTCTTTCAAACACTTTGAATAGTAAAGCTATTAAGCTTTTTTGATTTTCTTATTTAAATGTTAAATATTTAAGGCTTTTGGAGAATTTTTAGTATAAAAACACTAAAGAAAACTAAAAATTATTTTTGAGCTTTAAAGCTTTTTAAAATTATTTTAAATTTCTATGTAAAAATTATATATTTTTTGATTAATATCTACTTTCTAAATTTAAAATCTGATTTTTTTTTTTTTGTATTTTTAATCTTATAAACATAATGAAACCCAAAATTTACATGTGAGCTTTAAAGCTTTTAAAATTTGTTTTCAATATATATGTAAAACTTACATATATTTTGACTTATTTTTACCTTATAAGTTTAAAATTAAATTTTTTTAAAGTTTTAAGCTTAATTACTTCAATTATGAAAAATCATTTCAGTCTATTCTGATAATTGTTAATCAGAATCATCTTTTTTGATTTCAAACACTTTGAACAGTAGAGTTTTTTTGTTTTTATTTCTTAAATGTTAAATATTTAAGGCTTTTAGAGAATTTTTTGTCTAAAAAAACATAAAAAAACTAAAATTTATTTTTGAGCTTTAAAGCTTTATAAAATTATTTTCTATTTTTATGTAAAAATTACATATTTTTTTATTAATTTCTGTTTTTTGAATTTAAAAGCAGATTTTTTTGTACTTTTATTCTTCAAACATAAATAAACCCAAAATTTTTATTTGAGCTTCAAAGCTTTTTTAATTTATTTTCAATATATATGTTAAACTTACATATTTTTTTTTATTATAAGTTTAAAATTTGATTTATTTTTAAGTTTTAAGCTTAAAGAAAAGCTTTATTGAATTCTGAATTTAAAAGCTTTTTTGATTTATTTGTTATTTAAGACTGATAATTTACCTTTCATATGAAAAGTAATCTTTTTATATGTTTATGAAACATTTGAGTGCTTTTCAACTTGGTTTTTAAAGTAGAGCTTTAAAGTTTTTACATTTTTTGAATGTTAAATATTTCAAAAATTTTTTTTAACTTAAATGAAATTGAATTTTACGTTATAGCTTTAAAGCTTTCGAGTTTAGAATTTTTCATATAATAAAGCTTTAATTTCTTTAATGTTTATATTTTATAAAAAAAAGATTTCCCTTTCGAGGATTTTACGAATACTAAGCTTTGAAGCTTTTAGGGTTTATTTTAAACAAAATATTGAAAATCTCAAGCTTTGGAAACGAAAACTAAAGTTACAAATTTTAAATTTTTTGTTTATCGCTTAAACTAAACATGATTACAATAGCATTAGCCTATTTTAGCAAAAGCTAAAATGAATTTCTGAGAAGAGCTTTAAAGTATTTTAAATTACTTAATTATAAAAACTAATTCAAACAGAATTTTTTTAAGATATTTGAATTTTTTAAGCTTTTTTAATTGCGGGCTTTTAAAACGTTTTCATTAAAAGCTTTTTCGATTAATCGATTAAACTAAAAAGTACTAAAATGGTATTTGCCTGAGAATTTAAAAAAGCTTTAAATTTGTTTTGCAAAAGCTAAAATTTTTTTCTGAGTAGAGCTTTAAATCATTTTAAATTACTTAATTATAAAAACTGATTCAGACAGAATTTTGTTTAGATATTTGAATATTTAAAGCTTTTTTAATAAAGGGAGCTTTTTTTGCTAAAATTTTTTTGTTATTTCAGATAATCTTCTTTAATTTTGTGGGTGTTACCAAACGTTTTCCTTTACATAGGTTTCTATTCAAAGACTATCGTTAAACTATTTACACACTTACTAAACAAATGCCACCAATTTCGTAACTCTTTTTTTTTATATACATGTATTTATATGAAAAACTAAAAAAATATGAATTAAATTTTTTTTTATTATTAAGGAAATTTAACAATTTTAGATATAAATGTATTAAACAACAAACAATAAAATATAAATATTATTGAAAAAAAAAGACAAAATTTAATTATTAAAATATGATAAAATTAAAAATACAACAAAATACTGTGAAAACATACAAATTAAAAAACAAAATATTTTTATATTTTATACTTAAATAAAAAAAAACACAACAAAATAAAATGAATTTAAACAAAAATTTCAAATGTAAATAATTATAATTTTAGTTCAACATTTATTTAAAAAAAAAAAAACCTGCTAAAAATTAAACTCACACACACAAGTTTTTAAGTAAAATAAATTTTTGAAAAAATTTAAAACAAAATTTTTCCATATTTTTGTAAAAAGCCTAATATGATAAGAAATTTCCTTAAAAATGTTTTTTTCTTTCTTTTGGAAAACAAATTTGAAAAAAATATAAATATTTATTTGAAGTGAAAAACTTATGATTTTGTAAATTATATCGTTTGTCAGTCAGACGAATACAAAAGTAGAAATGACAACTCAACAAATTGTAAAAAATTTAATTAACCAACAAAATTAAGTTTTGTGACAAGAAAAAAAAAAAAAACAAAAATTGAAAATTTTCAAACAAAACAAAAAATGACAATGTTCTTAAACTTAAAATTCAAACAAATAAACTATAAATAATTAATTAAAATTGTTTACCAATTTAATGTAAAATACTGTAAATTTATTTTGTTTCTTAACATAAAAATAAACAAGTTAACACTGCTAAGCAAATTATAAAAGCAACAAAAAAAAAAAAAGAAAATCTTTTGAAAAAAAGTCATGTAAATTTGAAATAAAATTTATTAATTATATAAAAAAACAAAATCTAAGGTATTATTAGCTTTTAGTTGTAAAAACAAAATTTTCAAATAAAAAATAGTTGAACAAAATCTTCATGTACATTTAAGAATTTGTAAAATATTTAACAAAAATCATCATTTTGGAAATGTATTTATATATATACTTATAAAAAAAAAAAACAAGTATTGAAATGACTTTTAATTTTAAAACATTTAAATATTTTCTGTGTATATACATTATGGTATTATTTTATATTTTTTATTTTTATTTTTCTCTTTTTATATCTATAGCAACAAATACTTCTTTAGTTTTATTTTATTATTATTATTTTTTTTAATTTACTTAAGAAATCTACCCACACAATGTATACCTTTTTATTTAGCTTGTTAGAATTCTCATTTAGTTTGTATAAATATGACAAAAATTAAATAAAATACAAAATTATTATTACATTTAATATCATTATTACTTATTATTACAACAATATAATTTAAACAATTTTCTTTTATTTGATTTTATTTTATTTTCAATATAAAGAAAGTTTTGTTTATTTAAACAAAAAAAAAATCTCAAAAAAAAAAAATTGGCAGTTTTATTTTAATTTTGAAGAAATTTAAAAAAAAATATTTCAGTTTTATAATTTTCTACATTAGAAGGCGCTATATTCAACTACAACCAAATCAACTCCTCAAGGAACAATATTGAAAAACTTTATTAAGACTTTTAGCTTATAAACTTTATTAAGCTTTAATAAAGCTTTTTATTTGAAAGACTTATGTAAGCCTTTGCTTTAAAAGCGTTAAGCAACCTTTTTGTTTAGAAGTTTTAGATAAAATTTTTCGTTCAAACGCTTTTTGAAACTGTTTTGTTTCAAAGCTCTGTAAAAGCTGTAATAAAGCTTTTTATTTGAAAGACTTATGTATACTTTGGTTTAAAAGTTTTTTTGTTTAGAAGCGGTTTGTTTTGAAAGGGGTTTGTTTCAAAGCTCTAACAGCTGTTAATTTTTGTTTAGAAGTTTTAATAAAGCTAAAAATTACTTTAAAACAAAAAAATCGTTTTATCAGATTGTTTAGAAGCTTTAATAAAGTCTTTTTTTTAAGAGCTTTGCTGAAGCTTTTTGTTTAAAAAAAAAATAAAATTGACTTTAAAACAAAAAAAAAAAAACGTCTTTAGTTTATCAAATTGTTTAAAAGCTTTAATAAAGTATTTTGTTTAAGAGCTTTGCTGAAGCTTTTAGTTTAAAAAGAAAATTACTTTAAAACAAAAAAAGAAAACGGTTTTAGTGTATCAGTTTGTTTAAAAGCTTTACTAAAATCTTTTATTTAAAAGCTTTGTTATAGCTTTTTTTGTCAAAGTTTCACTATAGCATTTTGTTTAAAAGCTTACATAATCTTTTTTGTTTGATCTATAGTTTTTCATTCGAAAGATTTATAAAATCTTTTTGAAATTCTTATTTCAAGCTTAAGCTAAAGCTAAAGCTTAGAATAAACTTATAAAAATTAAGTTCTTGCACAACATCTTCGAATCTGTCTGTCTTATAATGGAAACATTCATCACTACAGAGAATGAAAGGTCTTAAAATTCATTCATCAATTGCCTTCGAAGCCATTTTCAAAACAAAAATCATCTAAATTATATAAACCAAAATTATGGATGTCCTTAAGTTTTAAAAAATTTAACACCTTAACAACTTATTAGCTGTATGACTTAAAAATGAGGGATTTTTTCAAATTTGTAACTTTTATTTTGAAACATTTGTACAATATAAATTTTTTTAAAGTATTGGCCATTGTTAGCTATGACCTTTTCCCATCTTTCTGGCATGGATCTCGAGCCAAAATAACTGCTCATGTTTTGAACGAAGAACGAATCAAGACAATATCGGCTACTCTGTACCAAAGTGAAGCATTCTGTATGGATCGTAACAAATAGTAGTCGGACGGAGCACGGTCTGGACTTTAAAGAAGTGAGGCAAAACTTCACATTTCATTCTAAATACTTTTATACTATATTACGGTTTCATGTCTGGCCACATATTCTGAGCGTTTTTCGCCAATGATCGCTTCAAACGAATCAGTTGCGTTCGGTAAAGGTTCCCTGTGATGGTCTGGCTAGATTTCAGCAGCTCATAATTGATAGGACCTTTTTTCTCCCACCAAATACAGAGAATTACTTTAACACCATGGATATTTGGCTTTGGTGTCGATTCGGCTGATTGGTTGGATTTCAAATACGATCTCTTACGCTTCGGGTTTTTGTAATGGATCCATTTCCCATCGCAAGTTATGATTCGGTGTAAAAATAATTCTCCTTTATAGCGTTCAAACATCATTTTGAACATGCAAAATTATCTTTCAAAGTCTTTCGGCTTTAATTCATATGGTACCCAATTTCCCAGCTTTTGGATGAATCCCAATAATTTCGCAAGCTCTTGCTGAGTTTGACAACAATCTTCATGGAGTAATGCCTCGAATTCATGGTCTTCAAAATTTTTTGGCTGACCTGGGCGATCTTTGACTTCCGCGTCAAAATCATCACTTTTGAACCATACAAACCATCTATTGCTCTCTGAAATCGATGAAACACATTCATCATAAGCTTGCGTGAGCAATCGATGAGCTTCAGCCACACTTTTTTTTAAATCAAAGAAATAAAGCCAAACTTCTCGCATATGACGCTTTGTTGGTACAAAATTCGACATTTTCGAATAAAAAAAAAACTTTGTTGTTTACACTATAATGTTCAATAACTCAGTGAGAATAAATGACAGATATTTACCCTTCAAAATGACCTATAAGTTACTACAAACATAAAACGCGTTCCAAGGATACACCATCTATTGTAAATCCCTTATTTTTAAGTCATACACCCAATATGTAAACAAAAATTATAGAGGAGGATCTGAACTTTAAAAAATTTAAAACTGTAAGCACTTTGTTGATTAAACACAATTGGTCCTTCGTAGTCCTAATAAGCGTACGCATATTTGAGCTGCTCGTAGGAAATAATAAATAATCTCCCCAGTTTTGTAAACTGAGTCCGGGTAAAGTTTAGGTTTTTAAAACAATTTCATATCGTTTGATGTTCTGCAAATCGAATCCATATGATTTACTCGTTTTACTTTCGAGTAAATAATAGCGGTAATAGCGGTTTCAATAGCGGTATTCACAATGCAGAGTACTTGGCCTAGTAAAAACCAGAAAAGCTATTAATTGACAAACATTTCAATTTCTAATGTATTTTGTTTTTTGATATTGTGCTCTTTTACTACATTACCAGGCCAAGTACTCTACATTGTAAATATCGCTAATATACAAAACCATATGATTTGCAGCACATTAATTTCGTTCTTGAAATTCGCTCGTTTTTGAAATTACTTAAATTACAAAACAGAGGGGAATGTTTATATTCTAAACAATTGGACCGATTAATTTAGTACCAATGCTTTCAAAAAAAGAGCAACTTTTGAAAAATTAAATACTTGATATTAAAAATTACACTGCTGCCTATTATATTATATATTAACCAGTTTTTTCACAAGCAATGTTTAGAACAAATATTATAAAAAAAACTTTAATAAACCATTCTAGCAAAACCGATTAAAAATTATAATGCTTTACAACAAAAAATCTATAGTTTAAGCTTTATTAAAGCTTTTAAATAAGCGGTTTTGTTAAAGTTTTCCAGCAACATGTTTCAGTGAGAATTGAATTTTATAAAAATAATATAAATTATAATGCTTTCGACTAAAAGGCTTTAATAATACTTTCGATTAGAAATTAAAGAATAAGAAACTTTCAAACAAAAAGCTTTATTAAAGCGTTCAAACAAAAAAATTTGTAAACTTTTAAACTAAAAGTTATACCCCCATTTTATCAGTATCTGGTTATTAGTTTTTCGTAACGATATACTTCCAATTAAGATAATGTATGTATGAGAACTGTCAGTATATCGTCACCATAAAAAAATAACCAGAGATTGAGAAAATGGGGGTTAGTATAGCTTTTAAACAGTAAGCTTTAGTAAAGCTTAACGATTTCGACTAAAAGACTTTTATAATACTTTCGAACATACATTTTTTATACAACTTTAGAATAAGAAGCTATAGTTAAGGAATAAGAAGCTACTTTCAAATAAAAATATTTATTAAAGTTTTCAAACAAACAAATTTGTAAAGCTTTTTAACTAAAAGTTTTAATATAGCTTTTAAATAGTAAGCTTTAGTAAAGCTTATAGATAAAAAGCTTTATTACAGTATTTACACAAAAAGCTTTAAATAAACTTTTAAACAAAATATCGATTTAAAAATACCAAAAATCTTTTAGAGATCAAGCCTTAGTAAAGCTTTTAAACAAAAAGTGTTATTAAAGTTTAAATACCAAAGGTTTCCTAAAGCTTTTAACACAAAGCTTTTCTAAATATTTTAAAAACTCCTCAAAGTTTTTAAACAAATAAAAACAAAACACATTTTTCAAGTTTCAAAAGAAGCATTCAATTACCTTGGATTTTTCGAACTGTGATACATATCGCTCATTTTCGGCAACAACGTCATAACTCAAAATCCGTGTTTTTTGAACTGAATAATACTAAATATGCGCCGTTCTATAGTATTTCATATAGTTTTGTCGGTTTTCAAAAAAGGTCAAGTATTTTTTGTGTGAGAATGTTTTTTTATTGTAAACATAAAACTTAAAATGTATGTTTTCCCGTATATTTGACAAGCAAAATTTTGGTTTAATACAGCCAGTTTTAAATACTAGTTATTTAAAACTGGCTTTATTTCTGAAATCGCATGATTTGTTGTAAAATGTCATAAAACATTCAAAGCCGTTTTTTATCGAAACTACTTTTTTTGAATTATGACATTGCTGCAGCAAATGAGCGATATGTACTTCATTCCATCCATATGAACCATATATATGGATACAGCAAACAAGCATATGTTTGTGACAACCATTTATATGATGAAGGAATTACCATATTATCTTGCTCTCGGCTTATGGATATCATAATCTGAGAACAACATATTATGATAAAATTATTCATCATAAAATGGTTGTCACAAACATATACTTGTTTACTGTAAGCATATATATGGTTGATACAATCATGTGAAACGTAAATTAACCATATTATTGTTACCATAATCATATAAATAGTTACTGTGACTAGAATATTGTTAAAAAAAAACGTTTAAAAGTGTTGAAATGGTTACAGTTAACATGCACAACTATATTTTTTTTCTGCGTGTGCTGAGTTCTGAGTACACAAAATGAGTCAGTGATAAATATATCATGCAAAACTATACAAATATCTGTAATATCTTATGGCATTTTCGTTTCTGACACAAAATTTTGCCAATATAATTTGTACCATTCAAAATGTGTTACATTTTCAACGTTAGCAAAAAAATCATTGCCATTTATGTAATTTTCTTGTATGTAGCTTCTAAATATTCTAAAACTATATGTTTTGCTTTCATTTTAAAAATTTTAATAAAAAAATTAGAAAAACTATTTCATTAACACAAACGAACTGCAAAAACAACAACAAGAACAGCTGTTCAAAAAAATTGTGCTAACCCTTTGATAAAATTGAGAGTGAAACAGTAGCATATTTTTGGGGTTTTAGAGCAACATTATATGAAAAGAACACGTTATACGATGTCTCATGGGGGAACTATCGATAGACGATCGACAATCACCATTTGTTAACATTTTTATGCAATCGAGCTTATTTTTATAGCCGCCCGTTATTTATTAATTACAGAATAATTTTTTCCGCGATTTTGGTGATATTATTTCAGTAGAAAGGATCCAATAATACTTCACAAATTTGTTTAGGAAATGGAATTCTGTTGAATATAGTGCAAGTTCCCTTTATTTTAGATTTTGAAGCATAATTTTTATTATTACTTCAAATTTGTTTTAATTAATTTCATATTTTTTCTTTTTAAACTACTTTTTAACCAAAAAAAAAAAAAAGTTCCTTAGCTAAAAACAATCGAATCTGTAGAAAAAACTATATAATTTATTTATTAAGAAAAAAACCTTAAAATTTTAAGGTTTTTAAAAACAAAAAAAAAAAACTCAAGTAAATGTATATTTAGATAAAGGTTTCCACACAATACAAAAGGCAGAAGGAATGATGAATAGATGATAAACCAAAAAAAAACCAATTAAAACCAAGGACTACATAATCTCTGGCAGTTAAAATGGGAGCATGAAAGTAATATACAAAACTTAAAAAAATAACTGGTCAAAAAAGCACAAATTTTTTCAAAATAAAACAAACATAAAAACCAACAAATTAAACAAAGGGAGTGATTGAAACAAAAAACTCCCAGGAAGGAAAGAAGGAAGATTTTTTTTAGCAACCTTAAGCAGGAAAATGTTTAATATAAAGGTAAGGAGGCATACATGTTTATAATATGAAAAAAATTTTATTACAATTTATTTTACTTTCCACTTTTCAGCTTTTTTCAATTAAATGTTGCGGACTACACTTCACCCCTTGAAAAAAAAAAACAAAAAAACTCACACAAAATAAACGAAAACTGAATTTAATTATATAGATTTAATATAAACTAAATAAAATATAAAAAAAAAACTAACTTTAATTTATTAATAAAACAAAAATCCAACACCTCATATCATTATGATTATAATTACAAACTAAATAAAACAGGATTTAAAGTAAAACAAAACAAAATATATGAAAAAAAATTATTTGCAAAATAAACAAATAAAAGTAGATATTTCTAAAAACTACAATATAAACAAATATTTAATTAAATAACAATAAACAATTACAACAAAAAAATAGTATAAATTACTACAAAAATAACAAAATATTAAGGCAGCTATTTTCCACACAAAATAATATTATAATTTCTTCTTTTTTTTGTCATACAAAATAACTATAAATTCTAAAAAAATATAATAATACAAAAATAAAATATGAAAATATTTAGAAAACAAAACTTCAGTAGAAATAAACCAATAATCCCTGAAAAAAAAATATTAAACAAATAAAACAAATTAGTAATCACACACAAAAACAAACAATTAATAGTAATTTAATTTAATATTGTAAAATAATTCCTGTGAAAATTGTTGTATAATCTTTGAAAAGATGTAAAATATTATTAATTCAGTTTAACAAACTATATATAAAGTATTATTAAATGTAAATATCTGTAGTATTAAGAATATTGTTTCTATTTAAATTATAACAAAATTTAACTTAATATTCTTTATTTATTAATTATTCAGGCCCCGCCTGAAAGCTGTCACTGCACTTTCATTGGAAAAGGGAGAGAGAGATAGCAATAGTGTACTTAGGGTTGCCATAGGACCTTGAATGAGCTTTATTGTCAAGCTATTTTAAGATTTGTCAAGTAACAAGCTAAACTATTGGGTGTATAACTTAGAAATGCGTTTTTTTGAAACATTTGTTTAACATATAAATTTATTCAAAGTGTTAGCCATTGTTAGCTATGACCTTTTTCCTTCTTTCTGGCAACACGTGGATGCCGCGCCAAAAGAACTGCTCATCTTTGAATCAAACCAATTTCGGATACTCTGTTCTAAAGTGAAGCTTATCCCAGAAAAAGCGTTCTGCATCGATCTAAACAAATAGTAGTTGCACGGGCAGGGTCTGGACTAAGGACTGAAATCGAAAAATTCTTAACATACATATATGTTAATAAAAATGAAACCACTAAACTTACACTTTTGATTTTTTTATTTGATTGAAATTATTATTACAATTTACAAAAAAATATATTTCTAATCACTAGTGATGAAATTTTCAACCTTTTTCGGAAACCCTTCCATTATGGTTTTCATAGTGATTTCTGTCACTTTGTTCGAACAGTTTGTCCATCTCCGTTTAAAATCTACCACACTTTTGGCCACATTTTTTGAGCTCTTCAATTCTCTTTTAACAAGAGCCCAATATCTCTCTACTGGCCTTAGCTCCAGGCAGTTTGGAGAATTTGTCTCTCTAGCTACAAATACCACATTATTGTTCTTTTACCACTCAAGACCTTTCTTACCATAGTGATAGGGTGCCAAATCAGGCCAAAAATATGTGGAAACACTAAGAAGTCTTATGAATGGAAGCATCCTTTTTTGTAAACATTCGTTGATGTAAATTTCGATATTTATAGAGCCCGTTGTAACAAATGATTGGCCTCTTTTGCCGCAACTGCATATTGCTTGCCATACCAAGAACTTTTTGGGAAATTTTGTCTGCTTTTGGGTCCTAAACTTTTCTTCAACATTCCCTCCAGCAGGAATATTTTTTTTTTTATAAAATTTGACTTCAATTTCCGTGCTCTGTTTTTCGCTTCTAAATTTTTATTAGCGTTCCTGTCAGGAACTTTTTGAGACTTGTATGTTTTTGAACCTGCATTGGCTTTAACTTTTCGTACCAAATAGTCCGAGCACTGAGCTAACCGGGCTGCTTACCTACCGGATGTGGTGGGAGCTCTTTTGAGAATTGCTTTCTATTTTTTTAGCTTAATAAACATCATGTGAACCATGACACCTAACTGAACCAGGTTTTCTATCAACGGACAAGTTCTCCCGGTACTGTTGAATTACATTGGAAAGAGTTTGAGGGCAGACCTTTGATTGTATGGCCAACTTTTTGTAGGACCAAGTTGGGTTTTGTTAATAATAATTTTAGTACGCACTTTTTTCTGGTCACTCCTTTTAATCAGATTAACAACAAATGAATATAATTGACATTAAACATAATAATTGACGTGCTTTACAAAGGTAACATGATAAAAAAAAAATCAAATAATACTTGGGTTAAAGTTATAATGAAAAACGTGTGTTAAGAATTTTTCGATCTCAGTCCTTATAAAGCGGGTGAAGCAAAACATCCCAACCAATTCATGCTAAATAGTATTTAACAGATATAAGCAAGATATGACCAAGCGTTGTTATGATGTAATTTTACAGGCAATTTTCAAACGAATCATTTGCTCCCACCAAATTCTGAGCATTAGCTTAGCGCCATATCAATTCAGCTGGTTGGTCGGGCTTCGTAGTGCATACAGTTTTCAATACAAGTAATGATTCGGTGCCTCAGGCCAGTCTAGAGACGATGCTGAATATAACTCCCCTTGATATATATATGAAATGCATTTCTGCCAAGTCTGCTCTACGACTCAAACAGTCGAGCGGCCTGAAGCAAGATCATGGGACAGGCCATTCATGGGGCAAGAAAAGGATTACTTAGTACTACACCGAATTTTGATAGGACGTTTAGGATCAAGATATCGACAAGGGAAGACTGGGCAGCGAACACTGTCCTAAGGGACGTCGTGATCTCAGTCTACACTGATGGTTCAAAGACAGAAACAGGCACGGGCTCGGGAATTTTCTCCGATGAACTGGACCTTTTGCTGTCTCTTCGATTACCCGATACCTGCACGGTTTTCCAGGCTGAGATATATGCCATCGATACAGCCGCAAGAAGAATCCCGACTATACACATTTACTTGGACAGCATTGCATCAAAACAAGGCTCTTAACTCCAACTTTATTAAGTCGAAAAGTCTTCTCAACTGCATCCAATCATTGGCACAACTGACACAACATCACGACGAGTTGATATGGGTCCCTGGACATGAGGGCATCCGGGGAAGTGAAGTATCTGACGAATGCGCAACGAACGGGTCGTCCTTAGACGTATCTCCTGCGCAAAGGGATATTCACACTCCCTTGGTGACCGTATCGAAATTGATAAATGAATGGGCTTTGAGTGAGACGGAACTCAGGTGGTCAAATATCATCACTTGTAGAATATCCAGATTGCTCGGGCCCACTCTGACAGAGGATAGAACTCTATTGTCTC
The DNA here is from genome assembly GCA_942486065.2 of Calliphora vomitoria. NCBI lineage: Eukaryota > Metazoa > Arthropoda > Insecta > Diptera > Calliphoridae > Calliphora > Calliphora vomitoria. The sequence continues at coordinate 8,597,690 of OW818030.2, read as the reverse complement.
TTAGTAATAATTCTATTAGGCTTCTTACGGGTATAATCACTGGGCACTGTATGATTGGACACATGTCGGAACGTATGGGTTACCCACGTTATAGCTATTGTAGAAGTTGTTTAGATGAGGAGGAGGAAGAATCGGTACAACACCTTCTAGGTGACTGTCCAGCCTTACAAGAGCATAGACTACTATATCTTGGTAGAGCTCTTTTCCATGATCTGGACTGTCTCAGAGATGTGTCACTAGTAAGTATGATAAGATTTATTAGAAGTAACGGCTAATTCTCACGGCGATCACAAGAAGCACATGGTCAACGAAATTAGAGAGGGCAACTATTCTCCCTTTATGTATGAAATTTCAACATATGGGAATGGTAATTCTATGGGTATCACAATGGGCCACAAGGCCTCCGAGTGAACTCGCTAACTTGCGAGCAACCCACGTAACCTAACCTAAATGATTCGGTGCAAAAATGATTTTCTTTTATAGCATTCAAACATAATTTTGGACATGCAAAATCATGATTCAAGGTCTCTCGGTTTTAATTCGTATGGTACCCAATATCTCTGCTGCTCGCAAACGTTTTGTATTTGCTGCTTGAGCAGCTCCCAATGATTTTGCAAGCTCTTGTTGAGTTTTACAACAATCTTGATGAAGTAATGCCTTCAATTCTTGGACTTCAAACGTTTCTGGCTGGCCTGAGCGATCAAAATCACCACGTCTGAACCGCACAAACCATCTCTCGCATGTTGAAACCGATGAAACAGATTCACCATAAGCTTTGATGAAAAATCGTTGAAATTAAAGAAGTAAAGCAAAACTTCTAGGTCAATTACTACGGAAAAATAAAAAAGTTCCATTACACAGTGGGTCAAAATCAACATTTTTTGGAAATAAATCTGGCATTTCTAAAAAAAACTTGTCAAAAAGGTCAAATGGAATCCCGCAATCATACAATAAACGCATAGAACGGAACGAGAGAGTAATATCAATGGAAAAATTACCCTCCTTTCACATATACGGGTGATACAATAACAAAGTACACGCAATACTTTCTCATGAATTATGTAGGAACAAAACTGACATATTTTAAGAAATATTAAAATAAAAGCTAATTTTTACTTAAAATATATCCGTATTTACTTTTGTATGAGTTTCTGTCTTTGTAGGATACCGTTAACCTATTCGCAGGTATGGCCAAAAAAAATATTTTTTTTAACGGCAGTTTCGAATCTCCATTTACAAATTTTTAAAAATTTTTGTTAAACAAATTTCAGAATTTTTTGATCATCATATTGAGATTTATTGAGATCATAATACAGCATAAAAATATGAAAAAATTATATCAATACCTCTTACAGTTTTTTCGTACCTAAGATTTAAATTTTGTGATTTTCGGGAAAAAATATTTTTTTGGCCATATTTTGGCGAATGAGAGCAATTTCCTTACTGTTACGAATTTTAAGTAAAACCCATACAGAATCTTATAGTTCAGATAATTTTAAATATACTCTGAAAGCTTTACTATAAGCAGACAAGTTTAACTCTTAAATGGTGAAGGTCAAAGGTAAAATTTAGCAATATTTGTAATTTCTAAATGAAAGATAGCAAAATATAAGTTTTTGGACCAATTTTAATGAAACTTGCCAAAAATAAACCGAATTTCCAAAAATCCCCTCTTAGTGCATCCAATTAGGCTTTTGGGCGGGGCGATGTTGAATCAGTCAGTCACTCAGTAACATTACTATTTTATATAAAGGGTGTTTTTTAAGCCGTATAGAACTTAAAATTTGCAAAAAATAACAAAAAAAAAAAGTAAATTTTACTCGAAAGATCAATACATGGAATTCACATTTGAAAATGATATCGTGAATATGGCCATCGTGGCTGTTCTTGACGAAGCGCATTCTTCAGGTTCATTTTTGAAGAAATTAGGTCTGATGATGCCACCAAAAAGTGCTGGTGACCGAACCTTTTTCTACATATAATGAAGTCTGTAGGGTTTGTTGTGTATTGCTCTCACTCCATATGCGGAAATTTTGTACATTAACCGACCCGCTAAGGCAGAAATGGGTCTCATCGTTGAACACAATTTTGCAATAGAACAGTCGTCTATAAGTTGCGCGAATCGATGATTTATTTTCAAAGTAAACTTGGTAGCGTTGTGCAATCGTCATGATAATTTACCACAGTATACTGATCATAAATATCAGTATGACAGTTTGTTTGACCGTTAACCCTTGCGCTTAATGGGCTTAAAAAGCACCCTTAATAAGAGTATTCATAATTTAACTTTAGCCCTATTTTAAACTCTTGATCATTATTTTACCGTTACTATTTTGATAATAAAACATTTGAATTTGATTCAGAATTTTTAAATCATTGCTCTTGCAAAAAACTCTGTTCAGCTGAGTTTTAAATCATGGATTCAAGGATGCATGAATAGGGCAGAATTCTGAATCAGAAATTTAATTTTTTATTAAGTTTCATTAGATTTACTTTTAATTTTCCATTTTTATTTCCTATTAGTTTTAAGTAAAAATTACTTGAAGAAAAAAAAAGAAACAAAAATAAACCAACAAAAAGAAAAACTTGTAAAAATTAAGAAAAATGAAATAAACTCACAAACTAGCTATGATATTAGGTGGTAATACAAACAAACAAAATATTTAAATAAAAACAATAACAAATTAAATGTAAATAGAAACTACTACTACAAAAAAGAAAAAAAAACTAAATAATATAATTTCTACAATTATTTAAATAATAGAAATAAATTTGAAAAAAAAAAAAAATTTCAAAATTTTGTTTAACAAAAATATGGGTCAAGTACAATAATATTTGAAACAAACCAGTAAAACAAAAATAGAATCTAAAAATCAATCAAGAATTTAGAAGGTATTCCCGAGAAACTGGTTTAAAACAACAACGTACAGTACAGTTACCCCGCATAAACCTCTTCTAATAATAAATGTGATACAGTAGCAAAAAAAAAAAGTCTAAAATTAAATGAAAAAAAAAAATTATTTGTAAAACATAAATAACTAGAATTATAAAGTGTATATAATAAAATGAAAATATAAACAATAAACTATAATTAATTATTAAAACAAACTAAAATAAAATGAACACTTAGGGCGGATATTTTTACTTGAAGATCAAATGTCGATTAGTTAATCTAATGTTTTTGGGTTCTAGTTTAAAGTTCGTAGTATTGCCATTACACAACGTCAGAAAATATTACATTTTGTTATCAAAACAGACAGTAAATTATGGATAAGAAAAATAAATTGGTAGCTGCCTATGTATATTGAGAATATAAATTGGAAAAAGTCTGAAAAATCAAATTCTAACAAAAAATCGAATCAAATGCAAGTTTCTTTAATCTTTCTTAGAACCGCAATGGTAAATTTGGTTCGTTTTCCTACACAAATATTTTTCATCAGGTCACTTCATTGGCCGCTGAAACTAGCAAATAAAACAATATAATCGACAACCCAAAAACAACATTCATAGTTTAAACTTAATTTAATCTTCAAGTTAAAAACCCGCTCTTAATTGTCATCAAAACTTTTTGTAAAAATTATGGCAAAAAGTGAAAAAGTTGAATTGTATTTAAATTTATTTAAATATCGACCATTTTGAAATGAACAATTGTAAATTAAACAATTGAATAACAAAAAACTTTTTTTCTTCTTTTAATAGGAATGATGTTAAAGCGATATTTATTATGAGATAAAAATTAAAACAAAATTAAGTATGAAATTTATGATAAATATTAGGTATTATTAATAAATTATATGAAATAAAAAAAAATAAAACAGGATTTAAGAATATACTAAAATAGTTCATAGAAAATTACAGCAAATTTTATTTTATAAAATATAATTTTGAAAACAACTATTCCGAAACTTTTGAAAATTTCAAGAAAATCAACTGGGAATTTAATAAAAAAAACAATATTTGAATATTATTTTTCAAAAATTTAAGAATTGAAAATAAAGATCTTTAAAATTTAAAGAAAATCTACTAGGAATTTTATGAAAAGATTTTTTAAACATTATTTTTTCTAAAATCTACAAATTCAATTAAATAAATTAATTATTTAAAACATTCAACGAATTCAAACAAATAATTTTAAACATATTCATCAGTTCAATATTAAAAAAAAAAATATAATTAGCAACAGTTTAAGATAGTTGCTCATTTCTGAAGGGAGTTATTTTGAGACCGATAGAACTTGAAAAAATTTTATTCGAAAGATCAATACATGACATTAACATTTCGTCCATATGCCCACCACGGCTATTCTTGACAAGGCGCATTCTGGACGGCCACTTTTTCGAGCTTTGCTGGCCGTATGTCACGAATAACACTAACAATATTGGAGACAAGGAGACATTTGAATCGTTTATTTCAAAAACCAGTCAAGCAACAAATTATTGATTTTGAGTAAATTAAAGAAAATTTCCTAACAACCTAAATATCACTTCTAAAAGATTTATATTTTTTTCTATGAAAGTTATCTATTTCTGTAACTGTTTGATAAACATAAAACTTTTCTTTATCTATGTGAACATATATTTAAAAAATAATATTAAGTTTGCAGTTGACTGGTTTCTGAAACAAACAACCATCACTATTGTAAATTTCATACGAAATATTTTAATTTTATTAGGAACTTTAAAAGGAAAATGACAAACGAAATTTTAAAAGAGTTTAATATCTTATTCATATAAACATATTTGTTTTGAAATAACTATTCGTCATTATACACTTGCTTCACAGTCCATTCAGGTTACGTTGTAGGCCATTGAAAAATATTCCCATAAAAATCTTCATATCCAACCAAGTAGATGAAAAAAAAGATTAGGGCCTAGTATTACATAATATAAAACCAGCTTTGTCACTTGACTTCTTTCTGCACTAAACAAGGATTTCTCGGTTTTGCTTCACCATAATAAGGGGGTAGTATTCAATTTTGTTTAGCATAAAACGATGCATTTACCTTTACAAAACAGTTATCGCCCAAAAACACAATTATAAATTTTTTGTTGCTTGACTGGTTTTTGAAATAAACGATTCAATTGTTTACTAGTTTATCAGCATAAATCAATGACTTCACGTGGCCGGGCACTTAGGAAATAATCAAGAGGTGTCGAATAGCATGACCTTCAAGGCCAATTGACAGGTCCATTTCTCGAAATCAAAAGTTATGGCCAAATTTTGATTTCAAAAAATCGATGTGTGCTGTCGCCATATGTCACGCAGCGCCATTCTGTTGAAACTACGCCCGAATCAATGTCAGCCATATTATAAAACAAAATATCATTGATCATGGTGCGGTAACGATCTCCATTGACCGTAATGCGAGCTCCAGCTTCAGTTTTGAAGAAATAAGTTCCGATGATGCCACCAGGTTGAAACCCGCACCAAAAAGTGTTTTTCTAGATGTAATGAAGTCTGTAGGGTTTGTTGTGATTTGGTTTCACTCCATAAGCGGCAATTTTGTTTATTAACAAACCCGTTAAGCCAAAAATTAGCCTCATCGCTGAACACAATTTTGCAATAAAACGCGAATCGATGACTGATTTTCAAAGTAAATTTTTATAATTTGGTAGCGTTATTCAAGCGTCAACTTATTAATGATGATTTTCATATATATCAAAAAGTGAACGCAGTATGACAGTTAGTTTGACAGTTAACTCTTTCTTAAGTTCAATCCGTTTTACCAAAACAAAAATAACACCAATCATATGTTTGATACAACAACCAAATACATTGACTAACATGTATTTTGGTGATCCGAGAGTTAGGTTTTTGACAATAACATCTCGTCTCTACACGCAGAGAAAAAATATAGTTGTGCATGTTTACAATAACCATTTCCACATTTTTAAAGTTTTTTAACAATATTTTAGTCACAGTAACTATTTACATGATTGTGGTAACCATAATATGGTTAACTTACGATTCACGTGATTTTATCAATCATATATATGGTTACAGCAAACAAGTACATGTTTGTGACAACCATTTTTATGATTAACACAGGGTGAGAAAAGATGTAGAATTTGATTATTATCTTAACCAATATGTTAAAAACTGTATGACAGTTAATTAGTCCTTCAATTCGAAAACTTCTCACAAAATACTGAAAATATCCTTGATGTGTTCAAAACTTAAACCATAAAATAAACTATACATAGAAGCGTTACTGAGAGACAAAAAACCTAATTCTGTTCTCAAAAACTTAAGTCTTGCAACAATAAAATACATGCAAATCAATGTATTTTGTTGTTGTGTCAGCCATAACATTTGGGAGAGAGTAATTATTTTTACTCTCAGCTTACTACCCTATGAGTCATATGCTATGACTTAAACCATTCACAGAATAGGACTTAGGGTTTGTGAATATGATTTAAGAAGGAGAGAACTGCACTGTACACAGTGGGCTGTCCAGTGCAGCAAAGTTGACCATCTGAAGTTGACAGAAAAAAATTGAATTTCTTTGTAATTATACAGGCCGACGAAATTAGAAAAAACTCAGGGACTAGTGTATACTTCTTTAATCGAGTTCCGTAGCTTTGAATCCGAATCTGATCTCAGAATTTCTCCATCACATTTTCGAGATATATTAACTTAAAGTTTGAAGAAACCCCGTTTCCGCCATATTCGAGAGGTTATAACAGCGCGAATTCACCCTTATTTATGGAATTTGCAATGTCGTCTGAAAGTTCCACCAATTTCCTTCAAAAAAAAAGTTTTAACTCTTTCATATAATGTTGCTTCTTTGAGATATCTTAACTTAAAGTTTGAAACAAATATTCATGGAATTTTCGATGGAACAATTCTGAGGCTAAATTCGAATTCAGCGCAGTTCAAAACCTTTAGAAAATTATACTCACTGGGTTAAACATTTTTTATAAAACGGTTTGGGAGATATTTGAGAATAAAATTTGAAAATTGTAATTTTTGAACTTGACATTTTTGGGTAATAACTTTTTAAAATATCGACAAAATATTGGTTAAAAAAATATTTACATGGCCAACAGTGTCAAAAACAATTTATTGTAAAAATATTTCACTTATAGCAAACCGTAAAAAAATATAAAATCGTTAAATAATTTTGAAAATTTAAATTTTTGCTGAAAAATAAAATTTATTTCAAAATTTTTAATAATATTGATAATTTTAAAAGATTTTAGAAAATACAGTAACTTAAACATACTTATAAACATGATTCTTATTATTTTTGGACTTGCACCCTACTCTCAGTCTTAATGGAAAATCGTAAATATAAAGGAAAAATAAAAAAAAATGTTTATGTAAAAAATGTTTACAACATTTTTGAATATCGTTAAAGATAATTATTAAATTCCCAGTTCATTTTTATTAAAAATTGGGCAATAATTAGATAAATTATTTTCAAAATTGTTTTGATTTTTTCTAAAATTATTTGAGTTTTTTTTTTAAATTTTTCCATTTTTTTCCTTCTTCAATTGAATAATAATTAAATTAAAATGTATCTAACAATTTTGTTTTTGAAATTTTTTCTTACGAATTTTTATTATTTTTAAAATTTTTAATTTTCTTAATTGTACATAAAATATTCTACAACAAATTAAACACAAAAACTAACAAATTTATTAATAAAATAACTGAAAAAAAAACAAGACAAAGAAAACCTCCCGCCAGCATATTTATAATAATAAAATGGTGTGATAATAAAACAAAAAAACAACTAAAATATTTAAATAAATTATAACAAATTTTCACTCTTATAATTTTCCACAATAAAACACACAAAACCAAACAAACAAAAAAAGATATAAAAAGTTACTCTTTTATACTTTTATATTTTTAATAGAAAATCAAAAAAATAATGAATAAATAAAACAGCTTATGATAAACAACATAAAACAAACTAAATAAATAAATAAACAATAGTAGGTATATAACAAAAAAAAAGAATATTAAAAAATAAAAATAAAAAAAATATTTTATCAGGGATTTATAAAGGCGGATTTTATAAATTAAAGAAGGTACCGTTTTAACAAAAAAACAACCCATAAATAAAATTAAATAATTTCCAAAACAAACGATTAACCAAACATTAAAGCTAAGCTTAACTTAAAAGAAAAAAAACAAAATTAATTAAATTTCTTTAACATAACAACTATGAATTTGGAAAGAAAACACAATTAAAAAAAATTCTTAACGAAAATAAATAATTTCAAAAAATGTCTCAGACAAAGCCGCCCATAGGCCTTCTTTAACAAATAAAAAAACCAAAAATTAATAATAATTATGAAAAATATAAATAACAACAAATTTATAAAACCACAACAAAATGAAAAAAAAAAAATATTATGTAGCTTATGAATACTAGACCTTACAACAAAATAACAAAAAAAATATATATATAAAAATATAATTTTTTTCCTTTACATATAAACAAAAACAAATATAGAATATTACAACAAATTAATTAACAAAATATATTAATTATAGCAAACAAAAACAACAATATTCTTATAAGAAAAGACAAACAAACAAAAAATTTAAATAAAAACTAAACAAATTGGTGTCTATGTTATTATTCATTCAAACAAGAAAATATAACTAATAAATTATTACTAGAAATTATAAATTATTATTTAAAACTAGGTACTTTAACAAACAAATATAAAATTATACCAACAACAAAAACAAAAAAAAAATCTATAAAAAAAAAACAAACAACAATATTAAATTCATTTTCAGCAAAACAACCGTAATTTATCTAAAAAAAAACAAATAAAACTTAACAGTTTTTTTCTCTCAGTGTTGCATGAAACAAAACAGAAAAAACCACAAAATAATCAATATCAAAACAAAACAATACAAAAAACAACAACAACAATATGCTTATACCGTAATTAAAAACAAAACAGAGAAAAACTAGTTTTTAAGCTCTCACACTACAACAATAGTTAAAACAAAACAAACAAACAATAAACCACAATAACAACAACAGCAACTAAATGTAAACAAAGCAAATAAAAACAAAACAGTTACTCACAGGGTGTTTCATATACAACAACAATTATTACATCAAGTTCTACTCTGTTAAATTATTGACATGAATAAGCTTAGTAATAAATGCTTAATAGCCTTGGAAATTAGTGATTAAAACAGTTACTAAATGTTTTATGAACCTCTCAGAGTAACTAAACAATTTGTCAACTTCTCTCAAATCCTCAATAAACAATAGAAAAGTATTTTGTTTAACAGATTGGAGAAATATTAGAAGCCAAACCAGGTTCTAAGTTTTATGAAATACGCAGCGCTATTAGAGACAAGCCAGGAATTTGTTCATGTTTAAAATTTATCAATTACACAGGTCTACAGTGATTTTAGTTCCACCAAAACTAAATGCCTCGATTTCACAACATTTTATTAAATAATTTTACAGGTAAGAATTTTATTTTTTTAGATTTTGTACGATACTTAGGATACTACAACAGTAATCAGCCATCATATGTTCGTCCCAGCGACCTTGTTATCCATCTTCCAGCACTTTTAAATCTTGATGGAAACGTTCACCATTTTTAAATCGACTCCTTCTTTAATTTTGTAGAATGAGCATTAGACACAGCTTCCTATTGGCAGTTATATGCGCTGATTTAAAAATGGTAAACGTTTCCATCAAGATTTAAAAGTGCTGGAAGATGGATAACAAGGTCGCTGGGATGATCATATGATGACTGAATACTTATTACCAATACCTAGTAAAACAAGTTTTTAGTTTTGGTTTGAGCAGCCCCTAAACAATCTCCATTCATCATATTTGTAGCTTGAGAGTCCCATTCTCGTTAAAAGACCACCAATGTCATTACAAAAGACTATATCATTTCGTCTGGGACCTCGATGAACTGAGACTTTTGTATCTTAAGTTAAAAGATTTCATTCATTGGGTCAGGATGCTAGCAGCTCAGATCTCTCTTTAAAAAGGTTTAGATCACTTATCAAGTCACTTATGGCATGAAAAAAGTAAAGGCGTCGTTAACACTTCAAAATCGCTCTCATGATCCTTCCAAAAAACTTCCACCATCTCTATGTTCGACAAATCGGAAAGATGTTGATTCATAGAAGATGATGATACAGTAGAGGCCTTTTAGCGGACGATCCTGATTGACCGTCATTTTCTTTTTGTTTATACCATGTAATTTAACACTAGATGACTAATAATGTGCATAGGTGGGTGAACAAATTGAAGAACACACCTTCTGCATCCTGAATGATGATGTCCCCACACCGATTAAGGATAACTGGGCTAGGTCACTATACATCATAATAGCGAATTATGATATGATCAAGTATGAAACTTGGCGAGCAGCTGTTGTCCTAAAGTCGGACATACATTTGTCCAGATTGACCTAACGGCTTCATCTCCCTAAACACCTTTATTACATGAACCAAAAGAAAGCGCCTGGTATGGCTTTAGAAAATTTCCGGATCGTATATTCAATGATATTTGCGATACCCGCCAATACACACGAAGATGAGAGAAAGCTTTGGTACTTCGGACGATTCGAGTTTCATTGCGGAGAAAGTCACCCAACAGAAGCAATGAAACTCGAATCGTCTGAAGTACCAACCGTCATGACCCAAAAATCGCCCAGTTGTATCCCAGCATCAGCAAGTTACTAAATGAGAACAAGCGGAAAAATGGTGATGAACTAAAAGTTCTGAATTATTCAAGTTATGGTATACAGTTTGGTCTCACATCAACCTAACGGCTAAGAATGATAAGTTTTAAGTTTACGAATACCAAGCGGAACGAAGTGTGCTTCGCAAGTTTCACAACATTCCTGTATCTGGCACACCATTGCTTTTCACGCCATCAACGCAGCCACACCATTCAAGCCTATTGGTCCTAACCATATATTCATGCCGATGGTTAAACACAGATGTTGAGTACCTGGAAACGGTTCTAAGCCTGTTAGAAAGGGTTCTGAAACTAGGCAGTAACGTAATTTAGGTACAATCTTACAGAACTACATATATCCTTTTTGTCACCTGTTGTTAGGCTCTTCTCTTCGCCAGGCTAACCTATCAGCTACAAGCAGCCTGTCTTCTGTAGAATACACAGTTACACCATTTCCACTTAGATCTCCCTCGACTTAAACCATCAAAGATCTTGTGAAATGAGGTATTGGTTGCGCTAGACTTGTCGAAGACCTTCAACTCTATTAGTTAGGTCGATTTTTGGCCGGCAGTCATTCGTGGAGTTTAGTGGCAAAATCTAATTCCCGATAGGATTTCCTCGGGGTCGGGTGCATTTGCCACTCCTGTTTAACTACTACCTCTCTCTGAACTCATTGCAACTCAACACGGAGTAGAAATGATGTCATATGCAGACGATTGCTCCATTTTTGTGACGTTCTTATTATGATGACCTATGTGATCAGGAAAATGTTTCTTTGGGATAAATACATAACTGTCATCTTTGCCTACTCAGCTCAGACACTGCAATCGTGCACAAACGATGAAGTAAAAAAGATTATAACAATGAGGTAACCAGTAGCACTTGGAAAATAAAGAAACCCTGTTGGCTCCTACAAGACGATTCAGTGGTCAATTACGCTGCCTCACTATGATAACATTTATCGAGTGAAGATATAAAGGATCTTTCATTACCCACTTCTTATCTTTAAATTTAAATATAACAAAGTGTGTGAAGTTGTTTATTCGTTTGAAAGAAAAACTTCAACGACGTCAAATCGTACGATCTCGTTGGTCAGTTCGTATCATCTCCACGTGAGATGACCATGCCTTCAAATGTGGCATTGGTGTCCAAGTCATCCAATTCAGGCCAAAAGAAGTTGGGAATCATCGACCAATAGCTCTCGCCGTTGATAGTGATGGCTTGGCAAACGTCGATAGCCCAAAATTTTCGGGATGCATTGGAAGCACTTAGATCTCATATGTCGTCCGAAATTCGACAATTTTGTTTGTTTGGCCTCATCAATGAATATGATTTTTTTATGGAAAGGACCCATTCAGTGTACACACGTTCGTTGTCTGTGGTCGTTCACCTTCAGCTCCGGGGTTAGTGGAATTTTGTACGAGTGCAGCCCCAAGTCACGACGCAAAATTTTCCAAGTTATGGTCTGCAAAAGGCCGAGTTCTTGTGAGCGACGCGAAATCGATTGCCTCGAATTCTTCTGCACAGTCTTACGGACAACGTCATTGGTTTCGGAAGATTTTGCGTTTCATCGTCGTTGGTTCATTGTTTACTGAACCAGTGGGCTCAACAATATGACCGCTATTAACTGCCAAAGTTCGCAAGTCTCTATTGGAATACCCTTTTTTAAAGCCTCCAAAATGCTGCCTTTAGAACTATCATGAACTGAGTGGAAATTATCTCAGAACTGCGACCAAATAAAGAAACGAAAGTTCTCTCACTGTTGGGTTTCTCTATCGGAGAAGTTAACCCTGCTACAGTTGGAGTCTTCCACTATACATGTCTACGAGTATAGGAGATGAACATATAAATGTGAATCGTTTACTTCAGAGCAGGATCCATTGAAGCATATACGGCTGATTTGAACGGCATTCATAAAGACGACATCAATTCCGCATTCATCACAAGATACAGCTTGTATATCGCACTTGAAGGTTGCTAAACGAAACAGAGAAGAACCTATTGCAAAAATCAAAAGTAGTTCTGGCTCAACTGAGGTCGGTATGGAGCAACAGCTCTAATTCCTACATAGAATGTGTCCTCCCCAGTTTGTGATGTTTAAAAGCGTTGTTAAAAATACTTTCTAAAAACTGAACATTGGTTGAACTAGAATTGAGAAATTTTGAATGTTGGAACCTAATTCTGAGCCAAAATATGGCTCACTTCCAAAAGTAAATATTTATAGTGGCTTGAGAGTAAAGGAGATAGACAGACGATAGAAATAATTGAGCAATCTGTGAATAGTAAATGGAGACTCTTTGAACTAGGAGTTTCTATATAAGAATGGACAAAGAAGAACTCAAGGTTTGGCTACTAATATTCCTCTGATTTAAATTAAAAAAAAAACTAAATAAATGCACAAATAATCAAAAAACTTAAACAATAATAATTAAAGAAACAAAAGAAAAATAGAACTAAAGCTATAAAGAAATATATAAAAAAATTGGTATTTAATTAAAAATAAATAATAAAAAATAAAAAATTATTTAAAAGCAAAATGATGCATGAATTAGGGGCTGTTTTAATAATAAAATTATAAGTTTTTCTTTATTTAAAATAAATTTAAATTATTTTCTTATAAACAAAAACAAAAATAACTTTAAGAAAGAAACTGCGATAAAATCGTTAAAGAAAATTACTTTGGTTTGAATTTAATTTTTCAAAAAAAAAAAAAAAACAAAAAACTAACATAAATTAAAGACAATTTTTGGCTAAGACAACAAAAACAAAAAAGACACCTTTTAATAAACTTCTGGAAAGACTGAAACAAAATTATTTATGTATTTAGAACAAAAACAAAAACAATGTTATATTAAAAAACAAAACAAAAAATAAAAAAACTTAATAAAATGCTTGGTATTTAAAAAGAATTTTGGTTGAAAAGAAAAACTTTGGTTTGAAAACTTACAAAAATTTTGGTTGAAAGAAACTTTATGAAAAAAAAATAAATAATAAATAAAAATCTATATATGAAATCTGTTTGAAAAGGTTTCCTCTTATTTGCATATCAGAAACCACAAAAAAACTAAAACAATGTTAAAAATTAATAATAAATTATAAACAACAAAATATATATTAAAATAAAACTGAAAAATAAACAAATAAATTAGTTAATAAAAATATTAAAAAGAATTTGAAAAACAATTTCAAAATATTAACGAAATATTAAAAAAGAAACAAACAATTTTTTTCTTCTCTTTATGTGTGTGTGCGTAGTTTATAGTTTGAAATTTAATAAAAGAAATATTAAAGAACTTAAATTATATAACCCAAATACAAAAAGTAAAAGAATATTAAAATGCAAACACAAACAAATTTAAACAATTGGCTTAAACGAAATAAATATATAATCAACTTAACAAACAAACAAAACGAATTAATCCCCAACATAAATTTAAAGCAAACTACAAGTAGTATTTGAAATTTAAACAAAAAAAAAAAAATATTCAAAACTAAAAAAATCAAGCAATAAATAATTCACTAAGTTTAACAACAAGAAACCAAAAATATTTAAAGCAATCACTTAAATTATTAACTAAAAATCTAAAATTATACAAAAATAATTTTCAAAAAAGAAAAAACAAAATTATTAAACACAGTATTATATCAAATATAATTTCAAATTATGTTAAACAAACAATTATTATTATTATTAAACAAAAACGCAGGAACTAAATTTATACTTTGGCATAATTCATATAATTTTTAAATATTTCTCTTACTTAAAAAACTTGTCCCCCCCAAAAATCTCATCATTTGCAAAAGTAAAGAATAATATTTCAAACAAAAATAGCATTAAAATGCTGTATGGAAAAAATAAATAAATTATTGCAACAAATAAAATAAATATATAAAGAAAAAACAAAACAACAAAAAAAAGTATGAAAAAAACAAAACAAAATATATTAAAACTCATCATATGTGTGTTTCATTTAAAAATAACAAAAAAACAAATATAAAGATTATGAATATTAAATTATAAATAAAATTTCTCTCCGTGCAATTTCAAATAAATGGCAACAATGGTTTTATTTTCACACTGGCAATGCCCCACAAAAGGTAAGAGAATTAGCTGCTACCAAGCTGAGCAACTTAGTAAGGACTTACACCTAACTGCTGTAAAATGAAGAGTTGTAGTAAATAGTAGCAACAAAAACAGGGTATAACAGAGAAAATGTGGAAGTAAATAGAAACTTAAAAAAGACTGCCAGTAACTTTTGAAAAACTATGCGCCTAACTATAAAAGAAATTTAAAAGTTAATTCTTTTTAAAGTAGACTTTATTTTCAAATACATATAAGTTTTGTTTTTTCGGTACCAGAGGAAATGCAGTGCAAGCTCGATTTTCGTGACTAATTTAATTTCATTTATAGTAAGGCTGTTAGTTTTTTTAAAAGAACCGAAACTTTTATTGACAATTTTTATGTAATTTTTAAAATAAGAATGGTTTTTATTGGTATATTTACATTTTAACCATTTCTAATGGCTAATTATTTTTTAAAATAACAGCTGAATTACGTAGTTCATGTAGTGCTGTTGTCGGCTAATCATTTTCTAAGGCCCATTGTATGCATATGTTTATCGATGTTATACAACCGTCCACTTTCATTTTGTTTTCTTAATGACCACTATCTTATAAATCCTTCGAATCCGTATCCGATAACTCCATTTGCACCTCATTACTTTTCACATGAAATTCTTCTTCAATATAGTTGTTCGTGAAAATTTATTTTGTAAAATATTTATTGGCATGTAATAGCGAATTCGAGCAAGGCGTTTCAGGATTTTCGGATATTAGACACTGATATATTATCCCAGGACGTAACTAGAAGCTGAGCTCCGTTTTTGAGATTGAAGTTTTTTAGTTTATAGAACCCGCAATTATAAAAATTAAGCCATCGCGATAACCGGGCCTTCGTGATAATGGGTAGTCTATAATACCGAGCTTGCACTGTACTAATAATAAAAAGAATCTCAAAAAATTTCAAAACAAAAAACTTATTTGAAAACAATAACACAATATATTAAATTCTGTTTGAAATTTGTTTTATGGTACGAAACATAGAGAAGACCTAACTCAGTTGTCAGAAACCTAGTTTCCGCTCTATATTTCTCTATGGTACAAAATTTAATAGTCGACTTTATGGATTTTTAATTGATTTTTCGGAATTTCTGGTTAGGCTGTAAGTTTTTAACGCAAACAAGATCAATCTATGGTAACTTATACTAGGTGTATGACTTAAAAATGCGAAATTTACAATAGACGGTTTTGTTTTTGAAGGGTACATATCTGTCATTAATTCTCATTAGTTTTGTATCAAGAAATCGTTAAATGCGAGAAGTTTTGCTTTACTTTACACACCGATTGCTCACTCAGTGTGTTCCATCAATGTGCTCAATGTTTTCCATGGGTTTCAACGTGCGAGAGATGGTTTGTGAGGATGGTTGAGCGGTGAATTGGACAAGGAAGACAATGATCGCCCAGGCCAGCCAAACAAAGTTTGAAGAGAAAAATTGGAGGCATTACTCCATGAAGACTATTGTAAAACTCAACAAGAGCTTGGAGAATAATTGGGAGCTACTCAAGTTGCAATTCACTCCATCTGATCTCCTTACTATTTACACCACTTATATCCGACCGAAAATGGAATCGGTCTTCGGCAAGAGCTCATCAATTCGTTGTCGACTGGACAGTGGATCGCACAACACATTACAGGGAAAATTCATTTTTTAGGCGTACTGTCCGTATGTGGAATAAGCTTCCTCCTGAAGTCTTTCCTGTCACTTTCAATATTGGAAAATTTAAATCAAATGTCTACAAACACTATGTTTCCTCCCATAACCTATTTTCCTAGTTCCAACACAATGCTTTGCACGAGTAGGGGTCATTTCCTGAGAGCTGGTCCAAGAAAATAAAAACAGGGGTACCATACAAATTGAACCCGAGAGACCTCGAAAAACGATTTTACATATGCGAAATTATGTTTGAACGCTATAAAAGAAAATCATTTTTGTACCGAATCACTGCATGCGATGAAAAATGGATCCATTACAATAACGTGAAGCCCGGCCAACCAGCCGAAGGTAATTCCCTGTATGTATTTGGTGGAATCAAAAGTGTTTTATCTGTTATGAGCTGCTGAAATGGGGCCACACCATCTCAGGGAACCTGTACCGAATAGAACTAATTCTCTTGTAGCGTGCATTGAACGAAAAAATCCCAGAAACTGAAATATTCCATCATGACAATACTCTGTAACATGTTGCAATACCAGTTAAAAACTATTTCGAATGAAGTGGTTGGGAAGTTTTGCCTCATCCGCTTTATAGTCCAGACCTTGCTCGTACGACTACTATTTGTTTCGATAGAAGCAGAAATATTCTGTCTGGGATACACTTTGGAACAGAGTATACGAAATTGGCTTGATTTGTTCCTGTCCTCAAAAGATGAGCAGTTCTTTTGGATCGGAATCCATATGTTGCCAGAAAGATGGGGAAAAGATCATAGCTAACAATGGCCAATACTTTGAATAAATTTATATTGTAAAAATGTTTCAAAATAAAACCTAAAAAATTTAAAAAATCTCGCATTTTTAAGTTATGCTCCCAAAACATAAATTTTTAAAACAAAAAGCTAAGACGATCTAGCTATGTCCGTCCGTTTGTCTGTGTGTTGAATGCTGGATGAAGTTTTCCACAAATGCTCTCTATTGATAAGGTTTATTTGGTATTGAAAATAGGCAATATCGATTCATGATTTCATCTAGCCCCCATACAAAACTCAGGTAAAGTTATGTATAGAATACATTACCCTACAAATGGCCTCCACAGCTTTGCTGGCACATAGGCACTCTTTCGTCGAATTTTCGTTAATGCGGCATTGAATTTCCTTCTTCAATGCACGGATTATTTGACTTCAAATAACCCCATAAAAATAAATCCTTTGGTGTTAAATCAAACGAACTAGATGACAAATTCTTAGACATTGTTTAAATTTCAATTGTTCACAGCAACGTCATCTAATTTAAGTAGAAATAACTCTGGTATCTTGTCATACCAGCTTCTAATTATTCCTCCATCCCAAAATCCGCAACAAGGAGTTACTTGCTGTGGTTGCACTTAGTTTTCGACAATGACCAGTGGATTCTCTGAATACCAAATGCGGCAATTTTGACGATTAATAAAGCCATCAATGAAGAAATGTGCTTTGCTACTTATTGATGTTTGATAATTCATTCCACGAACTCTATTCTCCTTGCCTGCTCATTTAGTTTTTGTAGCAAAACATGAAGACGCAGATCTTCAGTGATCATAAATTTCAGGCTTCTTCATGTCCACGATGTCAAATTGTTGTTCCTGGACTTAGATTTTGATATTTGAATGGCTTGTTTTTGCCAGAGTATTTTTCGATTGTTCACAGTTGACGAAGTTATATCAATAATCTGACCATCACTTACATCACTTTTAAATATTGATGGAAACGTTCTCCAATGTCATTACAAAAGATTACATTATTTTCTGAGCTAAAAAATGGAAAAAATTTATTTTTCGACCGCGATAAAATCAGACTTTAGTACCTTGAATTAAACGATTTCTTTGAGTCTAGATGCTAGCGTATTATCAAGTCATTTAAGGCATCGTGTGAAAATAGTGAAGGCGTCTTTAACACTTCAAAATAGTTGTTCATCCGAATAAACTTCCACCATTTCTGTGTCTTACAAATCTGATTAATATGGTTTTTCGGTTACGTCCAAATCACTTTCCCACCGTCTTAACCTTCGATTTACCAAAGGTTTTTATGTACATGGTTTACCAGTACCCACCCGGGTGGTACTACACTTCTATACATATGTTTATATGCAACGAACAAAATTTTAAAAAAATCCAAAAAAGGATGTTTTTTAAGCCAAGTTTTATCGGGCTTAAAAAACATCCTTTTTTAAATTTTTTTTAAATTTTGTTCGTCATATATAAAAATATGTATAGAAGTGCAGTGAATAACTGTCAAACGAACTCTGGCAAATCATCATGAATAGATTTACGCTTGAACAATGCTACCAAATTATCCAAATTTACATTGAAAATCAGACATTGATTCGTGCAACTTATAGACGACTGTTTAATCGCCTTATCAGCGATTAGGCTCATTTTTGGCTTAACGGATTTGTTAATAAACAAAATTGCCATATATGTTAGAGTTAGACTAATCCACAACAGAGTCTACAGGATCCATTACATCTAAAAATATGGACCATTGGTAGCACCATCGAACCTTATTTCTTAAAAAATTAAGCTGGAGTAGGCCTTATGGTCAATGTGGATCATTAGCGCATCATGATCAATGATTTTTTGTTTGAAAATATGGACGACATTGATCCGGGCGAGATGTGATTTCAACAGGATGGCGCTACGTGCCATACGGCGACCGCAATCATCGATTTATTAAAATAAAAATTTGGCGATAACTTGAGTTCGAGAAAGATGCCTGTTAATTGGCCTCCAAGGTCGTGCGAGAATTTCCTGTGGGGCCACATGGAGTCACTGGTTTATCCTGATTAACAAGCAACAATTGACACTTTGGAGGTCAACATTGTGACATACGACCAGCAGAGCTCGAAAAAGTGGCCCAAAATTGTACATCCAGAATGCACTTCGACAAGAACAGCCATGTATTAGTATTTCGAATAAAAAGATTTGTTTGATTAAAGTTTCCTTTTTTGTGTTATTTTTTACAATTTCATGTTATATCTAGCTTAAAAAACACATTTTATGTCCTTTGTACTCATGGTTTTTTTAGCTATTTATTTCCTTGCCTAATTTATCCTTTCTATACAAATATTCCCTTTTATTGACTTCCTAGTTGGTATATTGTGTTTATATTGGGAAATTATCCTTAGCGGTTAAGTCCGAAAATGGCAAATTTCCTCTGAAAAGGTTGTGGTCTTTGCTATATACTGTTTGGGTTCTAGGCCAAACTGGTTGTTGTCTAAATTAGGATTTTTTTTCTTTAATCTGTTTCAATATGAAAACATTGCTCATTTTGTTCTTTAATTGTTCGGAAATTCCCACATTGGTGAAAGGTAAAATGTTTTTGTGTATACAGCTTATCAAAAGTGTGGATCAGCTTAAAATTAAACAATAAAAAAAGAACATGTACTTTATGTTCTCAGATAGCAAATCAAACATTTGAGGGTATGAACTGTAAATCCCCTAGAGGAGGATGAAACCCCAAACTTAAACCCTTAATTTGACAAATACCCTGACAAAAACACACATACATACTTATACTGCTTCAAAAAGAAGCTGTCTCTAGCAGCAAATGCTTAAAGGTACTAAATGAGATGAGAGTGAAAGTATTAAGGGATGAGAAGTATTTTCTGTTCTGTTTGTTGTGGGTTGAACTTTAAACAATGAATTATTTGATTGTTAACAAACAAAAAATATTTAATTGCATGTTAACACCTTTTACTTCTCTTTTAATTTATTTATTTGTTTGTTTTTTTCAACACGACACGCAAAAACTACTTTGTTATTTGGAAAGGCACGCAAGCATATCAGAGGGTGAGTTGCAGTTTCAAATGTCCGTGTATTAGTCTGACCTTTGGCATGCTGTAATTTATGACAACAAGTAGTAGGTAGTAGAGTAGTAGTATTTAAATTTTGACATTGACATATTTTTTGTCAAGTGTGACACGTAATTGTTGATGTAGAAATGACAAATTTATTAACAACCAAAATGCACTCAAAAGGAAATCTAAAAAAGAAGCTATTTGTTTAAGCTGGTTGTCTAAAAGGCGGACATTTAAGAATCTAATAAATATGTAAATTTCCTTTAAAGACAGTTAGTACTTTCTGGCTTTAAATACAAACATGTGCTGGGCACGTGTCTGAATTTCAAGAAAAATTCTTACAAATTTTTAAGTTAAAATTCGAAATTTAAACTAAAAATTCGAATTATGAGAAAGTAGTGTTTTTAAACCCCTTTTTTGAAGGTATTCCTGTTGAAAATTTTATTGTATTATAATTTTTATGCATAAATAATAGAAATATGTCTATCATAATTTTACAAGCAAATTAATATGATCATTTTCATCATCATTGGGATTTTGGTAAGGCTAAGTAAGGGTTTTATTTTATGAACACATGTGAATTATTATATGCCTTCATTATGCTCCACACACATTAAAATATTAACTTTCAAATGTATGAGATAAATGTGACCAACTACAGGAGTGAAGGGGTCAAATAATGTTATAAAGATAAAAAAAATTATTTTGTATGTTCACATATTAAGCTTATTTTCCTCAAAAATGCTGTATTTAAAGAGTTCTAGACGTTTTTGTTGGATGTATGTCTTAAAAATTCGGGATTTGCTATAGATGGTGTATATTTTGAACACGGTTTTTGTTTTTAATAACTTGTATGTCATTTTGAAGGGTACATATCTGTAATTTATGCTCACGTAGTTATTGAATAACAACGTTTTTTTTTTTTTTGCTTCGAAAATGTCGAATTTTGTACCAACGAATCGTCATATGAGCGTAAAAAAAAGTGCCTCTGAAGCACACCGATTGCTCACCAAAGCTTATGGTGAATGTGTTCCACTGCTTTCATCTTGCGAAAGATGGTTTGTGCGGTTCTGAAGTGGTGATTTTGACACGGAAGACAAAGTTCGCCCAGCCCACCCAAACAGTTTGAAAACCAAGAATTGGAGGCATAAAGATAGTTATAAAACTCAACAAGAGTTTGCAAAATCATTGGGAACTACTCAAGCAGCAGAATTCATACGAAATCAGGGACCATACGAATTGAAGCTAAGAGATCTTGAAAGAAGATTTTACATGTCTGAAATGCTGCTTGAACGCTATTAAAGACGATTGTTTTTGCACGGAATAATTACATGGATCCATTACGATAACCCGAAGCGTGGGTAATCGTATGTGATGCCAGGCCAACCAGCCGAAGCGACACCAAAGCCAAATATCCATAGCGCTAAGTTAATGCTTTGTATTTGGTGGGAAATCTGGCCAGATCATCACAGGGAACCTTTACCGAACACAATCCATGCGTTTGAAGCGAGCTTTGGCCCAGCTCCTTTTCTCGATTAAACGCTTATTAACAAAGTTATTAAAGATTTTAGATTTTTGAAGTTTTTCATATGAAAAATCGATATTTAATCCCAAATATGAGTGATCACAGATCACAATCCTTTTCTCGATTAAACGCTTATTAAATAAAGTTATTAAGGATTTTAGATTTTTGAAGTTTTTCATATGAAAAATTGATTTTTTATCCGAAATATGAGTGATAACAGATTGAGCTCCTTTTCCCGATTAAACGCTTATTTACAAAGTTATTTAGTTATTTAAAATTTTTGGGTTTTTTCTTATGAAAAACAGGGTTTTGTCAGAAATATGAATGATCACAGATCAAACTACTTTTATCAATTAAATTTAGATTTTTTTTTTAGAAGTTTTCCATATGAAAAATTGATTTGATCAGAATTATGAATGATCACAGATCGAGCTCATTTTCTCGATTAAACGCTTGTTTACAGATTTATTAGGGATTTTAGTTTTTTTAATTTTTTCATATGAAAAACCGATTTTTTAACCGAAATATGAGTGATCACAGATCGAACTACTTTTCTCGATTAAATTCTTATTTATTAAACGCTTATTTACAAAGTTAATAAGGATTTTATATTTTTGTGTTTTTTCATAAAAACAATCGATTTTTGGTCAAAAATTTTACTGATCACAGATAGATCTCCTTTTCACGATTAAACGCTTCTAAACAAAGTTATTAAGGATTTTAGATTTTTGAGTTGTTTCATATACAAAATCGATTTTTGGTCCGAAATATGAGTGATCGTGCTTCTTTTCTTGATTAAACGCTTGTTAACAAAGTTATTAAGGATTTAAGATTTTTGGTCAGAAATATGTGTGATCACAGATTGAGCTGCTCTTCTCGATTAAACGTTTCTAAACAAAGTTATTAAGGATTTTAGATTTTTGAGTTTTTCATATGAAAAAACGGTTTTTTAACCGAAATATGAGTGATCACAGATGGATTTCCTTTTCTCGATTAAATTCTTATTTACAAAGTTATTAAAGATTTTAGATTTTTGAAGATTTTCATATGAAAAATCGATATTTTATATGAAATATGAGTGATCACAGATCGAACTACTTTTCTCGATTAAATTCAAAGATATTAAGGATTTTAGATTTGAGTTTTTTCATATGAAAAATCGATTTTTGGTCAAACATTTTACTGATCACAGATAGATCTCCTTCTCACGATTAAACACTTCTAAACAAAGTTATTAAGGATTTTAGATTTTTGAGTTGTTTCATATACAAAATCGATTTTTGGTCCGAAATATGAGTGATCACAGGTTGAGCTCTTTTTCTCGATTAAACGCTTATTTACAAAGTTATTAAGGGTTTTAAATTTTTCGGTTTTTTCTTATGATAAATTGGATTTTGTCAGAAATGTGGGAGATCACAGATCGAGTTATTAAGGATTTTAAATTTTTGAGTTTTTCATATGAAAAATAAATTTTTGATCCGAAATATGAGTGATCATAGATCGCGATCCTTTTTTCGAGTAAACTCTTATTTAGAAAGTTATTAAGGATTATCGATTTATAAGGTTTTTATATGAAATTATGAAATATGAGCGATCACAGATCGAGCTCCTTTTCTCGATTAAACGCTTATTTACAAAGTTATTAAGAATTTTAGATGTTTCAGTTTTTTCATATGAAAAGTAAATTTTTAATTAGAAATATGAATGATCAAAGATCGAACTACTTTTATCGATTAAATTCAGATTTTTAAGTTTTTCATATGAAAAATCGATTTGGTCAGAAATATGAGTGATGACTGATTGAGCTCCTTTTCTCGATTAAACGCTTATTTACAAAGTTATTAAGGATTATAGATTTTTGAGTTTTTTTATATAAAACATTTATTGCCTCGACAAAAGGTGTTTTGTAGAATATTTTATGAAAACAGCATCAAATATTGCCGACTAAATTCTTTCGACATCGAAACTGGCAGTAACTCTTCGTCATTTCTCTATCAGCAATTGAAAATTATCATTTCAAAAAAAGTTGCTTCAAAAAAGTTTAGAGATTCATTAATGGTATCAACATTTATTCATTGTATTTTCGATTAATAAGAGATATGCTTGCAAGGAGCAACTATAAACAACTATTAATCTCATGATATTAGAATTAAAATATCTATCGTTTTCTTAGAAGATAATTTTAAAACTTTAACCATTTAAATGTTAGTATAATTAAATGATTCATAACTGCTGGTCTGAATCTGAAGTCTATTGTGTAATTTCTGGGCACTAATCGATCCAAGTCTATCATTTTATGTTTCTTCACAAAAATATAAGTTCATATTTTTTAAATTATAAGGTCATATATTGAGTTTTTTGATGCATATTTTGTGCCAAAAATAAATTTAGGAAAATACGCCACCTAGTGATCACATATCAAGCTTATTTTTCCAAAAATCCAAGTATTCACAGAGTTACGCACAATTTAAGTTTTTATGAAGATTGTTTTTTTTTTACAAAAAGACCACAGATCTATTTTATTTTCAGTATTTACTGTTTTATAGACATTTTATGTTCTTATAAAATTTTTCATAAAAAAAACGATTTTGTATAAAAAGTAAAAGTGAAAACAGCTTAAATATATTTTCCCTAAAAACAAATTTTTAACAGAGCTATATACAGTTTTAGATTTGCAACAACTTATCCAGGCTAAAACATAAAATTTCAGAAAAAATCTTAAAATCTTCTTTAGTTGGTTCCATTTTCAAACCCCTTGCTAATATGTGTGACCGGGTGCGTGCAGCATGGAATCTCGTGTGTATGTATGCATGTTGTAGTAGTAAGCGGGTGGTGGATTTGTTTGCTGTCTGATGATTGTTGTGTATGACCGACTGGGTGTCAAAATCCAAGCTTTACTAAATTGACATATCATATGACACATTGTGACTATAAAATACACCCCCAAATAAATATGCTATAGACAAAAAAAAATTGGTTAAAAGCAAGGAAATAAACATAACAAACTTATTTACACAAAAATCATTATGCTGTGTGGGTATGAATGACAGTGATGACAACTATTTTAAATGAAACAACTCTTAAGTAAAGTTAAACAAATAAGAGCGCCTCGACTTTTTCAGCAAAATTTTTTTCAACTTTTTTTTTTAATTTGTTTATTGAGAACTGTTCATTCTCAACATTACCTAAAATAAATTTGAGAATAATCCAGTAAGTATTCACAAGTCACCCTTTCCGATCGATAGCAACAATTGAGATCTACGTTTCGATAGAGTAATGAACCGTTTAGACTGTCTTTGCCCTGGTAAGTTACCAATTAAACTCTAGAACGAATTTGTTACATAGTGTATCCACGTGGGATGCCAAAGAACAGTTCATTATCAATGAACGATCATCGGCCACACCTATTCAGCACGTTCATTATCAGCGTGGCCTTCATTGCCAGGTACTCAGCACAAGGTGAGTTGTTCGCACCGAGTTCATTCAAATATATCCAGCAGTCCATAATATCTCACTCCATATGATAGGGCTCTTTATATGATAATAAGGCTCTAAGAGCAACCTGGCTATCCGACGTAACAAATATCATGGAATTCCTTAATCTACTTCCTAAACATTCATTCCAGCATATACATATGATTGGCGTCAATCTCCGAATGAAATATTGATGGGTATATACCCTTTGTCACCATTAGCCTGCTTGGATCCATCGGTAAACCACATTTGATCGACATTATCCTGCCAACTTGTCTGATTTATCCTCTCATCCCTTTCAGATATAAGGACCCTAAACATCCTATGTAACCAAAGTCTGATACTGCAATACTAGGATCATTGCCAAAGATGCCTAGAATACACATGTGCCCAACCAGATCACCCGGCATTACACAGAATATCCGCGGTAGTCTGGATGCACTCATATAGGCTTCCTCCATTATCAATATATGTAAGAGTTGGATGTGTAGGATTGCACCCAGAGAGCCTGAGCGGGCAGGTCCTCATAGACCCAGTAGTAATAGTAATACAGATGAGGCGATAGAACTTATCAAGTAATGATCTTGCAGTCATCTGCTACATTTTATTCCACCATACCAAAGCGGCATATGTTGTTATTGGTCTTATCACTGTAATAAAAGATCATCTAAATCATCTTCTGATGATTTAACTAAATCTAATATGAAAAGCGCTAACTGTGCCTCACTGTTGCTGCTACTGTGGGTAATCATATGGAGAGCAAATGTGAGCGTATTAATAAGGTTTTATTTGTATAGTGGGTATTTATTTACTCAATTGGAAAATGACAAAATGATGAAGACAAACGAAAAATGTTGCAAAAAATAGTACTACAAGGGTATTAAGGCATTAATAAATGCGGTTAAAAAAAAAATGTTAAAACTTCAATAAAAAAAATAAGAAAAATTTAATACAAGATAATAAAACAAACTGGTAATTATAAGAAACAATTCAATGAAAAATCAAACAAACACTTTAATCAACATTTTTTAAATTATTACAAACTTTAAGAAACAAAAAAAATAATTATACCAAAAATCGTTTTATATTTCACTGCTTCAAAATTCCTTTAAATAATTTGTTAAAAACCTGTCTCCATTGTTTTCATTTCTACTTAAAGTTCACCAAAGTGAAACAGAAAATAAAAACAGGAAATAAAATAAAAAGTTCACGTGTTTGTCTGTTGGTTTGGTCCTTCGCCAAGTGTGTTTGTGTAAGTAAGTATGTGTATTTATATATGTTTACCCCGGCAATGACTAAATAAATTAATAATGGTACAATGCGTATCCTTTAGCTTAACACAAGTATGTGTGTAAACTGCAATTTACACATACATACATAAAAACATATAAACCTTATAGACATAATGCAGCCACAACAGTACAAAATAAAAAAAACACACTCACTTGATAGTGATTAAATTCTTTATTTAAAAAAAATACACAAGTATGTATGTAATTTTTTGTATAAAAATCGAAATTTCTATACAAACTTTAAATAAAATTTAAATTCAAAGAAGAAAGTTTAAATAGGCATATTAGTTGAAAAAGTTTTCTTTAAAATCTAGAGTAAGGACCGAGATAGAAAAATTCTTAACACACGTTTTTCATTAAAACTTTTAACTCAAGTATTATTTGATATTTTCTTTGATAAAATTACCTTTGCAAAGCATGTCAGTTTTTATGTTTAATGTCAATTATGTTTATTTTGCTGTTAATCTGATTAAAATGAGTTACGTGAAAAAAGTGCTTACTAAAATTATTAAATATTTTCAATAAAACCCAACTTGGTCCTACAAAAAGTTGGTCAAGTATTCAAAGGTCTGCCATCAAACTGTTTCCAATGTTATTAAACAGTATCAGGAGAACTTGTCTGTTGATAGAAAACCTGGTTCATGTAGAAGGAATGATCCACATGATGTTTCTAAAGCCAATAAATAGAAAAAGTGTTCCCAACACAACCAGTAGGAAAGCAGTCCGGTTAGCTCAGTACTCGGACTATTTGGTACGAAAAGTTAAAGTCAATGCAGGCATAAAAACATACAAGGCTCAAAAAGTTCCTGACAAGAACTCTGCTAAAAATTTAGAGGCCAAAAACAGAGCACGGAAATTGAAGTTAAATTTTATAAAAAAAATATTCCTGCTGCATAATGGATGACGAAACGTATGTTCTGGCAGATTTTTCACAGCTTCCAGGTCATCTTGATGTTGCTGATGCTCGAGGGAATGTTGCAGAAAAGTTTAAGACCCAAAAGCAGAAAATTTTCCCAAAAAGTTCTTGATATGACAAGCAATATGCAGTTGCGGCAAAGGAAGCCAAAGATTTCTTACAAAGGGCTCTATAAATACCGAAATTTACATCAAGGAATCTTTACAAAAGAGAATGCCTCCATTCTTAAGACATCTTAATGTGTGCACTAATTTTTCGATCTCAGTTCTTAATTGAATAAAAGCTGAAAAAAGTTTATGGGACAGTAAGTCCAATGATGATAATATCATTTCTGTATTGCGGTCCGACATGGTGCTTCACGACGACCCCAAAATGCTTTAGTTTTGCGAACTGTGACAGCAAGATTTTCACAATTTTTATACCCTTCACCTTCGTGAGAAGGGTATATATGTTTGTCATTCTGTTTATAATTTCCACAATATAATTTTCCGACCCTATAAAGTATATATATTCTGGATCCTTATAGATAGTGGAGTCAATTTAGCCATGTCCGTCTGTCTGTCTGTCTGTTGAAATCAATTTTCTGAAGATCCCAGTATCTTCGGGATCCAAATCTTCAATAATTTTGTCAGACATGCTTTCGAGAAGTTTTCTATTTAAAATCAGCAAAATCCGTCCATAAATAACGGAGATATGAGCAAAAATGCGAGACAACCTCTATCTTTGGACTATTTTTTATCTATATCTCGATTACTAAGTCATAAATATAGACAATATGGATATCTTATGATAGATATTTCAAAGTCCATTGCAACGATGTATATAAGGCTATACAAAGTTGGACCTACAATGGGTCAAAATCGGGAAAAATATTTTTTAACCCAAATTTTTTTCACAAAAAACATTTTTTTGTCATAAATTGTTTTCACTAATAAACTAAAAGAAATAAGTTTTTAAATCAAAAAAAAATTTTTTAAAAAATTGGAAAAACTTTTAAAAAAGAATTTCGAAAAAAAAAATTTTTTTTAAAAATTAAAAAA
Organism: Calliphora vomitoria; assembly: GCA_942486065.2. Taxonomy (NCBI): domain Eukaryota; kingdom Metazoa; phylum Arthropoda; class Insecta; order Diptera; family Calliphoridae; genus Calliphora; species Calliphora vomitoria. The sequence continues at coordinate 8,569,149 of OW818030.2, read as the reverse complement.
AAAAAAAAATTTAAATTTTATTTTAAAGTATAATTTGGTGAAGGGTATATAAGATTCGGCACAGCCGAATATAGCTCCCTTACTTGTTGTAGTGAATTTTAATAATTTCAATGCATTGTTGAAGCGTGTATAGTTCGATTTTTAGTAATGGCGTAGTTTCTACTTGTCAAATGTCAAAGAATAAAAGCTTCAAAAGTGACAGCTACCGAAATACCGGGTGATTCAATATAACACCTTTTGTTGGAAAACCCGTTATATTGTAGAGTTGTGCCGCTCTGAAGTGATTCAGTTAAAAAGTTGTGCTAAAACTACCCAACAAATAAAAAAAAACTAAAAAAAATATAATTTACACTGATATTTTTACCATTTACTGAAAGTCTGTCAATTTAACAATTATTTACTTCTTTTGTCTATTTTAGTATAAAAAAACTTCTAAAGTTTTAACTAATTATAAAAATTTCCCGCCAAAAATTTCGCAACTACAATTGACTATTAAAACATTCACTATTCCCTTTAGGCAAAATAAATAATTCAGTTTAAAATCACATAAAATCCTTTCACTCTATGACCTTTATATTTTGTATTAAACCTGGCAACAAAATGTTGCTTTATGATTATGTCAGGTTCATCTCACACTTTTACTCTTTCTCACTATTCCTCCATATAACTATATAAAACGAATATAACACAAAAAAAAAAAAAGAAACACAGTTAAATTTCAAAATGTTTGTAACAAAATACCACTTAACCATGGTTTATAGTGGTAAAAAACCACAATTTATGCGTTTTTCAACGGATTTACATGCATTTTAACAGCAGCTTACCGGTCTGGTATACGTGTGAATATCCTGCGAGTGTAGAACAAACTCTCACACATACATTTTCAAACATACCAAAATGTATTAAGGCAGGAGCTTTAAAATGGCGCGACACTTTGGTGTTGTGTCATTGTTTTTCTTTTTTTTCTTTGTATTTAAACTTTGTCTATTTGGTGTGTTTTTTTTGGAATTTTTTATTCAGTCTGTAGTTGCTGTCTATAATATTGTTACAATATTTAGATTGGCCTGTGGCAAGGTGGGTTGTTAAGGCCAATAAAATCTGGCGAAAGTGTGATTTTAAATGTGTTAATAAATACACAAAGGATTTTACAAATTTTTAATGGCTTTTATGTTATTATTGGTAAAAGGGGTTTTTGTTTTGTGTAAAATGAAAAAGAAATATATGAATATTAATTGATTTGCAAGGATTTGATTAAAATATTACAGACACTATGCTAGTTAAACAAAATTCATACATAATAATTTAAATAAGAAGAAATGGATATGGCTATAAACAGCTCATTTTAATAATACAGATTGTAACACTCTAATTTAGTAAAAGAAACTTTTTATTATTAACTACCCTTGCTATCAAATTATTTCAAAAATTATCACCTAAATCTCTTGTATTAAAGATTTGTTTAAAAAACACGAGGAAATATAAAACGTTTGTTATCCTTTTGAAGCTGTTTAAACACGTTGCTTTCTACCACCCTTAATCATATACCACACACATTTTATTACAACAATCGTATATTGTTTAAAACATTATGTAAGTATTGGTATGCCCAACACGTAAACTTAAGCACCAATACCACCCACCCATTCCCTCTCCTTTTAAAGGAAAGGAAATAAAAAATCCTCACATGCATTTGAACTTTACACACATACATTGTTATATATATGTATATAAATGTATATGTATTTTTATTGCTTCTAACGTGTGTAGAAGATTATGCAAAAATATATATAAAAAAAATTATTGCAAGTAAACAAACAATATTTTTATATTTCCCACCAACAAAGGCAAGAAAATGCTTTAAAGAAATGCCCCTTTTGTTAGGCTATGGAAAAAAATTTAAACGTTTAGCATATTTTTCGCATAACGGCATATTTTATGGCCTTCCCAAAAAAACAAAAAAAAAAATAAAGAGAAAGGTAAACAAACAACAACAGCTGATGTAGGTAAATAAATATGGGAAGAAAACAAAAGAAGGCGAAATTATTGCACATAAAAAAAACACAAAGGAAATCGATAAAATGTGATTGGAAGAGGATAGGAGGGCAGGCAGAGTACTTTAAAAAAGAACTTGAATAAAATGTTGAGTCTAATTTTATAAAATTGACTTCAAGCTCAATTAACTATAACTAAAAAAACAAGTAAGAGAGCCATCTATATTCGGCTGTGTTGAATCTTATATAACCTTTACAAAAGTATAAAAATCAAGGTAGTCGTAGTTTTTTTCTTATATCCCAGCCACAAGATCGGACCCACTTCTCGATTTGAAATAGCAACCGAACCGGGACTATAGCGGATATATTGATGTATGAATCATGTATGTAAGTTATTTGGGGGATACGGAAAGTTGATTTCAACATACAGAGGGATAGATGCACATATGGTCTATATCGACTCCGCTATCTGTAACGATGCAGAATATATTGTTACGTTTTAAGCTTTTCAAAAAATGTTTTTTTGATTGCAAATAAAAGTCGTTTTGTAACAACTCTTTATTTATCCAAAATGTACAACAACAACAGTTCAAACAGTCACTCAGTGTCTTTATACACGTTTATCAATTCGCAGAAATGCACACACACTCTATAATGTCCAAATTCAAATGTACAAGACAGCTGATGTTAACTCTAGCAGCGCCTATGATCAACTCAGTCACTACTGCAACCTTTGCCACTATTTATACACACGTCATCTTTCGGGAATCGTCTACAATGTTTTTAATGGAGAAACTAGTATGTTCGAATTCTAGAGCTTTCGATGTCAATGTTAGCATCTTAAACATTTATAAACAATGCTAATAACCGCATGCTATCAACATTGTTGATAAGAAGAGGCTTCTACTGATTGACGTGTTTATAAACATGATGAATGCTGCAGGCAGTCGTTACAGACCGTTAAATTCAAATCGCTATTGCAAATTCGTAACAATATTTACTTTATGGAGCATTTTTATACACTCATGGAGAAAGGTATAAAAGTTCAACAAAACTAACAACACTTAATTTCAAAACAAATTACACAAACTTTGTTATAGATAACAGGCTCTATCTATCGAATGGACCTTAAATACGTATTTAGGGTCCGGATTATAAACATATCAGTGATATTGACAGCTGCGAAGTGGCCAATTGACTGTCACAAGAAAGTTAATAGCAGGACTACACATCTTAATGCCTCAAATATCGACGGTTTGATAAACTGTATGATATGGATGTAACATTCCGTTGAATCGAAATATCGTCCATGTTCATATCTACAATTTCAGCCCATTAAAAGTTATAGCTGCATCAACGATTTGCTTCCCATAGTTATATATAACATTTGGAGTAAAGGATGTCCTAAAAATCACCCAATATTTTAATTTGCCACTATACATTGCAGTCAATCGCTAAATATATGTTAATAAAACTGAATCTTCTATACTACTGCTCCGAAAAATTATCTATAAACGATTTGTAGATTCAACTAGTTGTCCAAAGATATGCCGTTCAAATTACTTAAATTGTCTGCTTGTGGGAGTGTTTGATAAAGTCCAGGAACATTGATTCAGCGCAACGAATAATAATTGGAAATTTCAAGCTCTCTAGGATCTGCATCTAAATGTTTACAAAGTTCAATTGACACAAGCACTATATAACCTAATGATGTGTTTGATGCGAATTTTGGGCTGGTCACATCATTGGAATATACTTCTTTGAAAACGAGACTGACCAAGCTGTTACTGTTACTGATGTTCGATATCGCATCATGATAACAGAGAAAGACTCAGGTAGTAATTTTCAGGCCGAAAAACAAGATGAGACCATGAGGCACTCCCCAAGGTTGTGTACTTTCTCCACTTCAGTGGAACCTGGCCTTAAATTGTCTGCTTAGGAAACTAGATTCCCAGAACTATAAGACTGTTGCCTACGCGGACGATGTAGCGGTGGTAGTTTCAGGGAATCATCTAGGCACGATATTGCAAAGACTGGAGATGGCACTCGATATATTAAATCGATGGAACATCGATGGTGGTTTGAGTGAAATCCCAGCAAAACTTGTACTGTTCTCTCTACGGACTAAGACCCATAATTTCACGTTACCCCGACTGAACGGAAACGAATTATCGCTCTCGTACAATGCAAGGTACCTGGGTATCATACTCTACAGGAAATTATGCTGGAAACTCAATACAGAGGCAAGAGCAACTAAGGCCATGACTGCTATGTACGTCTGCAAAAAGGCCATAGGCAGGAGATGGGGTATTAGACCCTGGAATATGAATTGGCTAGTTGATACGGTTACTAAACCTATATTATTCTATGGGGTCTCTGTCTGGTGGAGGACAATGGATTGGGCCTCAAATCGTTTACTCTTAGAGGGTATTAAGAAGCATGGCAATCCTGATAACAGGAGCATTGCGAACTACCGCGACAAAGTCGCTCTTCGTTCTACTCAACTGGATTCCAGTAGATCTAATGGCCAGGAAACTGGAATTGAACACGGCCTTCAGGCTTAACAGATGCTATGGACATGCTGCATAATAGGAAGTATACAAAATCTTCCTGATCATATTGATTACTGCACTCCCAAACTCTTCTTCCTGAGGAACTTCGGTTTCTCAATCCCATCCAGTATGGAATCTGTCGATGCTCTGAAATGAGGCTATCCATCTATATAGATGGGTCCAAAAACGGGGAATAGAGTGGGCGGTGGTGTATACATCCCTGAATTTGGAATAAGAATGTATTTTAGACTTCCAAATGGATGTAGTATTCTTCAGACCAACTGGCTCAGATATTACAGTGTATCTGGTAGGGATATCCGTATATATACTGACAGTAAAGCCGCAATTAAGTCCCTGATAAGATAAGATCCTTCAATAAGATGGCCAGACATTCGACAGTTGTACTCACATGGATACGTGGACACAGGGACAATGAAGGCAATTGTATTGCTGATTACTTAGCGGGATTAGGAGCCTTGATGTCGGAAGACGAGATAGACTTCCTTTGTAGAATTTCGCTGTAAGCCTGCAAGAAACGAATAGATGACGCATATTACGAACTTGCCCAAACGAGGTGAATCCACCTGTGCTATCACGAGGATGATATGGCCTGCGTTGGAATGTAAACGTACGTCATTCTACTTCGACTACAACGAATACGACTCAGCAATATGGTGGCGATGATCATCGTACATTGCACTTTCGGTTCCCATGCTGCAAGACTTGGGTTACCTTATCACGACTTCTCCAGAAGTTGTCAGAATGAGAAAGAGGAAGAAACTATTCTACACTTCTTTTGTAATTGTCCCCAGTGCCGGACTTTTACGTGAGCGATCCTTTAGTACCTTCTCCGGGCTATCTGTGAATATGGTGGCGATGATCACAGGACATTGCACTTTCGGTTCCCATGCTGCAATACTTGGGTTAACTTATAACGACTTCTGCAGAAGTTGTCAGATTGGGGAAGAGGAAGAAACTGTTCTACACTTCTTTTGTAATTGTCCGGCACTGGGTGCTCTACGTACCACACTTATAGGTGAGTGATCCTTTAGTACCCTCTCCGGGCTATCTGTGAAGGAACTAAGGTGCATAGACGCCTTTATTAGGAAAAGCAGGTGGTTGATACGACCGGACTTGCAAATTGCACCTCATGGTGACCCTGAAACTGTCCAATGATGGTCTGCATCATTTGATTTTTAACATCTTCTTCTCTTACTCCTCCCATTTCTATCAATATTCTTCTTTTGCTAATTTCACCTCTACTAAATCTATAGAATTTCCTTTTCTTCTACTTCTATTTCTCTCTGTTTTCATTATCTTTTCAGGTACCACAAAGGGTACGATTATTGGACCCAAGTGAGCTGTACTAAACGAAGTTTTGGACGGCTGCCTGATAACCTAACCTATGATAATTGTTTGACAAGATTTAAGAATACGACTTTGTACAAATCATTATGAGAAAATGACGATATAGAACTATGACCAAAGAGCCGTTATTGATGCAAATGCCTGGAAGACATGTGGTTGGAATATGTCAATGCAACTGTAAACAAAAGTCGTTAAAAATTTGAATTAAATAGAAAATGATAGTTTATTTAACATTAGATCAAAAATGCCCTCCACGGCTTTGCTGGTATATACGCACTCTTTTGTTGAAATTAATCCATGACCATTTTTCTATTTCTAAATTCTAATTTTTACATAAGTTTCTTTTAAAATGTCCATTATTTAAAAAACTATATAAATTTGTATGGCTGTTACTAAATAAAGCTACCTTTCAACAATAGTTTTCATATGAACAATTAAAATAAAAATATTCTAAACACCAACAAGTCATTAAACAGTTTATTCAATATCCGTTTCATTCCACAATATTTCTTCCCCACTACATTGCTAAGACAGAATTTACTCTCTCAAGAGATAAACTCAAATAACGGTAACTTACTCTGTAGCAGGGAAGCTATTGAGGGAAAATAGTACAAGAAACTGAAGAGAGCAACATAGAGAGTTCTAGTTAAAGGAGGAACAGGATGAAACAATAATAGAAAACCGGTCTTTGTATTAGTTCCGTTTTGTTTATGGCGTTGACAGGTTGTGAGGGCGGAAATAATGACAAAGGAATAGAAAACAATCAAATACACAATAAACGTAAAGAATTTTAGTAAAGAAAAGGGAAAATACAAAAAAAAAATAAAGCAATTTGAAAGAAAAACCATAAAAAAAAATAAATAAAAATTTTGTTTTTGAAAAAAAGGAAAGAAAATAAAATAGAAAAGGAAACGGAAATGAAATAATAAATTTAAAAATTATGTAAAAAATAAGAAAAGTGAAAGTTAAATTATGAGAAAATAAATAAAAATAATAATAATGGAAATTAAAGTGCAATATTTTAAAAGAAAATATTAAACAAATTTAAAGAAAAATTAAAAAAATTTCAAAACAAATTTAAAAAAAAAAAATAAATTAATTTTAAAATATTAGTGCAATTTTAGAAAAATTAATTATTTAAAAAATTAGTTTAATAATTAAAGAAATTATAATAAATTAAATAATTAAACGAATAATAACAAATTTAAATTTAAATCAATAAAACTTTTATTAAAATTATGTAAAAAATTCTTGTATATTCTTTCAAATAATAAGTCCCCAATCAATTACATAAAATTGTCTTTACAATTATTGATAAAATTCCTTTAAATTATTATAAAGTTCCTTCAACAAATACAAATGTTGCATGTCTGTTACTAATCCAACAAGAACGACCTGTACAACACACACAAAAAATCACCCCTTTTTTACATAAAATGATTAAAACATAGAAGTTCAAGGAAATATAGAAGGACAAACAACGACAAATATGTTGTTAACTGGCTTTTTTAAATTAATGGCTTTTTAATAGCTTTTTGTTATATAAAAATTATCTACATGATGTGCTGCATCATACCCCTGGTTTATGGCCCATGTTTTACACTGAAATTAAACAAAAGTGCAATATCCGTTGTATTACCACCCGCTCGCAGAAGCGTGTGTGTTAGAGCGCGGCAACCTCAAGTGATTTATGACCATAAATGAAAAAAATTATTTAAAAAAAGCGCGAGTATGTGCGGTAACCTGTTCTCATGTGTGTTATAAAACAGTAGGTGTTTGTGCAACAAGCAGGTTGCAAGTTGTAAATCGTTTTCCATTGTTGTCGTTTTATAGTATCAGTGGAAACGTTTAATTAAAGTGTTTTATAACTTACATTTTATGGTGTAATTTGGAATATTTGGATATCAAATCATATTAACTCGATTTATTAAATAATGGGATTATTATAACCAGAAATAAAAGGATATATAACGAAAGCAGTTAAAGGTAAGTGAAATATCATTAATCGATTACAAAAGAACTTCTAAAGAAGTGAAAAAGAAGTAGGACTAATAAGAAGAATGAGGATTGACAAACATGATCTAATCTTGTCAATCCTCATTCCAGTTGAATCTTTCTCTTTTATATATCGAAAATAGTACTCTTAGGGCCGTTTTCTCATTAGGTGATTATCTTTTTTCCCAACGAAAAACTGCAGATTAAAGAAATTTGGTTTTCTCAATGTCTCATTTGCTTCTATTCTGTCGCAAAGCTAACCCGACCTCATCTGCCAATTATTTATTTATCGTACAGATGAATTCAATCAGCTGACTGCTGTTCAAAGTTTTTGTAAACGAATTTAAATAGATTCTATAAAAAAAAGTTTTAGAGGAATTAACATTAATTTGATGGAGGACGAACTCGAAGAACATGATTTCCAAGTGAATGCTGAAAGAGTTTATCATGCCAGGCCTAACTACCTGGCAGACAAGGAGGATAATTAATTTTTCAAAAGATTCCGGCTGTCGATGGCCACATTAAACAGCTGATTTATATAAACATGTTGTCACTTGAAGGCAGGGTTGCCAACTTTCACATATATTTTGTAAGGTATTGCCAACTGAAAATAATGTTTTTTGTCGGTATATTGAGAAAACCAAAATTGTTAACGGACAGTTTATCGGCCTAATAAATTTATGTCGACATTTAGTAACAGGCAGTTTGTCGATACATTGAGAAAACGGGCCTAAATGTAATAAAAGAACCATTTCTTTTAAGATCTTTTTAAGCGATTAAAGTGTTACTTCTAGTTCAGTTCTAGTTCAGTTCAGTTCTAGTTCAGTTCTAGTTCAGTTCTAGTTCAGTTCTAGTTCAGTTCTAGTTCAGTTCAGTTCTAGTTCAGTTCTAGTTCAGTTCTAGTTCAGTTCTAGTTCAGTTCTAGTTCAGTTCTAGTTCAGTTCTAGTTCAGTTCTAGTTCAGTTCTAGTTCAGTTCTAGTTCAGTTCTAGTTCAGTTCTAGTTCAGTTCTAGTTCAGTTCTAGTTCAGTTCTAGTTCAGTTCTAGTTCAGTTCTAGTTCAGTTCTAGTTCAGTTCTAGTTCAGTTCTAGTTCAGTTCTAGTTCAGTTCTAGTTCAGTTCTAGTTCAGTTCTAGTTCAGTTCTAGTTCAGTTCTAGTTCAGTTCTAGTTCAGTTCTAGTTCAGTTCTAGTTCAGTTCTAGTTCAGTTCTAGTTCAGTTCTAGTTCAGTTCTAGTTCAGTTCTAGTTCAGTTCCAGTTAAATTCTAGTTCAGTTCTAGTTGAGTTTTACCTTTATATTTATTTATATACTTTTTGAGTCCTTATGGAAAAATGTTTGTTTCTATAAAGGATTACATTATTTTCAAAATTATTACACAATATGTAATATCCCATGGAGCCTGTTTGTCTTGTGCAAATAAATTGGCATGAATCATTCGAATTTTTATTCTATTTTTATATTATTTTTTTGCTCACTTACAGATTTTTACGAGTATTTATAGAAACTTTGTTTCTACTCACGGATGAGTCATATGAAAACAAATTACATTTCCTCCCACGTAGGAAATTTGATACATTGAACTCCTAAAAATATACTACAGAAAACAAAAACAAGTAAAAGTGCTTAATGTTGATTTGAGTTCCTTATGGGCTTTAAAGCCTGCTTTTGTTTGGCTACAATAATTATCATTTGTTTTCTAATGAAATAATAATGTACTTGTAATTTTTCAATTTTAATGTACATATAAAAATTGGTACTTAAATATCCTGTCTCTCTCCGTCGACTTCCTCTGTTAAAATATCCCTTCAGTATTCATATTTTTCTTATCAATTTGTCTTTTAGACATAATTTGTAGATACACTGTGTAGTATGTAGAACCCATAAGGATAATAAATTGTTAAACAAATATAATATTTTATATTATTGTTATTGTTTTATTGAAAAAGGTCTGGCTAGATATGCTTTGTTTTATTTTAGAAGAGTGTGTCTTTGAGTCTTGTATTTTTATTTTTTTTAGAAGGTCCTTACTGTGTTTTAAAACAAATATTTTGGGTGGTGGGTGGTTGTTTTTTGTTTCCTTTGTATTAATATCCTTTGGGTGTTAAATTAAATTAAGTTTCAACTGATTGGATTGTAGTGTTTTTAGTAGTAAATTTTATTTCTTTTCTCAAAATAGCATTGACTCAAATTGCTGGCGACATTAAGAGTTATTGTGTGGTTGAGGAATTTATTGAACAAAATTTCTAATTGGATTGCAGCTTAACATAGTGAATAGAATGCAGAAGCTTTTGTTTTGTTACTAATTTCAAAATATTTCTGTTAAGAAAATCTTGTTAGAGTTCAAATTAGGAGGGGGAACAAAACCCAAACTACTTATAAGTGTTGTAAATATTAGTAGTTAGCAGCAGTCTGAGTTCAGCGCAATGATCATCAACGCATTTGAAATACAAAATAACTAAACAAACCATAGAAAAACAAAAACTGAATACAATTGTTATTTAAACAAAGATTTGGCCATGGGTCCCAAATATCTAAAAATGACTAAGACAGGAAATAATTCAACAAACGCCTCAATAAATAACGAAAACCTAACTAATGTCTCAACATTCTTAATTAAAAATGAGATCGATAGGACTGAACTAGAACTAAACTAGAACTGAACTAGAACTGAACTAGAACTGAACTAGAACTGAACTAGAACTGAACTAGAACTGAACTAGAACTGAACTAGAACTGAACTAGAACTGAACTAGAACTGAACTAGAACTGAACTAGAACTGAACTAGAACTGAACTAGAACTGAACTAGAACTGAACTAGAACTGAACTAGAACTGAACTAGAACTGAACTAGAACTGAACTAGAACTGAACTAGAACTGAACTAGAACTGAACTAGAACTGAACTAGAACTGAACTAGAACTGAACTAGAACTGAACTAGAACTGAACTAGAACTGAACTAGAACTGAACTAGAACTGAACTAGAACTGAACTAGAACTGAACTAGAACTGAACTAGAACTGAACTAGAACTGAACTAGAACTGAACTAGAACTGAACTAGAACTGAACTAGAACTGAACTAGAACTGAACTAGAACTGAACTAGAACTGAACTAGAACTGAACTAGAACTGAACTAGAACTGAACTAGAACTGAACTAGAACTGAACTAGAACTGAACTAGAACTGAACTAGAACTGAACTAGAACTGAACTAGAACTGAACTAGAACTGAACTAGAACTGAACTAGAACTGAACTAGAACTGAACTAGAACTGAACTAGAACTGAACTAGAACTGAACTAGAACTGAACTAGAACTGAACTAGAACTGAACTAGAACTGAACTAGAACTGAACTAGAACTGAACTAGAACTGAACTAGAACTGAACTAGAACTGAACTAGAACTGAACTAGAACTGAACTAGAACTGAACTAGAACTGAACTAGAACTGAACTAGAACTGAACTAGAACTGAACTAGAACTGAACTAGAACTGAACTAGAACTGAACTAGAACTGAACTAGAACTGAACTAGAACTGAACTAGAACTGAACTAGAACTGAACTAGAACTGAACTAGAACTGAACTAGAACTGAACTAGAACTGAACTAGAACTGAGCTAGAACTGAACTAGAACTGAACTAGAACTGAACTAGAACTGAACTAGAACTGAACTAGAACTGAACTAGAACTGAACTAGAACTGAACTAGAACTGAACTAGAACTGAACTAGAACTGAACTAGAACTGAACTAGAACTGAACTAGAACTGAACTAGAACTGAACTAGAACTGAACTAGAACTGAACTAGAACTGAACTAGAACTGAACTAGAACTGAACTAGAACTGAACTAGAACTGAACTAGAACTGAACTAGAACTGAACTAGAACTGAACTAGAACTGAACTAGAACTGAACTAGAACTGAACTAGAACTGAACTGGAACTGAACTGGAACTGAACTAGAACTGAACTAGAACTGAACTAGAACTGAACTGGAACTGAACTAGAACTGAACTAGATCTGAACTGGAACTGAACTAGAACTGAACTAGAACTGAACTAGAACTGAACTGGAACTGAACTAGAACTGAACTAGAACACAATTTATATGAAAAAAATCTCCTTTTGGCCTTTTTTAATTTGTGTAAACTTATATTTAATTTAATTCCCCATCATGTGTTTCAAATCAAAATATTTCAATTTCATTTTGTTTCCCTTAAGGAATTTCAAAAATGTTTACCTTGAATTACACACAAATTATATATTTGTTTGTATTTTTCCTGCTTTTGGTCCTGTTTGCAAAAGAATTGAGAATGAAGGAGTCTGTGTATGACGTTTATATATGAAATGTACATAGAACCATAAAATATATTTTTTATATGCCGGTAAAAAAGTATGAGAAGTGTAGGTTAAATTTAATAAGGTTTGCTAGTAGAGTCATAATATAAATATGGGTGCTGGGGTGTTAGTTAGGGGTGGTTGCTTTGGATTATTTACAATTTTTATATTTTTGCACGTGTTTTTTTTGTTGTTGTTGTTGTTTGGTAATAAAAGAGCAAAAGTTATAAAAAAGCAGCTAAAAATTCAATTTAACTCAATGTTGTTGTTGTCAAGACATAAAATGAAAGTGTAAAAATATTTTTTTTAAGGTGTTTTTACTACAGCTCCCCTGCTCCAAATCTCATCATTATATTTGTAATGTTTCCTTCTTTGCGCACTAAACAGTAAAGAAATTTATAGCTTAGTATTTGAGGAAAATATTGTTTAAATTTTAGTAAGAGTTCAAGGATGTTGTTACATCCGGTGTATGTGAATATAACTTTGCCAGTATGTGTGTGTGTAATTGTCAGGTGTTTTACTAAACATATGATCTCAATTTTAATACTGCTTACTTACTTTTTTATGAGTGACATTAATCAGCCTACATTTTGTCTTTGTTACTTTGGTTTTTTTATATTGTGGTGTCTTCACAAGTGTTTTGCGAAACAAAATTGTTTTGTCTTGATATCAGAGACTGAAAATAATCTAGATTTATAGTAGATTAAAAGGAAGACAAAATAGTACTATTGCCTTGGTTATATTAAGATTATACTTGAAAAATATTGATCTAAAGTATGAAATTTAGAATTTGAATTTTTTTTTTTTGCAAATAAAATGTCGAATTTTGTACCAAGTTTAGCTTTGCTACTTTAATTGGAAAAAAAAGTGCCGCTGAAGCACACTGATGAAAGTTTATGGTGAATGTGTTCCATCGATTTCATGGTACGAGAGATGGCTTGTTCGGTTCAGAAGTAGTGATTTTGACACGGAAGACAAAAATCGTCCATGCCAGCCAAAACAGTTTGAAGACCAAGAATTGGAGGTATTACTCCATAAAGATAGTTATAAAACTCAAAAAAAGTTTGCTAATCAAGCAGAAATTTCAAAAAGCTTGCGAGCAGCAGGGAAATTGCGTACCATACGAACTGAAGCTGAAAGAGCTTGAATGGCGATTTAGTATGTCTGAAATGCTGCTTGAACGTTATAAAAGAGAACCAAGCGTAAAAGATTGTAAAAGAAGCCCGGCCAACCAGCCGTATTTGGTGGAAGCAAAAGGGTCCTATCTATTATGAGCTGCTGAAATCTTGCCAGACAATCACAGAGAACCTGTACCGAATGCAACTGATTCGTTTGAAGCGAGCATTTGCCGAAAAACTCACAGAATGTGCGACCAGAAACCTAATATTCCATCATGAAAACACTCGGCCATAAAAGCTGTTAAAAGCTATTTAGAATGAAGTGGTTGGGAAGCTTTGCCTCACCCGCTTTATAGTCCAGACATTGCCCAGTACGACTTCTATTTTTTCGGTCGATGCAGAACGCTCTCTCACTTTGCAACGATATTGGCTTGATTCGTTCTTGGAATCAAATTGTGTGTCTCTACTTTCTTTGAGAATGAAATTTTCTGAAAATTTTTATACAGGTGGTACTCTTTTGTCTTTTTCTTATCTTTCATATGTTTCTACATAGCGTTTCTCGTTTGCTTAGACGTCGATCCACTAAGATGGCAAAAGTAAAGAAACTATGTTAATGTTAAAAAAAATCTGTGCTCTAAATAAGAAAAAGTTATTAAAAAAACATGTTGGTAGACTTTGGAAAAGAATTACGATTTAAAAACAAATTTCATTTCAACATAAATACTTGAAAATAAGTATTTAATGATATTTATTACAAATTAAAATTTGATATTAAATAAAATCACATAAAATCTAACTACTTTCACCCACAAACACTGCATTTGAAACCTCAAACTCTATATACTCTTTCCTCTAAGTACATATTTCCTTCCCTTCACTAATAAGGATAATCTTTATTTGGCTGTTCACTCGTTCATAAAATATAATCAAAATATTTTTATTGAAATCCTTGAGAAAACATGACAACATATAAACATAAATGTTTATTATTCCAATTTTTTTTTTTTTTGAAAATAAAACATAATCGTCAATTTACAACAATTACAATAATCCTCTTATCCCAACTATACACACTTCTACACTTCCTTTTATAACTAGAAATCCTTTAGAAAATTCTAAAAACTCTTGTATAAAAAAAGGACAACAATTAAATGAAAATTTTCTTCTCTTCCATATGTATAAGTATAAAAGAGTACTGGAGTGTGTTTTAAATACAAATGAAAACACTTTATAAAAAGTTTTTCTTTTTTTTTTTGTCTCATTCTTTTACTAAAAATACAATTGGTCTAGAGTCTAGACTAAATAGCAGACTAAATGTTGAGTGGATGTTAGATGATGGCAGCAAAAGTTTAAAATGTTTTTTTTTAATCTTTGATCACAAATATAACCCCCACATGCTACTTAGTTACGGGGGGTAGGGGGAAAAATGCACACAATTGCTTTAAGGAAATTGTTGTTATCCTGTTGGGATTGTGAGTGACAAATCTTAAAAATGATGAAAGTTTAAAGCAGCCAAAATAGCGGTTATATAGGAAATTTGTGTCATTTTACTTGTATATTAAAAAAACTGGTTTTCTTATACTCAGAAGACTCTTCGGCATCATTGAACATTAAAAATGTCTGCTACATCGTTTTGTATAGAATGTGGGAGAAGAATAATGAAGCATAGTGCATGCTTATGCATGCCTTTTGATTTCTCAATTTGCAGTAATTGGCATAAAGAAAATATGGAACAAGTATTATTAAAACAAATTATGCAATTTATTGGGAGTATGACTTAGAAAAGCGGGATTGTTTTAAATTTGTAAAAAATAAATTTATTCAAAGTATTGGCCATTGTTAGCTAAGACCTTCTCCCATCTGTCTGGCAACATATGAATCCGAGCTAAAAGAACTGCTCATCTTTTGAAGCCAAGAACGAATCAAGCCAATATCGGATACTCAGTTCCAAAGTGAAGCTTATCCCAGAGAGAGCGTTCTGCATCGATCGAAACAAATAATAGTCGGACGGGGCAAGGTCTGGACTATAAAGCGGCTGAGATAAAACCTCCCAACCATTTCATTCTAAATACTTTTTAACAGGTATTGCAACATGTTTTCAGTAGGCGTTTTTTGGCCAATACTCGCTTCAAACGTATCAGTTGCGTTCGGTACATGTTCTCTGTGATGGTCAGGCCAGATTTCAGTAGCTCATAATAGATAAGACTCTTTTGGTCTCACCAAATACGGAGGATTACTTTAGCGCCATGGATATTTGGTTTTGGTATCGATTCAACTGGTTGGACGGGCTTCACAGAATATCTCTTACACTTCGGGTTATCGGAAGTAATGATTTTCTTTTATAGCGTTCAAGCAGCATTTCAGACATACAAAATCTTGTTTCAAGATCTCTCGGCTTCAAATCGTATGGAACTAAATTTCCCTGCTGTTGGATAAATCCTGCTATTCGCAAATGTCTTGAAATTGCTGCTTGAGTAGCTTCCAATGATTTTGCATGCTCTTGTTTGGTTTGACAAAAATCTTCGTCGCAAGTAATGATTTTCTTTTATAGCGTTCAAGCAGCATTTCAGACATACAAAATCGTGTTTCAAGATCTCTCGGCTTCAAAGCATATGTTACTCAATTTCCCTGCTGTTGGATAAATCCTGCTATTCGCAAATGTCTTGAAATTGCTGCTTGAGTAGCTTCCAATGATTTTGCAAGCTCTTGTTTAGTTTGACAACAATCTTCATCGCAAGTAATGATTTTCTTTTATAGCGTTCAAGCAGCATTTCAGAGATACAAAATCGTCTTTCAAGGTCTCTCGGCTTCATATCGTATGGTACTCAATTTCCCTTCTGTTGAATGAATACTGCTTCTCTCAAATGTTTTGAAATTGCTGCTTGAGTAGCTCCCAACGATTTTGCAACCTCTTGATTAGTTTGACAACAATATTCGTGAAGTAATGCCTCCAATTCTTGATCTTCAAACTCTCGCACTTTGAAACCGATGGAACAACTTCACCATAAGCTTTGGTGAGCAATCGGTGTGCATCAGCGGCACTTTTTTCCAAATTAAATAAGTGAAGCAAACCTTCCTGCATATGGTGCTTCGTGGTCACAAATTTTGAATTTTTTTGCTGAAGTGTATATAAGATTTGGCATAACCGAATATAGCTCTCTTACTTGTTTTTTCCCAAAAAAGTTTCTAACAAAAACTAACAAAATGAAGAAACTTTTCGTAAACTTTTTTCCTCTAAAAGTTTAAGCATAAAAATTAAAACACATTTAGTTTAAATTCAACACCCACCAATCTTCCAAAAAAAAAACACATGTACTGAATACCTGAAATTTGAGCTTAAAGGGGATGGAGTTTCCATTCATAACCATCCAAAAAAAAAAACACACAGAAAACAAGATTTTAATAAAGGACCTTAGTCCTACAAAACAGTAAATAAAGTCTAAAGTATCCTTTTGTGTGTTTGGGTTATTTGGTCTAGTTTGTTATTGTAGCTTTATTTGATTATCATTAGGATTATTTGCTAAAACAAAACTGTAGAGCCTTTATAATCAACCACCCTCTCACACTCATCCTAACCGAAGCCCCCTTCTACCCTTCTTTGTTATACAGCAAAGGTGATTTACCAAAGCTTGTTTCTTCCTCATTTGATTAACCTCAAAAAAACTTTTTGTTGGAAAGTTTTTTTCATTTCTTTGGTTTTCTTGCTTTTTGAATTTTAGCTAAATAGAGGATTTAGTTGTTTCTTGTGAAGCACAATGTCGAACATTATTATCATCCTGTTGAACATTAACTTTGTTTGTACTTTAATGCTGATGGTGCTTATGATGGCCATTATTTAACATATTTTCATAACAAGTTTTTGGTTTTTTCTTCTCCAATGTTTTCTAGCTGTAAAAATCATTTTAAAACAAAGTTTTTTTTTCTTTTTTAAATTTAGGAAACAAGGTGATGGAATGTAATTTTTCGTTATGGTTGAACAACAATTTGTCATGCTGCTGTGTTGAGAAAAAAAAAAATGCTAATCTTTTTTAATATTACAACTTTAAAGTAGCTACGCGAACGTGGGCGATAAAAATAAATAATGGTCAAACAAAAAGTTTAATTTAAATTTGGGGGAAAAAAAGCTATATTTAGATGTTTCATAAATAAATATTTTTGATAAGTAGTAAGTGGAAATTTCCTAGAATAGAATAAGGAGGACTTAGTAAAAGGTCAAAGTTTAAAAAATTAATGTGCTTGACATAATTTACTATTGCAACATATTTTCAAGGAGTTTCCTTATGTTATTATTCTGAAGAAGGTTCCTTCTTTACTGAATAAATAATTCCTTTTTCCTTCTTTACCAAATAAATAATTCTTTTTTCGTTTTGAATTTTTTGAAAATCTTCCAAAACTTCTTCTCTTTAGCTTTATAAAGTAATATATACTGAAAAAGCCTAATAAAACTTAAACTCCCATCATTGTTCCTCATCTTTCTCTAGTGTTCCATGACACTCATTGTTTTTATCATAATATCCATTTCATTCATTTTGTTTCTTTTTCTTCCTACTACAGTATTTTTCTTTATATTCCCAAAATTCCCTTTTCTAGCTCTAGTTCAAGATTTGATACCATGAGCTAGGTGTAAGGCTTAAAAATGTGGGATTTTTTCAAAGTTTTTAGTTTTTATTTTGAAACTTTTGTTCAACATAAATTTATTCAAAGTATTGGCTATTGTTAGCTAAGACCTTCTCGCATATTTCTGGCAACATATGGATTTCGAGCCTAAAGAACTGCTCATAATTTGAGGACAAGAACAAATCATGTCAATTTCGGATACTCTGTTCCAAAGTGAAGCGTATCCCAGAGACTGCGTTCTGCATCGATCGAAACAAATAGTAGTCGAGCGGGGCAAGATCTGGACTATAAAGCGGGTGAGGCAAAACTTTCCAACCACTTCATTTTAAACACTTTTTAACAGGTATTGCAACATATGGCCGATCGTTGTCATGGAATATTACAGTTTGATGTCTGGCCGCATGTTCCGAGTGTTTTTCGGCCAATGCTTGCCCAAATGAATCAGCTGCGTTCAATAAAATAAAGGTTCCTTGTGATAGCTCATAATATATAGAACCCTTATGCTCCCACCAAATACAGAGAATTATCTTAGCTCCATGGATATTTGTCTTTGGTGTCGATTTGTCTGATTGGCAGGACTTCACATACGATCTCTTACGCTTCGGGTTATCGTAATGGATCCATTTTTCATTGCAAGAAACGATGTGGTGCAAAAATGATTTTCTTTTATAGCGTTCAAACAGCATTTCGGACATGCATAATCGTCTTTCAAGGTCTATCGGCTTCAATTCGTATGGTACCTAATTTCCCTGCTATTGGATGAATCCTGCTGCTCACAAACATTTTGAAATTGATGCTTGAGTAGCTTCCAATGATTTCGCATGGTCTTGATGAGTTTTACAACAATCTTCATGGAGTAATGTCCCCAATTCTTGGTCTTCGCACTTTTTTGGCTGGCTGGGCGATCTTTATATTCCGTGTCAAAATCACCACTTCTAAACTGCTCAAAAAACCATCTCTCGCACGTTGGAACCGATGAAACACATTCACCATTAGCTTTGGTGAGCAATTGGTGTGCTTCAGCGGCAATTTTTTCATATTAAAGAAGTAAAGCAAAACTTCCCGCATATCACACATTGTTGGCACATACTTCGAAATTTTCGAAGCAAAGAAAACTTTGCGTTCAAAAGATACGATATCTATTGTATATCCCGTATTTTTAAGTATACACATAATAATAATAGGCACAGCCGAATGTAGCTTTCTTTGTATTGCAATATTCGTTTCACATTCGTATTTTATCTTCCTGTGTTATCTTTCTCGATATTCCAAAAATTCCCTTCTTTGGCTTCAGTTGAAGATTTGATGCTATGACTTATCATCTGTATTAGTTCAATTATACACTATATGCTCTAGTTATACATTTGTCATTTGTATATTCTTTATTATTGCTTAGATTCCATATTATTTTCCTTTTACCAGAAACTAAGGAACTGCAATCATCTATTATCATCTTTATCAAGCTCTTCTTCAAGTTTGTTCACAGTTTATTGTAATTTGTCATGCCCATTAAGCCTCTTTCTCAGTCTTTTAACATTGTATTTCTCACATTTTATCGGTTTCTCATTTCGTTGTATTCCTATCCTCTCCTTCCCGTTCCTTCCATGGCAATCATTTGTTGGTTTCTCCTCTTCTTCTCTTTTACAGTTTATAGAATAATTTTTGTATCCTCACTCCTCTATGTCATTCATTGTTTTCCTTATTTTTAAATTGATTAATTTTGTTTACCTCCTTTTCCGGTTCCATTAGTGTCTTCTTTTCATTTTTGTTTTATTAATCTCATTATATTGATTATCGTTTCCTGAGTTTTTCCCCGATTCTTTAATTTGTTCATCATCTCCACTTTTAATCGGAAGCCTGTTCTTTGTGTAAATGCTGTTGATTTTTTGCCTAGTTTACTCCCATTTCTCTCCTTTCGATCCTGATGATCTTTCTATCCGTTCCCTTTGGGGAACTTAATTTATTTGCAACATAACTGCTGCAATATTTTATCAGATCCTTGAGTTTTTTCCAATAATTTAAGTTGCAATATCCTTTTCCTTCTAGTTTTTGCTCTTCCTTGTTGTTTCAATTACATTCTTTATCCTATTTTAGTCATGATCTCTTTTTTCTTATATATATCACTCCATTTACATTTTATTGTTCATCCAGGCTCTGCCTTCCTAGTTTTCTGCGGACTGGTGTTGCGAATGGGAGGCACAGTACCTTTCTATTTTATCTTTGCCTTCATTTCTAATTTTTTCTCTATTTCACTTCATGTTCTTCCTAGCTTTACCTTTTTCACTTTCATATCGTCGATAAACTATTTCTTTGATCTCTTCAATGTTTTATTCATCACTTTACTGTCCACTTTTCGTTTCTGTTATCTTTTGTTTCATGGTATTCCTTTTCATCGCTTATGAGTGGTCCTGATTCCTTCCTATTCTTAATGTCCTTTCAACTTCTAGTAGCTTTTGTTTCCTTATAAGTTTCTCGAATTTAGATTTTTTTGTCATCTTTGTCGTCTTTCCTTTTTCAGTTTTTCTATCTGCTGTTATTTACTCATCCATTAGTTCCTTTTATTAGTAAGTTAAACTGTGGCTATTGGTTATTATTTTTACCCTTTTCAAAACTATTCCTCGTCCATCTAATCATGCCTTCATGTCCACCTGCCTAGTTAATCTCTGTTATACCTAATTTCTTCCTTGTACACCTTCTTCATTTTCCTTCTGACCCATTTCATATTCCTCTTTGTCTTTAATTTAATACTCTTTTTGGCAATTTCTCTCTCAGTTCCTTTTCATCTTCTGCTTTAAATTTCTCACCGTCTTATGTTTTCTTATTCTATTGTGTTTTTCCAATTCTTCATAGTGGACGTATTCCACGTTCTCTAATGTCTCCTCTCTTCGGAATATTACTACTTTTCGTTGGTAGTTCCGTCCGACTCCTCTTGCCTCACTGGACCATTTCTTTCTTATGGTCTTTTAAGTTTTACGTGCGTTTTCCAACTTGTCATGTTCAATATCATATTCGCTTTATTATACTTTCCTCCTTCAAATATTGTAATCATCTTATCATTAATTTTTCTTTTCTTTCAACTTGTTTTCTCGTCTTACTGTTCGTTTGTCCTTGCGATCCAATTTGTTCTTTGTCATTTATGTGACTCTACTTTTTTTCAGAATCAAATTTTCTGATGGTTTTCTTATACCTGTTACTCTTTTGTGTTTTTCTTATCTTTCGTACGTTTGTTCTTACTTTGATGAGAGCTTCTCGCTTGCTTAGACGTCAAATCACTAAGATGCGTATCAACGATTAAATCAAGTCGGATCATAGTTTTTTGACAATCAGATGACTTCTTAATTTTTCTTCATTTTATTAACTATATTATACTTATCTTTAACGTTTTCTTGTTGGATATCAAACATGTATGATGAATCATTACTGAAATTTATTACCAATTTCAAATGGTTTCTTTGGTATTTGCACGTTATTAACCGGCCATTTCCGAAACTAAACAGTAGCTTCAAGGAAATGTAAAATAATTCGGCTCTGATTTTAATAGTAAGGACTTTGCAAGAGGCTAGGAAGTAGTTTCTTAATATATCCAACTAATTTCAATTCAAAATATACTAAAGATTCAATAGTAGCCCAATTGAATCGACCCTAATGTTTTAATTTTACAACACGTTTTTTTTTAAATTCAGCTCATTTCTTTGAATACATAAATATTAATATCTTCCAACAAATATTAATATAATCATACACAATTTGTCACCCATTTAGATATGCTTCGCATACATCATCATCTTAAACAATTAATCTTAATTTTCGAAACAAAATCTAGCAAACGATTTCCCTTTAACCCTCATGCTTGAAACATCACACAACATGTATGTATAGTTTACATCATTAACTTGCCATAATGATAATCAAAAAGGAAAAACTTCATATCCTTCAACACTCATTAACATCATTTGCCAACAGAGAGAATACAACATCTTAGCAGACAGACAGCCTTTTAGCCTCATCAACCTTAAATCAGTTGACATATTCCTTGACATTTGAAAATATAATTTTTATGTAACCAAAACACAACACGCCTCTATAATTTTCCTTAAGTATATTCTCTCTACCAAATGGAATGACAAGCAAACACACAAACAAACAAAAAGAATGATAGAATGTCTAATGTAGAGAAACAACTTTTATGAGGACAATGATGATGATAATGATGAAAAGAAAACTACAAACAACTAGAACCAAGAACCAAGAGCATGAAATGATGATGATGTCCTCTCTTAGCCACAGATAGTAATAGTACGTGTGTATGTGTGTGGAGATGTATCTTAAGTGTTGAGGTTTGTAGGTTTGTTCGTTGTAGTATTGGCCTTATTAAAGAGTCATTTGTAGTCACAACCAAATGTCAACTACAGCCTTAATAAACATTATTCCTCTTGATTTTATATGTGTGTAGAGAGTACATATATGTATATGTATGAGTCTATGTCTACCCAACAGTTATAGGAGACTGTCCCGAACTAGTGATTTTACCTATCATTTAGGACTAGTTATTTTAAGACGTACATGTTCTCAGCAGGAGGTCAATTGACCCTTTTGTATTACAATGAGACTGTCTGATATGTCATTCAAAGTACTCAATGCATTGGATTCTTATACCGGTTACATAGAGTCAGTTACCTTACTAGTTACTTAATCAGCTACATTTGATTAACCTCAAACCGTCAGTTAAAAAGACATCTCATAGACAGTCCAATAACCGATTTTTTGTAATCAAGCATTCCTCCGACAACCCTCCAATAGATTACTTCTGGTGGGTAAGATAACTACTTTCTAAAGTGCAGTACAAAATAAACGTTTAAAGTGACTACACTATAGATTACTTAGAGACACTAAAGTGACAATTAACTTCACGTTAGGTTACATTGGATGTCAGTTTACTTAATCAAAAAGAAAATAAACTGTATGGGAATTATATCAACACAATTTGTCTAAAACCAGTTTGTACAAATTACTTACAAAACGTTTAAAGTAACTGCACTCCAGATTACTTAGATACACTTAATTGACTATTAACTTCAAGCTAGATTACCTGGGATGTATAAGGTAACCAACTGACCAAAATACGTGGCAAATGACCCAAAATATATCAATTGCAGTTAGCCAAGTGATCAGACATTAGTGACAATTACTGTCTACAAGGGATACCTTGACTACTTGCTTAACTGCTGGGTATATTGGTACATGTTTAAGTATTTCATGTTGGTCTAAACTACATATATACATATTCTGTTTATGTATATACGTATATGACAACTTTTTACCTCAAAAGAATAATACAAACATGGGCAAGTCTTTGTATCATTGTAGTTGTTGTGTTTCATAACAGCAAATTATTCGCTTTAAAATTAAAAGGTATCAATTCATTAAACATTTGGAGGATTAGATGTAGGAAAACACAAATTGATTTTCTAAAGCACACTGCAGTTTCCAAGAAAAAAATCTAAATCTAAAAGAAAACCCCTAACGGCCTTTGTCGTTTAGTTAAAGACCTTTAGTACTTTTACTTTTTTATTAATTACTTCATAAATAGTAATATATTGGTTTTATTTATTGAAACTTTTAATGTTCTACTATTGAAAAAAAAAATGGGGATTTATCACAAAAGTATCTAAAAAGTACTTCTTTAATTTTCTATAAAAAAAAATAATTTTTGCAAAAGTACCAAAAGAAGTACTTTTTGCAATTTGAACTGAAAGTGTAAAATTTTGAAAATATATTTTTTTTTCGTTAAAAGCTAGTTCTGTCATTAAAAAAAAATTAGAAGTACCAAAATGCTACCTTTTTATAAAACGTTATTTTCAATATAAAAATATCAAAATTCAGCATTTAATTCTAAAAAGTAGTTTTTGTAAAAAAGTACTATTTTGGTACTTTTCCAAAATTTAGTTTTAAAAGTAATTTTTTCTTTGAAAAAGTACAATTCATAGAAAAAATAGTTTTTAAAACTAAATTTTGGAAAGTACCAAAATAGTACTTTTTTACAAAAAATACTTTTTAGAATTAAATGAAAAATTTTGATAATTTTATTAGTATTTTTAATTTAAATCGCTAATTTTCAAGAAATAAAATTAAATTCAATGCGATGTAGAAGTAAATTAAAATGAAAATTTTGCAGAATTACCAAAAAGTACTTTTTCACCAAAAAAATTTGTTTGAGTTAAATGAAACCTTTTTATTAAATCGGTAATTTGACATAATTTTGCCATAAATGAAAAAACTACTTTTGCTAAAGCTACCGAAATTGTACTTTTTATTAAAGAAAAACTTATTCAATTCACTTTTTAGTCCATTAAATCTAAATTTTTACAAAGTACTTTTTTACAAAATGTAGATTTTTGAGTTAAATTTTAGTATTCTTGATATAAATAGGCATTTTTCTAAAAAAAAATAGTTTTTTACAAAAGTACCAACAAATGTACTTTTTTAAAGTTGAACAAAATCTTAAAAATTTTAATAATATTTTAGTCTTAAACAAGTAAGAGTGCTATATTCGGCTATGCCGAATCTTATATACCCCTAACCTTTGTTGTGGATGCATTAATTGCCCACTTACAGTGTATAGCATCGTAAATATATTAAGAAAACTTTTTAAAATTTAACATTTAATTGCTGACGAACAGATTATATTGTAGAAGTTACAAACGAAATGCCAATCTTATATATACCCTTCTCATGAAGGTGAAGGGTATAAAAACAACACTGCCAAACGAAACAAAAAAATAAAAAATACGCAAAGCAATGAAACCAACACACATCCAAACATACGTTGCTTTTTTGTCAAACGCCAACAAAAAAAAAAAAAAACGCAAAGCAATGAAACCAACACACATCCAAACATACGTTTTGCTGCATTTTTGTCAAAGCATGCAATAAATTGTCTTTCTTTGATGAAATTTTCAGCGGTTGTCTCGGATTTTTGCACATATCTCCGTTATTTATGGGCGGATTTTGCTGATTTTATATAGGAAACTTCTCGAAAGCATGTCTGACAGAATTATTGAAGATTTGGATCCCGAAGATAACTGGGGTCTTCAGAAAATTGATTTCAACAGACAGACATACGAACATGGCTTAATCGACTCCGCTATCTATAAGGATCCAGAATATATATACTTTATAGGGTTGAATTTTATATTGAGGAAATTACAAACGGAATGACAAGCTTATATATACCCTTCTCACGAAGGTGAAGGGTATAAAAATACTAATACAATTACGAAAATGTAAAATTTTACTCAAAAAACTATATTTTGTAAAAAAGTACTTTTATGGTACATCTTAAAAATGTTGATACTTTTTTTGGTACTTTTGTAAAAAAGTACTTTTATGGTATTTTTTAAAAAAGTACTTTTATGGTACTTTTTAAAAATTTCGATTTAACGAACTATAGGAAGGGAATTAAATATATTTTTTGTCATTAAAAAAATAAGTTTTTATAAAAGTACCAAAATTGGACTTTTTTAACAAATCGTATTTTTAATATAGAATAAAAGATAAATAAATAAAAATATATTTTATTCGCTATAATATCCACTAGAATTAAAATTAAACTACATTTTTGCCAAAAAAGTACTTTATGTACTTTTTTCAAAAACCTAACATTGAATAAAGAAATAAGTAGAACCTAAATAAACATATTGTACAAAAAGTACCTACATTTTTTTCTTTTATATAATAAGAAATCCTACTTATCACTTTATTTACATAGAAATTACATTTTATTTGCTAAAATATCCATTCAAATATATATATTAAAATTAATTTTTGCAAAAGTACCAAAAAAGTACTTTTTTCAAAAACCAAATTTTTAATAAAGATATAAATAAATAAATGAATTTCTCATTCTAGAACCTTAAAAACAAATTTAGCAAAAAGTACCTAAAAAGTACTTTATTTCAAAATAGGGGTTTTAATTAATTATAGCTATATATATCAATATTATTGTTAAGAATTTAGATTTATTTAAATTAAGACTTTATTCCTTCACATAACTGACAATTTTAGTTGTATTCTTTTCTTTCAACTTCAGCTCCTTATGGAATCTAGAGGTAGCAGTAGAGATGCTTTATTATTTTACAAGTTGTGTTCTAAGTTTCCAACAACTACTTGTGTTACTTTTTCATAAACAACATAAACTTTTAATGAGTGTAACTGCCTCCCAAGGTGGTTTGGAAGTGTCTGAGTATAGGAATGTAGTAGAACAGAAAAGAAAAAACTAACAAGGAACTTAAGTTTTACCACAACTTCATAAAGACAACACATGCCACAGCACTACAATACAAATACAAATGACACTTATGTTGTTACTCCTGATAACATGATTGTTGTTGTTGAGCTGGAGTACAATTCTTATGAATATTATTTGCATTCAAGGTTGTAGTTTTTATTTTTTGCTACATTTTTCATTACTTTTGTTTGAGTAGTAAGTAGAAGTGGAAGCATAATGTTGTGTTTGTAAATTATCCTTATTGTTGGCTTTATGTTTATTACAGTTGTGTATAAGTAAATAGTAGTTTTATTCAAAATTTTTCGGTTCGTTTATCACACTTATACACTCTCACAAATTAAATATTAGTTTAGCAAAAACAACATAAACTGAGATATATACTAACATATTAAATGTTCTTTATATGACCTTTTTGTTGAACAAAAAGTTGTAAATAATTTCATTATTTTTGTGTAATGAAATCTATATACATAACTTGTGTTTATAAGAGAAATTGTAGAGAAGTTTCTTATTTTTTATCACCTCAAAAGGCTGCATTACTAAATTATCATATACGTATTCATGAAAGTAGATCAGTGGTCGGCACAAGCAGAATGAATATTAGTATATGTATTATAATGGTATTTGTTTTCCTTTACATACATCACATGCGTGTTGTTTACATCTAAATAAGCGCTCATGTTGGTTATCTAATAGCCATGAGTACCGACCACTGATGTAGAGTGCTTTGCTTTCATTTCGGGTTTTATTTGTGTTATTTCCTTTATAAAAACTTAATGTTATTTTTGAGGTTTATACTTATACGTACTACATACATATTTACTTTATTATGTGCGTAGTATACACATGTACATTGTACAATATAAAATGTGATTAAGTGCTATTGCAAATGAATTTATGAGTCTGTGTGTGGCAACTTTATTTGTGCGGTCGAAAGAAACATTTATGTTAAAGTAATCTTTCTCCATAAACTTTTAAATCAACATTACAGGCTCATATGGAAATTTAAACGTCATTATTTGTGTAATTATTGTTTATATTACAACTTTTACATGTTATTTTCTGTACACATAAATATTATGAGAAATTTTACAGTTGGGAATATTTTCAAAATAAATTATATTCTTTAAAATAAATAATTTATATTCTAAGCTGAAGCTAAGGCAAAAAGTACTATAAAATTTCTACTACAATAAACTTACATTAGCTAGTTTTTGCAAAAGTACCAAAAATGTATGTTTTTAATTTAACAAAAAGTCCAAAAATTTGTTATAATTTAAATTAATTTCATTAAAAATGCTTAAAAATGCTATTGGCGTTATAAAAATTAATTTTCCAAAAAGTACCAAAAAAAAGTACTTTTTCAAAATTTAATTTTTTTTAGTATATAACAAGATAATTAAGCTATTAAGAACAAGACTTAAAAAAATGCCACAAAATACTGTTCATAAATAGAAAAAATACTAGATTATTACAAATTTGAACTTATTTTCAGAAAAATCCAAATTATTTTTTAAAAAAATCATATATACTCTTGCTATTTCAGTTGAATTCACTAAAATATGTATATGAATTTTAAGCAAACGACAAAAAAAGACAACTTTGGTAAAAAGTACTTTTTTCAAATTAAAAAAAGTTTCAAGATTTTGCTAAAATATACCACAAAAGTACTTTTTCAATTTAAACAAAAAGTCTAAACTCTTGTTAAAATTTATATTTAATTAACTAAAAACTCATATAAAATGCTAATGGCGTTATAAAAATAAATTTTTCAAAAAGTACCAAAAAAGTACTTTTTTAAATTTTATTTTTTTACTATAATTTTGATATTTAAAAATGAGGTATTATTATGCAATAAACATAAATGAGCTGGGTTTGGGAAAAGTACCATAAAAGTACTTTCTCAATTTAAAGAAAATGTCCAAAATGTTGCTATAATTTATAATAAATGCATTAAAAAACATATAAAATTCTATTGGCGATATAA
This sequence comes from Calliphora vomitoria, assembly GCA_942486065.2. Classification (NCBI taxonomy): domain Eukaryota; kingdom Metazoa; phylum Arthropoda; class Insecta; order Diptera; family Calliphoridae; genus Calliphora; species Calliphora vomitoria. Next base: position 8,540,899 of record OW818030.2, on the reverse strand, counting down.
AAATTAATTTTTGAAAAAGTACCCATAAAGTACTTTTTTAATTTTTTTGTTTTGTTTATTTTAGATAAAAAGAACTTTTTCGAATTTAACAGAAATTCCAAGATTTTATTAAAATATTAACTTTAGTGATTAAAAACTCATATAATGCACTATTGCCATTGTTAAAATAAAAAAAGTACGTCTTTGAATTAATCGAAAAGTACAAGTACAACGTCTATATTGCTCATTAAAAACTATTGTTTCTTTAAAAGTACCCAAAAAGGGAAATTTTTAAAATTTTAATTTTTTAGTATAAAGCAAACAAATTTTTTGATATTTTCTCTTGGTGGATATATTTAAAACAAAAGTAAAAAAAATGTGCAAGCAGTAGGTACTTTTTAATTAAAGAAGAAAATCCTAGCTTATAGACTAAATAGTTTTATTAAATGTATCCGCAAAGTACTTTTTTGAAAAAGTACATCAAAGTACAATATTTTGATGCGACTTAAATTCTGGTCCTTAAAAAGTATAATTTTCTTTTACTTAATACAAAAAAGATAACTTTTTCCAAAGTATCTTTCAAAATGAAACAGAATAGTTATGTTCTCAACCAGACAATTGATTACTCACGATATATTTAAAAAAGTACCAAAAAGGTATAAAGTGTACCTGTACCTAAAGTGTATAATGTAAAATAATACAGTAATGAAAATTATCAAAAAATTAAAGATTTAGATTAAAGTTTTTTTTTTTTTAAAAGTACCATCATTAATTATTTGGCTTTTAAGCAATATAAAAAACTTTACTTAAAATTCAAGAAAAAAAGTACCAATTTTAGAATTTTTAAATTCAATATACAACTTGGGACTAAGGACTAAAAATAAATAAAGTACCAAAAGTACTTTTTATTGTAAAGTAGTCAAAAGTACCAAAAAATAGTGTTATATTAATGCAATAGTACAAAATATTTTTTAATTCTACAATTATAAATTCAAAACTACACAAAAGCAAAACTAAAAGTACTACAAAATTATTTTTTAAATTTTTTTTGACTTTTTTTTAAAAAAATGTCTAGAGCTATAAAAGTCAAAATACTAACAAAATATTATTTCAATTTAAATGTATTTAACAAAAAATAAAGTACCCAAAAAAGTACATTTTCAGTTTTATATTTTTTTATTATTAAAATTCAAAATTACCCAAAAGGTACTATTTTAATGCAAAAGCATTAAAGAAAATGCAAAAAGTACCAAAAAAGTAATTTTTAAGTTTATTGTTTTATTCCATAAAATATTTACAATTACAAAGAGTATAAAATAAAAAAGTTCAAAATAGTACTATTTTGTGAAACAGTTAGGGTATTCACACGGTAGTTATAAAGTCGTATGCCATAAAATAATAACACGAAAATATATGACTTAATTCGAAATTTTTAGGAGACGGTTTGTGAAGAAAAAAAATTCAAAAATTCGGAAATTTAAATTTTTAATATATTGCCTCCTCTTCACTTCTCATTATTCTTAATAGGAGAACAAACATTAGTCAATAAGTTTTTAATAAAAATGCCGGAAACAAGTAAGAGAACAATATTCGACTGTGCCGAATCTTATGTACCTTATACTTTAAATATATTTAGGTAAACAAAATTTACAAAAATTAATTTTTTTTATATCAAAATATCAAATCTATTAATAAGAAAGTTAAAAAAAAATTTTCAAAACTTTTTTTTTTAAATTTATTAATGAAAAAAAATGTATGATAAAAAAATTTTTTGGATGAAAAAAATCCGGATAAAAAAATGATTCTATCGATTTTGACCCATTGTAAGTCCGACTTAATATGGCGTTATATAAGTCATTGCAAAGTTTCGATGAAGTGTTTTTTCCACTTCGACATAGATTTACAGTGTTTAGCTATGACAAAACAATAAGCACAGCATGAAAGGTCTTATTAATTTAGGAATTTTTTCTTTGAAGCACAACAACAATTTCTTAAAAGTATTGTTAAACTTTAGTACTTTATGACAAAATGCCTTGATAGCACACCGTGTGAATACCCCAAATATTAAAAAATAATTTTTAAAGTTCTGTATTTCTGCAATTTCTTTCTGTTTTAAAAAATCGTTAAAATAAATCTTAAAAATTACTTAAAAATAAGTAACTTTTTAAACCAAGATAATTGATCAATTCACAAGGTCTCCTATCGTGTCATATTGTCATAATGTCCTAATATTTCTCAAATCACTGGCTCGGCTTAACCGACTCTTTGACAGAGTACTATTATTTTAGGACATTTTTTGCTTGAAAGGCAATAACAACATTTTTAAACCGTTGTGAAATATTAGGACATTATGACAATATGACATGATAAGAGACCTTTTGAAATGACCAATTGTTTTTTAGTTTTATTATTTCATGTGAGAATTTATGTGGATAATTTCCAAGGCTTTTTAAAATTAAAACTAAAATTTATTTCTTTAAAAAAAGAGTCTAATAACATAAGTACCAAAAAAGTACATTTTACATAGTTTTCAATAACAATTTATTTTTGTTTTAAAACCAAATATTTATGTTTTAGAGCTACATCTATAAAGCTCTTTAAAATTTATGCTAAAAGGTAACAAAAAAGGTATCAATTTAAATAAATATTTTATGCTAAAATTTTTTCATTTTTTATTCAAATATTTACAATGCTTTGTTGTTATTAAAACAAACATTTATTGTATTTTCTTGAAAAAAAGTACCAAAATAGTACTATTTTATGTAAGAATATTAAAAAATTAACAAAAGTATCAAAAAAGTACTTTCCAAAATTGAATTTTCTCTGGCTTTTTATGTTTGAAATCTCATTAAAATTTAATGCTAAAAAGTACCAATAAAAATACCATTTTAAATAAAAAGAGTTGATTAGAAAAGGTTGTAATTTTATCTACAAATATTTGTGGATAATTTACAAGGCTATATTGTAATTATACCTCATTCAAATATATCGTAAAAAGTACCAAAATAAAGGTACCTTTTTAAATATAAAGATTTTATTACAAAATTTTTGTAATTTTTATGGATAATTTACAAGGCTGTGTTGTGATTAAACCTCATTAAAATTTATGGTAAAAAGTACCAAAATAAAGGTACCTTTTTAAATATAAAAATTTTATTAGATTTTATTACAACATTTTTGTCATTTAATCTACGATTATTTGTGGATAATTTCCAAGGCTTTGTTTCAAAAAAGGTACCAATTTAAATAAATATTTTATGCCAACATTTTGTAATTTTATGTACGAATATTTGAGGATTATTTTATTTTATTCTATTTATTTATTCTATTTTCTTGAAAAAAGTACCAAAATAGTACAATTTTATATAAGAATATTAAAAAATTAACAAAAGTACCAAAAAGGTACTATCAAAAAATGATGTTGTTTGTCATTCAAAGGAAGTTTGAAATCTCTTTAAAATTTAAACTAAAAAGTACCAATAAGATACCTTTTTTAATATATATATATAGAGTTGATTATAAGTTTTATCTACGAATATTTTTGAATAATTTAAAAGGTTTTATTGTAATTAAATCTCATTAAAATTTATCGAAAAAAGTACCAACATGAATAAACATTCATACCAATTATAAACATTTTATTACAACATTTTTGCCATTTTATCTATGAATATTTGTGGATAATTTACAAGGCTTTGTTGTGATTAAACCTCATTAAAATTTATGGTAAAAAGTACCAAAATAAAGGTACCTTTTTAAATATAACAATTTTATTACAACATTTTTGTCATTTAATCTACGATTATTTGTGGATAATTTCCAAGGCTTTGTTGGTAATTAAACCTTTAAACATATCACTCAACCTTTGATGTCATTAATGTCCTTTGATGCCTAAAATCATAAGGATTCATTGCTTTTGTAACTTAATGAACCACAAAAATGGAAAATATCTTGTCAAAAATAGCTATAAAACTCATTAGATTATGTGTATGTGTAAGGATTTGCACAAAGTAGACAAATATAATGAAACAAATATTAGCTTGGCCTAACAGCTAAAAACCTTTTTTGACATTCATTCACATCCTTTAATTTTGTTGTTATTATTGTATGATGTTTCACTGTTAATACCTACAAGGTTGGAATGTATGCATTTATGTCTGTGAGTGTGTGTGACAGGATTTTACTATTGTTATTAAAACCATGTTAATGTTTAAATCACTGTGGTGCCATAATAAAAGCAATAAAATGTTGGAAATGTTCAAAAAAAATTTCTATTTTTGGAACATTAATTCTATGAAATTTATGTTGAAAAAAAGGAGTAGTTTTTGTAGTTATATATTGCAGCCTATAAATTAAAGTGTTTAAGAATAAAGTTATTTTGCTGTCGTACTTCCCTTTCAGGGTATTTTAGTCTTGCTGTTGTTAGATATTTTATGGTGTCACCACATTTAAACATTTTGTAGTTTGTTTATGGGCCGTAAAGGATTCAATGTTTTTGATTGGTGATTTAAATTATGTTTCTAAATGTTTGTTGTTAATTGCAAAATAGTCCTTGGGGCCTTAAATTTAACTGACTTTGAATTATTGTCTGGTTATTAAATAGTTTGAGTAGAAATCTTCAATACGATTAAATTTAATCCGTTTTAAGGGGACTTTGTTGTCAAAACATTTTACATAATGAGATTTAATTGAATTGTAAAGGAATTATCAAATGTACATACATTTTAAAAGGAGGGTTGTTATAAAAGAAACTTATCAAATTAATCCTTAAGAAAATAATATTTTTAACACTTTTTTTATGCTACACACTTCATTAACCTTTATTTATTCATTACAAGCCCAAAGATTTCTAATTGTATAGAATTACTGCCTTTTGTTTGTTTGTTATCATTACAATTCAGCCGGTCAATTTTCAAATATTTGTTCTTTGATTTCAACTGTCAATAAGTTTTGTCACAGCTAAATATTTTCTAAAATCTTTCACACACATGCCGGCTTAATTAAATTTATTTATTTTTATATTTCTAATTTCATGTGTTTTTATTTGTTTAGTTAACACAATAACTAAATTTCTTATTATTACAAAAAAGAAATAAAATCTTGACTGACACGTTTTTGTTACAAATAATTTTGAGTAAAATACACATGACCCTTGCCACTTACCCTAACCCCTCATATATGCTACACTATTACCCTTAATATATTAACACTGCCAGAAAAAAAAAATCGGTAACTTACAAACCCTGCATCATTTTGCAATTTGCACAGTTACAACAAAAAGGAGTGAGTGATTTTCCTTAAAATGATACGATTACTAGTTAGGCGGTATTATAACACACACACGCACACATTTTGTTGCAACACCACAACCTTCTTAATATTTGCCGGCAGTCTGCGTTATCGTCATCCCCTTAGCAACACTCTTATATTTTATTACTTTTACCCCCCCACACACACACAGACTCACAATCAAACATAGAAATGTTAGTTTTTGTTATGTTTTATGGCCGCTGGCTAAATTATATTACCAAATATGCCAATTCTTAATTTGAGCAGACATTTCTATGTCCTTGATAAAAATAACTATGTAACCTTACAGCAACTTTTACTTGAGCTCACACGAACTGTTTATTAACCTGCTAGTTCACAAAACTCTAATGGATATTTTTATATACATATGTAGGGTTGCTACAAACCTGGTTTTAGAAAAAGTACCAGAAAAGTACTTTTTAAAACAACCATATGTTTTTGTTAAACGTTAAAACGTAAGAAATTTAGTTACTTTCTCTAAAAAATTTAATTCTACGCATATTTTGGAAAAAGTACCAAAAAAGTACTTTTTTGGAAACCAAAAATTTGTACCCTAAAAGTACTTTTTTAAAAGCAATTATAAAAAGTTAGTAAAAGCATAAATTTCCCAAAATGTTTCTGTTTGGAAAAAGTACAAAAAAGTACTTTTTAAAACAACTATATATTTTTAGTAAATGATAAATTTAAAGAAATTAAATTCTAATTTAAAACATATTATGAAAAATGTACCAAAAAAGTACTTTTTTGGCAACCAAAAAATTGGTACCCTAACGGTGCATTTTTACAAGCAATTCTAAAAAGTTTATCAATAACAGAAATTCCGTAAAATTTTTCTCAGTTTGAAAAAAAGTACCAAAAAAGTACATTTTTAAAACAACAATATATTTTTGTTAAACGATAAATTTAACTAAATTGACTTAATTTTTAATTAAAATCAAATTCAAAACACATTTTGAAAAAGTACCAAAAATAAGTACTTTTTTGGAAACAAAAAATTGATACCTTTCAAGGACTTTTTTCAAAAATAATTAAAAAAATGTTTCTCAAACAATTAATTTTAAGAAATTAATTACATTTTTCATTGAAATCTAATTCAAAACACATTTTTTGAAAGTAGCAAAAAAGTACTTTTTTGGAAATAAATAAATTAGTACTTTTCAAGCTACTTTTTTTAAAAGTCGTTAAAAAAATGTTAGTCTGAAAATAAATTTCCATAGAATTTTCGGTTGTAAGTGACATAAAATACTAAGTATAATAAAAGTACCAAAAAACTAATTTTTTTAAAAAATTAAATAATTTTGTTAAAATATAATTTTGAAGAAATTGAGACTTTTTCTCTTAAAAATTTATTTTTAATTTAAAAATTTATATATAATTTAAAAATAAGAAAAATATACTTTTTGAAAAGTAAATAAATAAAAGCTAGTCAATATTTAAAATAGCTAAATAAATACTTTTTTGTTAAAAATTATATATTTTCTTTAAACAATAAATTTGAAGAAATTAATATTCTTCCTCTAAGAAATATATATCGAAACAGATTTTGGAAAAAGTACCAAAAATTTAAAGTTTCGGAAAATTTTGTGTTGTAAGAGACATACAAATTTTTATAAAAGTACCATAAAAGTACAAAACGTACTTTTTTAATAAAACTTATATATTTTATTTAAACAATACATTTGAAGAAATTAATTTGCTTTATCTAAAAAATTTTATTCGAAACAAATTTTGGAAAAAGTATCCGAAACGAAAATCATAAAAAAATAATTATTATAAAAGTACCAAAAAAGTACTTTTTAAAATTTTTAATTTAGAACACTCATATACAAATCTTCTACCGTAAAAACAAAAATTTTTTGTTGGACTTAAAAAAGTTTTTAATTTGAAAAAGTACCAAAATTTCTTTTATTTAAAATATTGTAAGTACCATAAAAAATATAAATAATATTTATACTGTTATTTATTATTGAAAATTGATTTTCACATTTTTTTTTTTTGCTAGTTACTTCTTTCTTCTCTAGAAACATTTTTTTCAGAAATAATCTATAATTTTTTAATAGTTTTCTGAAAGGTATCCCTACAGAAATAGTTTTCAAATTGAATACCTCTAATTATACCCTTCACCATGAGTGGCAAGGGTATATATAAGTTTGTCATTCCGTTTGTTATTTCTACATTTTTTATTTGCGACCCCACAAAATATATATATTCTGGATCATTATATATAGCGAAGTCGATATAGTCATGTCCGTCTGTATGTTGAAATCAACTTTCTGTAGCCCACAAATAACTTACAAACATAATTGATACATCAATATATCGTGAATTCTTCCGGCTCGGTTGCTATTTAAAATTGAGATGGCTGAGATATAAGGAACAAACCGGGACAACCTCGATTTTTGATCTATTTTTGATCTATTTTTGATTTATATCTGGATAGCTAAGTCATTAATATAGACAATATGGATATCTAATGGTATCTATAGTAATTTAGACCTACAATGGGTCAAAATCGGGACCCAAACTTTTTTTAAAATTAAAAAAAAAAATTTAAAAAATTAAAAAAAAACAATTTCGAAAAAAAAATTGAGAACAATTTAGAAAAAAAATTTTTTTTTTAAAATTTTGAAAAACAATTTGAATAAAAAAAAAAATTAAATTTGAAAATCAATTTTGAAAAAAAGATTTTAATTGTGTTTACCTCAAAATAGCCTTTCCGAATTCAATCATACTAGTATTTTACCACCCCCTAAACAAATATTGGGGTTTATTGCAAAAAAAAATTACACTATAAATTTTCTAATTTTACCAATTTCACAATGTTTAATAATTTCAGTATTTTCATACCCTACACCACTATAGGGTATTATGCTTTGTGCTCATGTTTGTAAAGCCCAAAAATATTAGTCTAACACCCACTTTCTGAGTCCGGCTGTCCATGTAAACCTTGTGTGCAAAGTACAGGTCGCAATTTTTAAGGTATTTCTATCCTTTTCGACCCAAGAACGAAAACCTATTAAAACTGGCTGAAATCGTTCCATTATTTCACCTGGCCCCCATACAAATGTCCTCCCGAATTAGGACTTTATTAGTCATAAATGTTTAATTTATATAGCTATCTACACAAATTTCGCTCCAAATATGTTTTATATATATACGGAAGTCATGTCACCTAATTTTATGATGATCGTTCCATAATTATTCATAGCTCCTATATAGGATTCACCTCCGAAAATGCAACAGAAATAAGCTTCATATTGAAATAAATCACACGGCCGAAATTAACGGTGATCGGTCAATAATTGGTCATAGCTTCCATTTAATACCCACTTCCGAAAATCACTCACGAATATAAATTATTAAAATTTTTAAAGAAAACTTTTTTTGCTCATTTACTCGGTCAAGCCCGACCATACGTTCTTACTTGTTTAAATATGGAGACAATTTTGCAATTACTTATTTTTATACAAATTATTTTTTGTTTAGAAAATTATATTTTCGACCATATAAAGGTAAAAAAATCAAAAAAGTACTTTTTTCTAAATCATACATATATCTTTCCACAAGCAGTATAATTGTACATATTTATATGATTACGGTAACCATAATATGTTAAAGTTACGATTTACATGATTGTTGCAATCATATATATGATTGTTGTAAAGAAGTACATATATGTTTTTAACAACCATTTTTATGATGAAAACTTACCATTTATTAAGTTTATGATTATCATTATCTGAGAACGACATATTATGATATCGAGCCGTTTTCCCAGAAAAGACGTAATCGACAAAAAGAAAATTTAGACGTAACCGACACCTTGTTATTACAAAATTCATAAATAGAAAATAAATGTGTACATACGTCTTTTTTCTTTTTCTCGTAAAATTTAAACTATTGCATCTATAGTTACGAAATTTTCAGGAATGATGCTAAATCTAATATCATGTCGCTTACGTCCGTTTTGCGAAAAGGGCTCGATATAATGATTCATCATGAAAATAATTGCCATATACATACATTCAATTAATACAATCATTGCAATAATTTTGTGGATGGTAACTGTACCATATTATGGTTACCGCAATCATATAAATTATTACAGTAACCATAATATTATTAAAAAACTTGTAAAAAGTTAAAATGGCTACAGTAAATACGTAAAACTATAGTTTTTCTTCAAAATGGAAATTTTTATAGAAAAACGTAGAAAGGTACCTTTATGCAGAAAGATTTTTTTTATACAAAAATGTAATTTTTACAAAAAATTTTACTTTTTATTTATATGCAAAAAGTTATTTTTCGCAAAAAGGAACCTTTATTCAATTCTTTATTATTTTTATTCAAATTCTCTAAATTCTTTTTAAAAAATCGTTCTAATTTTGATTCGTTTATAACAAAAAGTACTTCTTTAGCAGTAAAATGTTGCTCAACACACCTGAAACGCCAATGCATTTTCCTCTTACAACCTTTCAGTTTCATCAAAGTCACTGGTTAACTAAATTATCGCTTCATATGGCAACTAAATGTTGCACAAGTTCTTTCCCCAGTATTTTCTCCATCTGTCTGGCTGTGTAAGTGTGTATTTGTCAGTTATTCAGTCAATCCGTCTGTCCTGCTTCCTGTATTTGCTTCATCAGTTAACCAGTTCAATTTTCAATTGCACATATCTTTTTTTTTTGCCAGGTTTTCTGAAAAGTGATTATGTTTTGATGTGTGTAAGTAAGATGGTGTTACAGGATGTTTTTTGAATCGGTATTTGTATATGTGTATATGTGTGTGTGTGTCTGTGAGTGGCTGTTGGTTTTCATATATGTGTGAGTTTATACAAGTGGTTGTTTTTGTTCAATGGATCTAATGAAATGCCATTGTGTATCCTTGTGTTTATTATTGCATATTGTTGGGGGAGAAAGTTTAAATTTTTTTTTTTATTAAAAACAATATTGAACACAGTGGTACAAATTGAGGAAAAACTTTAGCCATTTAGTTTAAAATTTAACATGAATTAGAATAACTATTCATAGCAAAAGAAAAATTTTAATTTGAAAAAACTTTAGTAGCAATACCTTGCAAATTTTGATAACAAATTTGTTTGTTATCCTTAAGGAGAGAGTTTAGATTATTAAAAAATAACAATATTGAACAGTAGGAAATATATTTAATCCTTTAAATTCCCAGTGGAACATAGGGCCGCGAATAGTGGTTAAAGTGCGATTTTACTTTAAATTGTAACACCAATTCAAATAGATATTCATATCTGAAGAGCAAGATTGGTTTGACAAAGTTTTGTCGCTACTTTGTTAACCTTTTGTGAAAGACTGCTGCCAATTTTGATTATTAATATTTTTTTAAAGATTTTTATCACTGTACAGATTAAATTTGATGTAAGAAATATTGTTTCAAACCACTGTCCAAGCCAAATGATACGGAAACTCCAGTAAAAGTATTTTCACACTCACTTTCAAAACCAAATTTACACATACTCATGGAAAAAAGAACTGCAAGTGAGAAGAACGTGTATGAAATATACAAGAATCGAATATTGAAAAGTCTGCCATCTCCACCCCCTTTCTGCTTTTATACAAAAAAAGAGCCACTAACATGTTTAAACAAGATTTGACATGCACATGGAGCATGTTACTACAGCTTGTTAGATGGACCAGAAACACGCGTCAAAATCGTGTTGCAACAACCAGACAAAAACGTCCACATAGACACACATATGTATGTATATGTAAAACACAAACCTACAAAAGTATTTGAAATTTAAAAGAAAAGAAGCTGTAAATAAAACCAAAAAATCCCCCCAAATTTACAAAAGAAAAGGAGACAAAATGAGTGTGAGTTGTGCAAATTTCTATAGCTTTGTATTTGGTTATTCAATAGAAAACAGATCAATTTCAGTTTAAGCAAACATATGGCTAAAAATACCAAAGAAAATATAATGAAAAGGAATAGAAAACAAAAAAAAGGATGCTTTTACAAAACAATCTAAAAGAAAAGCTTAAGAAGAGGGTGTTTGTGTAACTAAACACCAAAATACACGTGCCTTTGTTTTGCCAAAAAATACAAAAATCCTAAGAAAAATAGCTTTGACAAAATAGCAAAAGAAATTCTTTATTTTATGTGTAATCATGACAATCAGCTGATTTTGCTGTCAAATGTCAATAAGTTAAAAATTAACAATAAATCAGTCTCGCTGTTATTGGTTTACATGAAACATAGGAAAAAAAAAAATACTTGACATTTTCTTCAAATAGATAAGACTAAGACCATACTGCAAAAAGACAACTGACTATGAAGGCAAACGAATCTTTGGAAAATGATAAATTTTTGGAAAATTGTTTAGTAATGTTTTGACTTGAAATTTAATTTCAATTGAATTTGTTGCATTAAGACATACAAAAACGCAAAACATGTGGCCAGGTCACGTGGCCATAATGAGTAAAATAAATTTCTTACTTGAGGGGAACAAATTCAATATAAATAAACACTTGTTATGGAAATTTTCCTGGAAAAATTTGCAAACATTTTTATTTATTACTTACACAAATTTTCCAATATTTTTAAAGCGTTTGTATTTAATTAAAACTGCATTTGGCACACTTCTCTGGATTTTTTATTTTATCAAAAGTTTTGCAAATTTTTATATAGTTTTATCCCCAAGACACTCATTTCTAATTTCAATTAAGAAAACAGAAAAAGCCTTTAAAATATTTGAGGGTTAATTTCGCTTTATTATGAAATATTATTAGCAATAAGCTAAAATGTTTGCTATTCATATCCACATAATGAATATTTACTTTGTATATGTGCCACGCCTACTATTTCCAACCCCTCCATTTTTGACTTAAATAAGCATTGTTGGTAGTATAAAATTTAGAAGCTTCCACTAATATAGTTTCTTAGATATACGCTAGTATTCAGTAACTTTGAGTAGGAGGTACTATGCCCACTAATTGCAGCCCATTTTCGGCTTTACTAGGAATAAAGCCAATAGAGTAACTCACACAAGTTTTAAGGACTTTTATTTTTATAGATGTACAATAATTAAAATTTACTTTGCCATTCCACAAAGTTCATTTCCGATATAGAGAAAGACACAGATAAAATAAATAAAAACATTGATGCAGGCTTCTTGCCTCCTACAGACATACATATTTATATGAAGAGATTTGACCTTTGAATTTGGTATTTAAAAGCTTGAAGGATACAGCTTAATTTATGTTCTTTGAAGTCACTTTGAATCCAAAAATAGAACAAAATATTTCCCACCACTTTAAAAACTAATCATTATAAAACTTTGAACATTTAATTACATTCTCATGAAGAATTTCCCAATAAAAAATTAATAATAAAATTCCAACAGAATTTCGACCAATAAGTTCTCCATTATTTTCAGATATTCATTTTGAGAGCTTCCACAGTTGATGGCCTTGATCTTGTCCACAAAAATACATAAAATAATGTTACGAATTTGCAATAGCGATTTGAATTTAACAGTCTGTAACGACTGCCTGCAGCATTCATCATGTTTATAAACACGTCCATCAGTAGAAGCTTCTACTTATCAACAATGTTGATAGCATGCTGTTATTAGCATTGTTTATAAGTATGACAACACTAAATGTTTAAGCTGCTAACATTGACATCGAAAGCTCTAGAATTAGAACATACTAGTTTGTCTGTTAAGAGCATTGTAGAAGATTCACGAAAGATGGCGCGTGTATAAATAGTGGAGGTTGCAGTCGTGAGGTGACTTTATCATAGGCGCTGTTAAAGTTAACATCAACTGTCGTGTACATTTCAGTTTGTACATTATAAAGTGTGCGTGCATTTCTGTGAATTGATAAACGTGTGACTATTTGAGCTGTTGTTGTTGTACATTTTAAATACATAAGGAGTTGTTACAAATTTTAAACTACTAAACTTTTATTTGCAATCAAAAGTATCCGGTTTATTTAAAGAAAATAAACCAACGTTTTAAAAAGGTTAAAACGTAACAATAAGAAGTATGGAAGGGATAAATCCGCCGATTATACTGTGCATTCTGAATAGCCAAAACGAGACATGATACACGGAAACGACTTGTCGCTCTAACTGTGTGTGTAGTAGCACCATAATTTGCAACAATAAAAACGTGTTAATCTTCGTTCTGTATAGCTCACCAGTCATAGTACTAGCAGCGTCTTAAAAAGTGCCCTATGACACAACCGAAAAATCATGAAGTGACTTTAAGTGGATACAGTGGATCTCCGTGATTGATTCGTGGGTTCACAGTGTCCCAGAATTGTTTGTGTATGTATTCATTCAGATGAATATGGGGAACAATTCTAATGATAAATTTCATCCATTCAGTGACCATTACCATTCCATTCCATGTCTTGTCTATAAGAATTTTATATCAGTTAACTTTACAAACATCGAAACAAGACTGACAGTTGACAACAGATAAACTTAAAGCCACTTGTACTATTTTTTTCATGTACAAAAATTGATTTAATTGCATAACTATTGGGTGTATGACTTAAAAATGGGGGATTTACAATAGACGGAGTATCTTTGGAACGCGGTTTTTGTTCGTATATGTCATTTTGAAGGGTGCATATCTGTCATTTACTCTCGCTTAGTTATTGAATACTATAGTGTAAACAACAAAGGTATTTTTGATTCGAAAATATTGAATTTTGTGCAAACAAAGCTTCATAAGCGAGAAGTTTTGCTTTACTTCACTAATTTGAAAAAAAGTGCCGCCGAAGCACACCGATTGCTCACCGAAGCTTACGGTGAATGTATTCTATCCGCTTCAATGTTCGAGAAATGGTTTGTTCGGTTCAGCATTGGTGATTTTGAAATGGAAGACAATAATCGCTCAGGTCAGCAAAAAAAAGTTTAAAGACCAAGAATTGGAGGCATTACTCCATGAAGATTGTTGTCAAACTCAACAAGAGCTTGCAAAATCATTGGATTCACATGATTATATCAACCATATATATGGTTACAGTAAACAGGTATATGTTGACATACCATATTATGTTGCTCTCGGTTTATGAATATCATAATATCATAACATATTATGAAAAATTATTCATCATAAAAATGGTTGTCACAAACATATACTTGTTTACTGTAACCATATATATGGTTGATACAATCATGTGAATCGTAAATTAACCATATTATAGTTACCACAATCATATCAATAGTTACTGTGACTATAATATTGTTAAACAACTTGTAAAAATGTTGAAATGGTTAAAGTAAACATGCACAACTATATTTTTTTTCTGCGTGAAGAGACCTTGAACGAGATTTTGTATGTCTGAAATGCTGCTTGAACGCTATAAAACAAAATCATTTTTGTACCAAATCATTACTTGGGAAGAAAAATGTATCCATTACGATAACCCGAAGCGTAAGAGAACGTATGTGAAGCCCGGCCAACCAGCCGAATTGACACCAAAGCCAAATATCCATGGCTCTAAAATAATGCTCTGTATTTGGTAGGAGCAAAAGGGTCCTATATATTATGAGCTACTGAAATCTAACCAGACCATCACAGGGAACCTGTATTAAACACAACAGATTCGTTTGAAGAGAGTATTGGCAAAAAAAAACAACCAGAACATGAAACCGTAATATTCCATAATGACAATGCTCAGTCACATTATGCCAGTTAAAAACTATTTAGAATGAAGTGGTTGGGAAGTATCGCTTTACCAGCCTTATAGTCCGACTAAGGACTGAGATCGAAAACACCTGAACACATTTTTTGTGCTCTTGAATTCTCTTTTAACAGGAGCCCAATATCTCTCCACTGCCTCTCTTTGTACAAATACCACATTCTTGTTCTTGTACCACTCAAGACCTTGCTTACCACAGTGACAGGCTGCCAAATCAGAACAAAAATAAGTGGACACATTAAGAAGTCTTATGAATGGAAACATCCTTTTTTGTAAACATTCCTTGATGTAAATTTCGGTATTTATAGATCCCTTTGTAACAAATGTTTGGCTTGTTTGCCCCAACTGCATATTGCTTGGCATACCAAGAACTTTATGGGACATTTTTTCTCCTTTTGGGTCCTAAACTTTTCTTCAACATTCTCTCGAGCATCTGCAGCACAAAAAAATTGACCCAGAAGCTGCGAAAAATTTTCCATACGTATGTTTCGTCATCCATTATGCAGCAGGTGTATTCTTTGTAAAAAATTTGACTTCAATTTCTTTGCTCTGTATTTGGCCTCTAAATTTTTAGCAGAGTTCGTGTCAGGAACTTTTTGAGCCTTGTATGTTTTTAAACCTGCATTGGCTTTAACTTTTCGTACCAAATAGTCCGAGTACAGAACTAACCGGGCTGCTTTCCTACCGGATGTGTTGGTAGCTCTTTTGAAAATGCTTCTATTTATTGGCTTTAGAAACATGAACCAGATTTTCTATCAACGGACAAGTTCTCCCGGTACTGTTGTATAACATTGGAAACAGTTTGATGGCAGGCCTTTGATTGTTTGGCCAACTTTTTGTAGAACCATGTTGGGTTTTGTTAAAAATATTTAATAATTTTAGTATGCACTTTTTTCTGGTCACTCATTTTAATCAGATTAACAACAAATTAACATAATTGACATTGAACATAATAACTGACATGCTTTACAAAGGTAATTTGATCAAAGAAAATATAAAATAATACTTGGTTTAAAAGTTTTAATGAAAAACGTGTGTTAACATTTTTTTTATCTCAGTCCTTACTATTTGTTTGAGTAGATGCAGAACGCTCTATCACTTTGGAGAAAATATCCGATATTGGCTTGATTCGTGCTTTCCCTCAAAAGATGAGCAAAATTTTTCTACAACATTTATTTTTCTTTGATTTGATAAAAATTCTTGGATTTAAACAAATCATTTATTGGTTTGTCTTTCCTATTTAGTAAAATACGTGTGTTTCCTTTAAAATAGCGTTTATTTGAGAAAAATCTGTTTAGTTTCAACAAAGTTATAGTCAATTCTTTAAAAATACACCATAATTAATATTAATCATACGTACAGAGGTCTTGATTATATAACAAATTACATAAATTTAAAAAACTTGCAAACTACTGGAGCAATTAGATTAAAATTTGAAGTGTTTATAGAGAAGAGGACAGGCATTAAGAGTATTGTTGAAAAGGGATCAGATGTTAACACAGTGGGCGCTACTGTAGGTCAAAATTGAGTTACAATTAGTTAAACAATTATTTGAAAATTTTTTAAGTAACAATCTATTTAAACGATATTTATACATTAATAATGCATAATTGAAAAAAATAAAAACATAATTGGTGTTATCTCGTCACCAAACTTATTTTCTTTTTTTGTTGACATGTGCAATTTATTTGAAAATAAATCTTTACCATAAAAATATTTTCTTTTTATCGCAAAACATTTTCTCATATTTACTCCTTAAAAATTGTTAAACATATACCCAAGTTTATTCCCTAATTCAACCAAAACTCCTTTAAATTTTAAATTTAACAATACTTCTTCATAAAATATTCTTGCACAGTTATACCTCCTGCTTCTGCAAATAGAGACAACCACTTTGGCTTTAATTAAAACTTCTAATTCGTTTTCTTTATGAAATGTTTTATTTACTTTTGTGTGTTAAAATGTTTCATTTTAATATAATTCCAAAATAAAAATATCTCCGCTTCCTGCTGTTTACCATTAGACCTTTGTAAACGCAAAATAAGAAAATGTTTCTGTAATTGTTTTCAACATTTAAAACATGAATTTTAACTACTTTAAGTGACTGTTAAAGAGTTGGGTGGTGTGTTGTGGAGATAATTTTAAGAAACTTTATTTTGTTAATGTTTTATATATTTATCTATTCACGTATTTGTCTTCTTTAACTTTAAAAAAAAAAACTTTCACTTTTTGTTGTTTGTAGTGTTTTGTTGAAATAATGTCATTAAATATGTCTGCTGTTTATTTAATGTTTTCCGGGCGTAATGGTTTTGTTGTTAGCAAAATCAAAAGGAATTAATTCTTTGAAAATATTGTTTTTAGAAAACTATGTTTGCAAAAAGTAATGATTTGTATACCTTTAAGCTTCTGTTCTTTAGTAGGTTCTTTAAGCAGGATGTCGTAATAACTTCCACCTCCTACTTCCTGTATTTAAACAAAAATTTTCTCTTTCATTTTCATGTTGCTGTGTTTACAAAATTGTGTTTAAACAACTGTTGTTGATGATGCTGATATGCTGCTGCTGCTTGTTTTAGTTGTTTGTTGTTGTTCCTGCTGCTGATGCTGTTGTTGTTCTGCCTTGTGTTGTTGTTAATTTTGCCGCCATCTAAACTTATATTTTCCTTCCGTTTTTTTGCTGTATGTTTTGCTACGTTTTTCCTATTTAGTTTCTTGAAAATTTCTTGTGTGTGTGTATATGTTTTTTTTTATGAGCATTGGCAATTTAAACACAAAAATTTGTAGTTAAACTCCTACAACTCCTGCTCGCCATGTTTCAGGATTAAACTAGTGGGTGGGTAAAAAGTCTAATGGCTCTTTTGCTAGTTATTTAGTGTATTTTTCTCTGTTAGAAGGCTGCTTGTTTTTTGCTTTAAGCCCGCATTTCTATAAGAAATTTTTGATGTTCGTTCATATATATATATTTTTTTTTTTGTGAAATCCATTCACGTTTCTAATATTGTGTCATTTTATGTTTGTTGTTGCTCTTTTGAGTCTTTGTATAGGGAAAAAATAAAATTTTATTTGAAAAAATTATTTATGTTATACGCTGAAAATATGATAGATGACAGATTAAGAAGAAAAGCACGTAAGAGGAAAAATTGCCAAATATTATAAATATGTTTTTATAAATCACATTCATTTGGATAATGAAACAAAATTTTTATGAAACTCAAATGTATGCTAACCTAATAATGCTGAATGTAGGGTATAGGTCCATATTTATACAAAATTAGCTTCAAAATTATGCGAAAGTTTAACAAATATTTTAACTAGTTTTGTTATTTAAAAATATTGGAAAATATTTTTTTCACTTTTACCTTCAATTGCACCCACTGTATTTACAGCAGACTCCTTTCCAAACCATATTCCAAAAACCTGACCTCTTCTCTATTATAGTTCCAAATTTTAAACTGATTGCTTAAGTAGTTTAGAAGTTATGTATATATAAACATTTATTGTTAAATCAATCCAACAGTACGTATGATTAATATTAATTATAGGGTACAATTAAATAAATGACCATAACTTTGTTGAAGATTTACCGATTTTTATCAAATAAACGTTATTTTGTGAAAATTATACTTAGGTTTCAATAAATAAAACAAAAAATGTTATAATTTATCTGTTTTACTGTAAGAAATGCTATGAAACAAACTGGTATATACAAAATTGTCTAGAGACACTATTCTATCTAGACACACTATTTTCTATGTACCAAAATTGTATACAGAAAATGTGTAATAGAATAGACTGTTATACACAAAATGTTCTTGAAATAAAGCAGTTATACACAAAATAACCTGTACTAAACTACTATAAACAAATTTAATTTAGAACAAACTGAAAATGTATAATACTAAATTTTCTACACAATATATGGTTTTCTGCCATTGATGAATGTAGGGCGTATGGACAAAGTTATGCAGAATTATAATAGGGATTATGTTTAAAACAAATAAAGGGTATTTTTTAAACCCGATAGAACTTATGAAAGGGTTAACTGTAAAACGAACTGTCATACTGCACTCACTTTTTGACATTTATTTACAGTATACTCAAATCAAATCAACGTGAATAGATTGACGCTTGAACAACGCTAGAAAATTATTCAAATTTACTTTGAAAATCAGTCATCGACTCGTGCAACTTATAGACGACTGTCTTAATGCAAAATTTTGTTCAGCGATGAAGCAAATTTTTGGCTCATCACGTTTGTTAATGAACACATTTGCCGCGTGTGGAGTGAAACCAATTCACAACAGACCCTATCACTGAATTGTATCAAGAAAAATGCACCGTTTGATGTATCTTACATGCTGGTGTGCCCGTGTTACGGTCAATGGAGACCATGATCAATAATTTTTTTTTGTTTGAAAATATAGATGACATTGATCCGAGCGAGATGTAATTTCAACAGGTGTATTTACAACAGGGCGGTGACCGCAAACATCGTTGTATTCAAATCAAAATTTTCGAGAAATTTGCCCATCAATTGTCATCTTGATGGGACTCCTCTCGATTATTTCCTGCGGGTACAAGTGAAGTCTCTGGTTTATGCTGATAAACCAGCAACAATTGACGCCTTGGATGCCAACATTGTTCGAGTTATTCGTGACATACAGGAAATGCTCGAATTGGACGGTTGCGATTTGACTCCTCCCGATTATTTCCTGCAGGACGGCTGAAGTCTCTGGTTTATGCTGATAAACCAGCAACAATTGATGCCTTGGAGGCCAACATTGTTCGAGTTATTCGTGACATACCAGCAATGCTCGAATTGGACGGTTGGAATGCACTTCGTCAAGAACAACTGCGGTGGCCATATGCCCGAAATCATTTTCAAATATAAATGATGATTCGATATTGATGTTTCTAATAAAACAATTATTTTGATTAAAATTTACTTTTTTGTTTTATTTTTTACAATTTCAAGTTCCATCGGGTTATTTACAAAAACTTTAAAAAAAGTGTTTACACATGTGAAGCTCAAATTTCACCTACTCTAGCGCCCACTGTATTTACAACTGGCCTTTTGTCAAACAACACTTAAAAACCCTGAACACTTCTCTATACTTACTCCAAATTTTAAGCCGTTTGCTTTAGTACTTTCGAAGTTTTTTATATATAAAATTTTGTTG
This sequence comes from Calliphora vomitoria, assembly GCA_942486065.2. Classification (NCBI taxonomy): domain Eukaryota; kingdom Metazoa; phylum Arthropoda; class Insecta; order Diptera; family Calliphoridae; genus Calliphora; species Calliphora vomitoria. Next base: position 8,520,747 of record OW818030.2, on the reverse strand, counting down.
GTTAATCAATCCCACTGTACGTATGATTAATATTAATTATGAGTTATAGTTAAAAAATTTACCATAACTTTACTAAAACTTAACTGATTTTTATCCAGTAAACGCTTTTTTAAAGAAAATTTATTTGTTTTTAAATGGATAACACAAGAAAGGTCATAAATAATCTGCTTAACTCTCAGAAATGTAATTAAAAAAACTGTTATACACAAAATAGCCTAGAGGCATACTTTAGTATAACAAATTTTCTGTGGAACAAATTGCTATACATAACTATTTCTTGTAGTAAACTGTTATACACTTTTGAATTTTAGAAAAAACTGAAAATATAAAATACAATATTTTCTACACAATTTATGGTTTTCTAAAAAGTATTAATATGTCCACATTTATAAAAGTTAAACAATGATTTTAAATAAATGTTTGTTTAAAAAACTTGAAATTAAATTTTTCCACATACGACGTTCTATATCGCCCACTGTAGTTATATTTGGCTTCTTCTTATTTAATTCCCTAAAACCCTCCCCTCTTCTCTACTTTTATTCCAAATTTTAAACTGCCTGCTACAGTTCTTGAGAAGTCTTCTTATATATAAACATTTATTCTTAAATTAAACCCACTGTACGTATGATTAATATTAATTATGAGGTATAGTTAAAAAATTGACCATAACTTTATTAAAACTTAACTGATTTTTATCCTGTAAACGCTATTTTAAAGAAAACTTATTTGTTTTTAAATATATAACACAAGAAAAGTCATAAATAATCTGTTTAACTTTCAAAAATGTAATTAAAAAAACTGTTATACAAAAAATAGCCTAGAGGCATACTTGAGTACATACAATTTCCTGTGAAAAAATTGCTGCACATAAATATTTCTTGTAGTAAACTGTTATACACAAAATGTTCTATAAATTAAATTGTTATATACAAAATTTTCTGCAAAATAGACAGTTAAATAAGAACTTTTTTGAACTTTAAAAAAAACTGAAAATATAAAAAACAATATTTTCTACACAATTTATGGTTTTCTAAGAAGTATTAATATGTCCAAATTTATAAAAGTTAAACAATGAGGCCTAAAATACATTTTAAATAAATAGTTGTTTAAAAAACGTTCAATTCAATTTTTACACATATGAACACATAGTTGACGTACTATAGAGCCGACTGTAGTTATATCTGGCTTCTTCTTATTTAATGCCCTAAAAGCCTGCCCTCTTCTCTACTTTTATTCCAAATTTGAAACTGCCTGCTCCAGTTCTTGAGAAGTCTTCTTATATATAAACATTTATTGTTAAATTAAACCCACTGTACGTATGATTAATATTAATTATAGAGCATATTTAAAAATGACCATAACTTCGTTAAATATTTATCGATTTTAATCAAATAAACGTTATTTTGAAGCATACTTATATACTTTTAAATAAATACTGCAACTAACCCAATAACTTGTATGATAAAATGCCAAAGATATTATTGAAAAAAATATAAAATAAATTTTCTTTTTATAAATAATGAAAACTGTTATACAAAAATGCATTTTCTTCTAAAACCTAATTTTTGTACTTAACTTATTTTACGCTCAACACTTTCAATTGTGCTTGTACGAAAAATTTATTTTTCTAAATAATATTACAAATATATTTCATTTTTATGTATTCCTTCCTCTAAAAAAAAAACTTTTCACAAACAAGCAACATGAAACAACTTCCCGGTGAATATCTGTGTTTTTTTTTTTTTTTTTTTTGTAATTCACCCACATTCATAAACAAACAAAATTTATGTATTTTGCTCCTTTCCCTGCCAACAAAACTTAACATCAATATTACGTTAAGCTTCAGGTACGTGCCTGGACTAAATTTATTACATTTAACGACCCTGAGGGTTCATTGTCACGTTGGTTTTGTGTTGTATTCGTTGTTACAAAATGTTCAGTTTCATCTTCATCTTGTTTGCTTCCTGTTCATGTTTATATTCTAGGGTAATCTACGTCATTGTAGCCTGATAGTCATTGATTCATTTTTATGAATCTTTAGTTGTTTTCTGCCATTTCTGTGCATTTGAAATTAAGTCTTCGTTTTTGTTTGTGTAAAATTGTCATAAATTTAAATTAAACTAGGAAAATGTTGTGTGTGTTAGTCTGAAATATATTAGAAAAATATACATATATTTATAAAGATGTCATGACATTATCTAAACAACATGACTCTGGAGTATTGAATTTGATAATAAAATATATATATTTCCAAAGATTGAAATGATAATTAAAAACGGAATATTTTAAGCAGTCATGGTGACTGGAGAATATTTTAGGAAAGAAAAAGTTAAAGGAAGAAAGTGGCAAAAAGATAATATTTAAGAAAGAGCAGCTAAAAGTGGCTATCATTTAAAGGATTAATAATAATATTATAGTCATTGTTTTTATTACTTCGAGGTTTAATACAAATTCATTTAAAAATCATTAAGCAGCTTTTATACAGTAACAAATTTGAATTATTATTAAAAAAAATATGATTTTTTACTACTGCAGGATGTAGGAGCCTTAAATGTATACCAAATTACAGTAGGAATCATTCTTTAGACCTAAAAATCGTATAAATAGATTGCTTTTTAAAAAATCTTAAAATAGTTTTTAAAACTTTTCAAGTTCCAATTGAATCTTTAGTAAAGCCCACTGTGTTTACGCCTAATCTATTTTCGAACAAAATTCTAAAAGATCGAACTCTTCTCTATTGTTGTACCAAATTTGAAACCGATTGCTTTAGCAGTTTAAAACATTTTTAAATAAAACCATTTGTAAAAAAAAATCAGGACCACTGTGCGTATGATTAATATTAATTAAGCTGTATTTTTAAAGAATTGACCAGAACTTTGTTAAAAATGTAAACATTTTGCTCAAAAAGACGTTGTTTTAAAGGAAACCTATTTAGCTTTTAATTAATAAAACATGTATACTGCTATATGATATTATTAAAGCCTAAAATGCAAATTGAAAGTTGAAGAAAAATTAATAAAAAATTTTATTTTTTTAAACCAGTTGAAATTTTTCACCTACATTCGTATACAAAATCATAATACTATATTTTATTGTCAAAAATATTTTCAAAGTATTTTAGAAGCCTGACTTTTTTCTCAGATTGGTGTAGTATTTTAGAAGTTGTTGAAATATAATAATTTCTTATAAAATTAGCACCACTGTACGTATGATTAATATTAATTATGGTGTATTTTCATAGAATTGATCATAACTTTGTTAAAAATTAACCGACTTTTGAGAAATAAACTGTATTTTGAAGAAAACATACTCAGCTTTTAAAAAATATACATAGACTTTGTTAATTGATCTTATTATATACAAAAACATTAATTTAATTTAAAGAAAAGTTAATGTTGGAGTTAAAATTTATAAAAAATTAAATTTAAAATCAAACCAGTACAACTTTTTCAACAGAATTCACATACAATATTTAAGGTACTTGTCAAATATATACAAATTTACATCAAGAATCATCCCAAAAGAAACTACAACTAATTTTTCACACACTTTAAACCGAATTTTGATCTACAATATCGCCCTCTTACCTGTCAGCTGCATACAAAATTACACTTAGAATAATTCTTAAGGTCTAACAAATCGTTTACATAGATTATTATTTAAAAAATCTTAAAATTATTTTTGAAACTCTTCATGCTTATATTTGACCTTTAGTAGTGCCCACTGTGTTAACGCCTAACCTAGTTTCGAACAAAACTCTATAAGTCCGACATCTTCTCTATTGTTGTTCCGAATTTAAAACTGATTGCTTTAGTAGTTCAAACGTTTTTTAAATATAACCATTTGTTATAAAATCAGCACCACTGTGCGTATGATTAATATTAATTAAGTTCTATTTTTAAAGAATTGACCATAATTGGGTTAAAAATAAATCGATTTTTCTCAAATAAACGTTATTTTGAAGAAAACTTATTAAGGTTTAAATAGATAGAACAAGCAAATCAATAAATTTTCTTAATGAAACTCAAAAATATAATTGTTGTCAAATAAATATTTATGCTGGAGTATAAATTTATAAAAAAGTAAATTTTTAATAAAACCAGTACAACTTTTTTACTTAAATTCACATCAAAAACATATAACAGATCCTTGATATATTCATTTATTTGCTCTTGTATGACAGGGCTTCAGTTGCTTATGTTTTTGGACAGATATTAACAGGACATATAAAACACATTTTCAAATCTGTTTAATCTTTCTGTTCTCAGGTACTTTCATCCTGATATTTATCTTTATTTTTAAAAATGGAATCATAATTAGCCTGTCAGCTTCATACAAAATTACACTAAGAATCATTCTTAAAGTCTTACAAATTGCTTAAATATATTGTTTTTAAATCATTTTTCAAACTCAATTTTTTCCTACGATAGCGCCCACTGTAAGCTCTTTTCCAACAATATTCTAAAAACCTGTTATCTTCTCTATTGCTAGTCCAAATTTGATAGCGATCAGTCTAGTAGTTTGGACGTTTTTGAAATATAACAATTTGTTATCAAATCTGGACCACTGTACGTATGATTGATATTAATTATGGTGAATTTTTAAAGAATTGACCATAATTTTGGTAAAAATGAACAGATTTTTCTAAATTAAACATTATTTTAGAGAAAACTTAATAGGGTTTAAACAAGCAAATCAATAAATTATCCTTTTGAAATTGTTGTCAAAGAAATATACAGGTTAGAGTGGAAATTTATTAAAATTTTTTTTTTCTTTTTAAAAACCCGAACAATTTTTCTGTTAAATTCACATAAAAAAACATATTACAGCTTCTAGACTTTTTCATGTATTTGGTCTTATATGACAGCTTTTAAGTTCCTCAAATATTCAGCATATTTACAAATTTTTAGAATCTTCATGTTGTCAGGTATTTTTGTCCTAATATGTGCCTTAAGTTTTAAAAATCAACTTTAAATTGAAACACAATTAGCTAAAAGCTATAAGAATACCTTTTTATATGATTTTTTTTTTTTTAATTTTCTTAAAACACTTTCCATTTCTTAAACATTGTCTTTTAGTTTAGCCTGACTGGCTCCAGCATCTCATTATGATTAAGATTTACATGTTAAAAATACCAATTTCCATGAACATAATAACCCATGTCCAGTTTGCTTATCTGAAGCGTAAATTAGCTCGTTTTCCAGTTCAAAGAACTCACAAGACCTATTGTTGCTTTTACAGCTATTTGTAACTTCAGCTACTTGCATAATAATATTGTTATCATGTTTAGCATAAAATATAAAAGTCCAGCAAATGATACAATACTCTGGACAGTGTACAAGCTAGCAAGGGTAGATTCTTTAAGAAAATGTATAGAAAGAAAAGAAAAAGAGAAAGGAACATGACTTGACTTCAAGAAATAAACAGGTCATAGACTTTAGTTTTGCACATACACATACTCATTCATATATAGATATGTATTTATACACACACACTCACATACACTTAAAATTCCTTATCCTTTTCAAGTTAATGTTAGCAGCTGTTGCAAAAGATAATTTTTGTTTAGCAAACTCGTTATGCTTTGACGTCTATGTGATTGTGTAATAAAACTGTTCAGTATAGCATACTTTTTGGCGCATTGACGTTAAAATTTAGACTAAAAAATGTAAATTAACGTTTGTTGTTTCTCAAAATTTAAATATAGATTTCGGTAATAAAAATAAAAAAGATTCCAAAATTACAACACATGTGCTTTAAGTTTAAAATAAAGAGCAAAAAACAGTAAATGAAAAATCAATAAAAAATTTCAACCTAAATCTGTGTTTAGCTGTTTGAACTTTTCCCTCTTAACAAAGTAATAAAAAAATAACCAACAGTCACGTTTCAAAGACTGAAAAAATTTAACTTAATATATGGTTGTTCCATTTGTTTTTGGCTCTTCTCTCCACCATCCTGCAGCTTTTGGTTTTCCCCCTAAAATTATGTGATTTTTTTTTTGTATATATACGCAATAGTGTAAATTCCTAACCATGATGACTGATTGCTTTAAATTGTTTTTCTGGCTATTTTCATTTAATTTTTTTCATCATCAATTGTGTGTCCATGCTCTGGCTCGCCAGCCTTGCTGACTATTTAGTTGATATGTGGTGCTGTTTCCTAATGCTTCTCACCATATAGTGACTAGAATACTAAACATTTTTGTTTTGTGTTCATTGAAACATTTAACTTAATCCTTGTGGTCTTTAGTCCGGGTATTAGTGCTCCATATAAAATTAGTTTTGTTTTCTACTTTTGCCTTTTGTTTTTGCAAACTTTTTTTTACTCTTTATACTTGTTATCAGGTATATTTGTATACCATACATCATGACTGGTAAAAAGGTATAATAACATAAGTTTGTCATTTCATTTGCCACCCTCAAATTTGGAAATTTGTTGGTCAAATAACTCGAATACTATGTTCTGTATTTAGACAATATGTCTATAAAATGGAAGTTATTTCAAAGGCTTTTGCGAAAAGTATTAAATTAAGGTCTAAAATATTGTTTAAATATATTGTCATTACAAAAAAATTCAAATAATTTTTTGCACACTTGAAATTCAACTTTGGCCTACAGTAGCTCCCCCTGTGTTTATATCTGACCTATTCCCAAACAATATTCTAAAAGCCAGGTCTCTTTTCTATTGATAGTTCAAATTTTAAACAGATTAGTCCAGTAGTTTCGAAGTTTATGAAATTTAATAATTTGTTCTAAATTCAGGACCACCATACGTATGATTAATATTAATTATAGTGAATTTTTACATAATCGACCATAACTTTATTTATTTTTCTCAAATAAACGTTATTTTGAAGAAAAACAAATACTTAAATCTGCAAGTAGACAAATGAAAGGTATTTCAAATGCCTTTCCTATTAATTTATGTTTCTTTAGCAACCATTTTTTTTTCATTTTAAAGTGTAGAGCATACAAGATTCGTTGCAACCCAATTAGTACTCTTACTCTGCTTTTATTTATTGTTATTTTGTTAAATGATTAGTTGGCAATTTATTTATGTGTTTGTTGCATCAATAGAAGAAAAGTTTCTTTGTGTTTACTGCTGCTGGCTAATTGCTAAAGTTGGTGGAAAAGTTTTTCATGAGTATCATCAAATTCATTAAGAAAAGGGTATAGAAAATCGATAATAAAGTATTAAATAATATTAAATATTATACTATAAACGATTTTACATAGTTTGTTATACATTTTTAGTAAAACATTAAATTTTATGACAATATGTTTTAAAGATAATTTTTCAATTAATAGTATTTTTTAAATTTAAGTTATTTTATGCTACAAATGATAAATAATAAATATGAACCACTGAAAATATTTGTATTTGTTTAAAAATTCCCTAGAAAATGTTGAATTTTACAATTCGCCAATTTTCTGTATTACAGTTTTTCATATTTCAATGACATATTCGGATTAAATTAGACCTTTTATTGATTTGTTTGTTTTATTTATATAAATTTAAATAATTTGGCTTGAAAATAGCATTTATTTCATAAAAATCGGTTAATAGTTAAAAAAGTTATGGTTAATTGTTTAATAATATAACATAATTAATATTAATCATACGTACAGTGGTTTTGACTATAACAATAAATGTTTAAATATGAATGAACTTCCAAGCTTTTAGAGCAATCTGTTAGAAATTTGGAACATTAATGGAGAAGAGGTCAAGATTTAAGGGAATTGTTTTAAAAATAACCACACACACATACCAGTGGGCTACACTGTAAAACAAAGTTGAGCCTTAAGCAAGCTTCTTAATATTTATAGGCGTCTCAAAATTCACTTGAGATTTAATAGATTTCTAACAGTTTAGGTTAAATAAAAATGCAGCATTATACGTGAGAACAACGCGCTTTCATTGCTGTACATTATTTCAAAAATAATGATAGTTTGGCGGCCACAGTTTCGAGCAAAATCCTTCTAAGCGATTAAGCTTTTTCACACTGATGGTTTTATTAATTCTCAAAGTTGCAGCATTCGGTGTTCAGTCGTAAAACAAATTGGGCTAATATTTAGGCAACTATGAGACTGGCCAAGCAGTGAATGTTACTACTGCTCAATATTGCTACAAGATAATACAGTACTTTCCGCAAAGCCGTGAAGGATATTTGTCCGATGTAGTACTTCATATGTAACCAAATCCTGTGAACTTTATGGTTCAGTAAAAAATATAGCAATATAAAGGAAAAAATTGTGTTTAATTTAATGCAAATATTGCATACATTTTAGGAGAGCTTTCAAGAAATATTGTGCATAGCTTAGTTTGTATATAACAAAATGTTTAACTAAAAGTCTTATTAAAATTGGGGTATAAGAGTATTATTTTTATAGAAAATTGTGAGTATAATAGTTTATTTTACAGAAAAATTGTGCATAACAGTCATTGATATCCTTAGAAAATTAGGAATATAATATTTTTTATTATATAAACAGTAGTAACTGTGTATTTAAATGTTTTAACGATGAAAAATCGAATGAATGATAGTTGTTCCAATAAATGGTTTTGCTCAAAATTTTGTGTATAGTAATTAGTGTATAACAGTTTATTTGATGAAGTTTAGATCAAAATTCATTGAGAAATCATTAAGCTGCTTTAATACAGTCAGAAATTTAAACTATAAAATGTATTATATTCGACTACTGCAGAATGTAGGGTGCCTGTTAAAATTTATACAAAATGCCACTATGAAACATTTATAAGGCACAATATTCATTTAAATTCATTATTATTTAAAAAATCTTAAAATAATTTTTCAAACTCATTAAACTCAAATTAGATCTCCAGTAGCGCCCACTGTGTTAACATCTGATCTTTTTTCGAACAATACTCTTTATGCCTGACCTCTTCTCTATTAATACATACAATTTTAATCTAATTGTTCCAGTAGTTTACAAGTTTTTTAAATATATGTAATTTGTTATAAAATTAAGACCACTGTGCGTATGATTAATATTAATTATGGTGTATTTTTACAGAATCGACTACAACTTTGTTAATAATAAACAGATTTTTCTCAAATAAGCACTCTTTTAAAGAAAACAGTTATATTTTAATAAAAAGAAAAGAAAAATTTATAAATAATCTGATTAAATCCAAAAAATTTAAGTGAACTCAAGGAAAAATAAAAGCCGTAGTGGAATTTAATGAAAAATTTAATCAATAATTAGTTTTGTAGAAAACTGTGTGTTGGTTTTATTAACAATATTGTGTATAACAGTTTGCTTTATAAAACATTTTTTTGTATTTGGTGTATGACTTAAAAATGCGGGATTTTTTCAAATGTTTGGCTTTAATTTTGAAACATTTGTACAATATAAAATATTGGCTATTGTTAGCTATGGCCTTTTCCCATCTTTCTGGCAACACATGGTTTCTGAGCTAAAAGAACTGCTCATCTTTTGAGGCCAAGAAGGAATCATGCCAATATCAGATACTCTGTTTCAAAGTGAAGTGTATCCCAGAGAAAGCGGTCTGCATCGATCGAAACAAATAGTAGTGGGACGTTGTAAGATCTGGACTATAAAGTGGGTGAAGACATACTTCCCAACTTCTTTCTAAATAGCTTTTAGGTGGTAGGGCAACATGTGGCCTAGCATTGGCATGATGGAATATTACGGTTTCATGTCTGACCGCATATTGTGGATGGTTACGGCCAACGATCGCTTCAAACGAATCAGTTGCGTTCGGTAAAGATTCCCTGTGATGGTCTGGCCAGATTTCGGTAGCTCATAATAGATAGGACACTTTTGGTCTAACTGAGACTACATAGCGGATATTTAGTTGTGGTGTCGATTTGGCTGGTTGGCCGGGCTTCACATACGATCTCTTACGCTTTGGGTTATCATAATGGATCCGTTTTTCATGGGATGTAATGATTGGGTGCAAAAATAATTTTCTTTTATAGCATTCAAGCAGCATTTCAGACATACAAAATCGTCATTCAAGGTCTCACAGCTTCAATTCGTATGGTACCCAATTTCCCTCCTTTTGGATGAATTCTGCTGCTCGCAAACGTTTTAAAACTGCTGCTTAAGTAGTTTCCAATGATTTTGCAAGCTCTTGTTGAGTTTTACAACAATCTTCATAGAGTAATGCCTCAAATTCTTGGTCTTTATACTTTTTTGGCTGGCCAGGGCGATTTTTGTCTTCTGTGACAAAATCACCACTTCTGGACCGAACAGACCATCTCACGCACGTTGAAACCGATTGAAAACATTCACCACAAGCTCTGGTGAGCAATAGGTGTGGTTCGACATTTGCGAAGCAAAAAAACTTTGTTGTTCAATGACTAAGAAGTGAGAATAAACGACAGATATGTAACTTCCAAAATGACATATATATTATTAAAACCAAAAACCGGTTTCAAAAGATATGCCATCTATTGTAAATCCCGCATTTTTAAGTCATACAGGCAATATCACTTTTTTTTATAGAATTTTTTGTGAAAACTGTTTTTTTGATAAAAACATTTTTGTATAACATTTTATTTTATACTAAATTTGGGTATAACAGTTTGTTATAATGAAAAATCAATGTAGAACAGTTAGTATAATAGAAAATGGTGGCTATAACAGTTTGTTTTGTAGAAAACTGAATATTTAACAGTTTTCTTTGTAGATAATTATGTTTATAACACCTAGATGTACTGAAAATGGTGGTACAGTTTGTTCTATAGAAATTTGTATAACAGTTTGTTTACTGATATTTTTATTTTTAAATGTGTATAACAGTTTGTCTTATGGAAAATTGTGAGTAACAATTGTGTTAAAATTGTGAGTATAACAGTTATTTGTATTGAAAAATAGTGTTTATTACATATTGTTATAATGAAAACTAAATGTAGAACAGTTAGTATAATAAAAAATGATACGTATAACAGTTTGCTTTATAGAGAACAGAATATTTAACAGTTTTCTTTATAGAGAATTATGTGTAAAACAGTTAGATTTACTGAAAATGGTGGTACAGTTTGTTCTATATGAATTTGTATAACAGTTTGCTTTACTGATATTCAAAACAAAATGTGTATAACAGTTTGTTTAATGGAAAATTGTGAGTATAAAAGTTACTTGTATTGGAAAATTGTGTTTATATCAATTTGTTATAACAAAAACTCAATACAGAACAATTAGTACAATAAAAAATGCTACGTGTAACAGTGTGCTTTATAGAAAACTGAATATCTAGCAGTTTTCTTTGTAGGCAATTATGTGTATAACAGTTAGATTTACTGATTTACATATTGTTCAAAATAAATTTGTATAACAGTTTGCTTTAATGACATTTCCAAAAAAAGTTTGTGTATAACAGTTAGTTTTATAGAAAATTTTGTGTACAACAGTTTGCTTTATAGAAAACTGAATATTTAACAGTTTTCTTTGCAGACTATTATGTGTATAATAGTTAGACATGCTGATTTATAATTAGATTTACAGTTAGTTCAATATAAATTTGTATAACAGTTTGCTTTAATGATATTTCCCAAAAAAATTTTGTGTATAACAGTTAGTTTTATAGAAAATTTTGTGTATAACAGATTCTCTATATAAAACTGAATATTTAACAGTTTTCTTTGTAGACAATTATGTGTATAACAGTTGGTTTTACTGAAAATGGAGGTAAAGTTTGTTCTATAGAAAATTGTATAACAGTTTGGTTTACCGACATTTTCAAAACAAATTGTGTATAACAATTGGCTTTAGGGATAATTGTGTGTATAGCAGTTTGTTTTATGATATTTCCCAAAAAAATTGTGTATAACAGTTTGTTTTAGTGATAATTGTGTTTTTTGTACTGAAAAATTGTGTGTATAACAGTTTCTTTATAGAAAATAGAATATTTAACAATTTACTTGAAAATTTTTTTGTATAACAGTTTGTTCTATAGAAAATTTCGTTTATAACAGTTCCTTTTATAAAAATGTTGTGCTTAACACAATGGTCTATAGAAAATTATATGTATAACAGTTTATTTTATAGATTTCTTTTAGTTTAAAAACATTTATTTACCAAAAAGAACTTGGATAGTTAAGTTTATTAAATTATTTCCTTGAGAAACCAAACAAAACCAAAAAAAAAATCTTAAAATAATTTGATTTCTATAATAAATTGGACATACTGGTATCATTACAAAATAAAAACTAAATATAAAACTCCATAGACAACAAAACAGAGAGTCTGAAGAAAAAAATCACCAAACAAGGAAATCCCCATGTTGACAGCTTTCTTAAGGGACTTAGTGTCTCCAAAGGCAATAAATTCATATAGCCATGACATTTAAGATTTTCTTTTGGCTATCTTTTCATAACAACAGCAAAACAAAGATATAAAAAAGTATATTTTCATTTAATGTTAAAAAGAAATCTCTTTGAGTTTATGATTACTTTAAATCTAAAGGATTTATTTTAATTTTTTTTATATTTTCTCTTATCCTTTGCAGATTTATAGGAAAATGAAGCCGGAAAATATGAATTTAAAGCAGCAGAGATAGCAAATAGAAGTTTTTAATAATTTCTTTTAAATTTCTAACTCATTCCTAATTTCTCTACCTCCCCACCCACCACTCCTCCATCAATAAACCAACATGCCGAATTTACATTATGTCGATTATAATCGCAAATATACGGCCCAGGAAACAATACAGGTAAGTGGTTGTTAGTTTTAAGGTTTTAGTCAAACCCAAGTGTGTCTAACTACTATAGTTTTATATAATTTCCGCTGGTTAAACTTCTAAAACATGTTATTTTCAGCTATGTTTGACCTTAACTAAACAAACATCAACAATTTGATTACTAAATTAAGGAATAATACTTTATTTGTCCATGTTTGAAAGTGGAAAACATTTTTTTTTATTTGCTGGTATAATATTTTTATGTTAGTATTTTATTATTCTCTTTATTAAGCAGGGTAATTAAAAATTATTAAAAGCCAAACAAGTACAAGGAGAAATGTGTCTTACTTTTATCCTTGCTAGCATTTATAATGGTGGTCACCCCGCGTGCCTGGTAAGTGTTATTGTTGTTAATTTCTTACGACACGTGCCCTTAACCAATGTTTTTTTTTTTTTTTTGGAGTCATTAAAGTAAGAATTTTATTAGCGGAAATTGTTAAAGAAATTAAAGGGTTGTAAACACAAAGAAGCATGGAAAATTGCTTAAATGTGTGGAAATATTGGGTAAGAAGAAAATACTTTAAGGGAGAAGGTTTACATTAAAGGGAACAACAGGACCTTCATGCTCCATTTTAAGACTTGACCCCACTTTTTCTCTAATACTTATCCAAACTTCACTATTTTCCCACAAACTTAAAGAATGTTTCAATGAAAGTTAAACAAGGATTTAATTCAGAAATTACTAGAAATTACACCGCCTTTTTTACCTCCTTTATTTATTAACAAGTCTTTTAGAAAGTTTCATCTAATTTGTAACATTTTCTCCTCAAACTTTTTGTCTTAAAAAAATGACTTTATTATGCTGCAACATTTTATTATGTAATTTTCGTTTCAAACGATGTTTGTCTTTATTTCACTCCAAGGAAAACAGTTTAAGAAGACAAATTTCGAATATTATTTTCAAACACTTGAGCACTCTTGCTTTTTTTGGTTGCAGCTTTCACCGGAAAATGATGTAAAGGATAAAAATGTCTACATTTCTCATGTTGGAAAAAAAAACAAAAAAAAATATTTTCTCTTTAACGAAAAATAAAAAATCTTTAACACCAAACAAAGACTGTAAGGGAAAACATCTGGCAAAGTTTGATGGCACATTCCAACCTTCAGGATGACTGTATGTGTCTCCATGTTGATTAAGTGGCAGTCGCGTGTTTTTTAAGAGAATATTCAGTCTAAAGGGTTTTTCTTTCTGTTCTTGTTCTAAAACACTATTTTTGTTACACTTTTTTTTCTTAAATTCTTACTCTTCCTCTCAAAAAAGTGTTAAAATCGTTGACATTCTCCCTGTAATATTTATGCCTTTAGAATTTTAAGTGACTGTAATTTGTCGTTATTTGTTTGTTAAATTATGTTTTTTTCTTTCCTCCCCCTCATATTGAATGCAAACATTTCTGGTATTACCAGCAAAAAAGAAAAAACATTGTCTTAGTTTATTCTTTTTTTTTTCATTTGCGGAGTTTCTTAATTAGTTCTTGATAAGAGCAGGTTAAAGAAAGCAATTTTGTAAAAAGGGTTCATGTATTTTTTTCTGTGTGTGTTCTCTTTTATATCCTTGCGGTGTTAATGAAAGTACAAGCACAAGCTACTAAATTGAAGTAATTAGAGTGGAAAATAATTTTTGTTTCTTGAAAAAAAAATTAATTTCAGAAAAAAGTGATTATTTTTTGTAATAAATTGCAAGCAATTTGCAGTTAGGAAAAGTAATTTGGTTTCATAGAAGAGAAATTTAAATATAACAGCTTCAACTACAGAAGAAATTATTTAAACAAAACATTTATTTTCATAAGAAAAAAGTCAAAAATCCTTAATAACTTTGTAAATAAAAAGGAGCTCAATCTGTGATCACTCATATTTGTGATCAAATTCGATTTTTCATATGAAAAGAACTAAAAAATCTAAAAACTTTAATAACTTTGTAAATAAGCGTTTAAACGAAAAAAGGAGCTCGATCTATCACTCATATTTCTGACCAAAAGCGATTTTTCATATGAAAAAACTCAAAAATCTAAAATCCTTAATATCATTGTAAATAAGCGTTTAATCAAGAAAAGGAGCTCGATCCGTGATCACTTATATTTAATTCCAAAAATCGATTTTTCATATGAAAAAACTCAAAAATCTAAAATCCTTAATATCTTTATAAATAAGCGTTTAATAGAGAAAAAGAGCTTGATCAGTGATCACTCATAAGTCTGACCAAAAATCGATTTTTCATATGAAAATCTAAAATCCTTAATAACTTTGTAAATAAGCGTTTAATCGAGAAAAGACGCTCGATCTGTGATCACTCATAAGTCTGACCAAAAATCGATTTTTCATATGAAAAAACTAAAAAATCTAAAATCCTTAATAACTTTGTAAATAAGCGTTTAACCGAGAAAAGGAGCTCGATCTGTGATCACTCATATTTCTGACCAATCGATTTTTCATATGAAAAATCTAAAATCCTTAATATCTTTGTAAATAAGCGTTTAATTGAGAAAAGGAACTCGATCTGTGATCACTCATATTTCTGACCAAAAATAGATTTTTCATATAAAAAAACTAAAAAGTCTAAAATCCTTATAATTTTTGTAAATAGACGTTTAAACGAGAAACGGAGTTCAATCTGAGATCACTCATATTTCTGACCAAAAATCGATTTTTCATATGAAAAATCTCAAAAATCTAAAATCCTTAATAACTTTGTAAATAAGCGTTAAATCGAGAAAAGGAGCTCGATCTGTGATCACTCATATTTCTGACCAAAAACCTATTTTTCATATGAGAAAACTAAAAAATATAAAATCCTTAATATCTTTGTAAATAAACGTTTAATCGAGAAAAGGAGCTCGATCTCAGATCACTCATATTTCTGACCAAAAATCGATTTTTCAAAACAAAATCTTCAAAAATATAAATTCCTTAATATCTTTGTAAATAAGCGTTTAATCAAAAAAGGACCTCGATCTGTGATCACTCATATTCATATAGAAAATCGATTTTCTATATGAAAAACTCAAAAATCTAAAACCCTTAATAACTTTGCAAATAAGCGTTTAATCGAGAAAAGGATCTCGATCTGTGATCACTCATATTTCTATCCAAAAATCGATTTTTCATATGAAAATTTTCAAAAATCTAAAATCCTAAATATCTTTGTAAATAAGCGTTTAATCGAGAAAAGGAGCTTGATCTGTGATCACTCATATTTCAGTCCAAAAATCGATTTTTCATATGAAAAAACTAAAAAGTCTAAAATTCTTAATAACTTTGTAAATAAGCGTTTAAACGAGAAACGGAGTTCGATCTGTGATCACTCATATCGATTTTTCATATGAAAATCTTAAAAAATCTAAAATCCTTAATAACTTTGCAAATAAGCGTTTAATCGAGAAAAGGATCTCGATCTGTGATCACTCATATTTCTATCCAAAAATCGATTTTTCATATGAAAATTTTCAAAAATCTAAAATCCTAAATATCTTTGTAAATAAGCGTTTAATCGAGAAAAGGAGCTTGATCTGTGATCACTCATATTTCAGTCCAAAAATCGATTTTTCATATGAAAAAACTAAAAAGTCTAAAATTCTTAATAACTTTGTAAATAAGCGTTTAAACGAGAATCGAAGTTCGATCTGAGATCACTCATATTTCTGACAATAAATCGATTTTTCATATGAAAAATCTCAAAAATCTAAAATCCTTAATATCTTTGTAAATAAGCGTTTAATCGAGAAAAGTATCGCGATCTGTGATCACTCATATTTCAGGCCAAAAATCGATTTTTGCTTGAATTGTGGGTCACTATTTCTATATACTTTTTAAAATCGACTCATTCCTCTGGAAAATAAAATTATTGTTCATAAATGTCAAGCACTTGTTCCAGTCTGAATCTTCCCATTTGAAAACTTTCCAAACTATTTTATGTCAAATGTGATTTGACCTTACGATAAAAGTTGCACAACACAAATTTCCAACAACGTTTCGATTTCACTGTGTTCCTTCTTGACTCATATAGAAATTATACAAAAAAACAATCCTGCGCACTTTCTCTCAGAGAAAACACTCTCATTTTCTCTAGAGTTTTCTGATGCCATTTCATTTCTTTGTAATTTTTATAGCTTTTTTGTAATCATCATTCAATTTAGCACGTGTTTTAATAATGAGATTTCTTACTTGCTTGTTTTATTTGATTTTTTTAAACTTTAATGTTTGTTTGTTGTTGTGTCTTTTATTTATGGCCATATGTGACGGAATGAAATTTAATTATGCCTTCAATATATATATATAGAGAGTCTTGATAATAGAAAGAGCAGAGAGTTGAAGTATAGTATTGTGCTTAAGTGTCTTCTTAATAAAAACGTTTAAAGTTCTTTTTTTTTTTGGACTAAAACGGATTTCCTTTAGGAGTTTTAACAACAAACAAGGTTGTAGACTCTGTATGGTTATAATTTTAGTTGAGTGAGAGTGTTTGGTTGTATATGTGTCTGAAGGACAACAGGACATAAACACCACAATTTTATGACATGAAGTTTTGTGTAATTTTACTTTGTTTATGTTATAAAAAACAGGAAAATTAAAGTGACATAGGCAACAAATTAAGAGGTATTTTTGATTAACCTTTTAATACGAAAAGTAGCTGGAAATGCTAGGGATTGTTTTAAAATGTTTGGTTAAAATTTAAAAAATAATTAAAATATTTTTAAATTTAATATTAAGTTCGTTAAGCTGCTCAGAAAATACAACCAATTTACTTATATAACAGCTTAACTTATTTATCAGTTGTACAACAAGTTTTAAGGCAATCAGACTGGTTGTTTAGAAGTTATACTAATTTTTAATTTTTTGTTTCACAGTGCGTATGATTAATATTAATTAAATTGTATAAGTGAATAATTACCCATAACTTTTGAAAAATTTATAGAATTTTCTAAAATGAACTTTATTATAAAGAAAACATATGCAGTTTTAAAGAAATAAAATGCATGAAACCTACATAATTTCATTAAACCTGTAAAATGTTATAAGTCTCCAAGTAAATGTAAATAGAGTAAACAATATTCCGGTCAATTTCAACTATTTCAGCTAAAACCTTATAAAAACACTTATAATGTACAAATATCTCATTTAGATAGCCATGACGAAATCATCTGAAAGTCCGTAGTGTGGAAATATGAAACGAAATGAAAATTTATCATAAATGTTTTTTAATATAGAAAAAATTAACCCACATGTTTTTCTAATTAAACAAATTCTTCCCAAAAAATAGCTAAAAGTATTTTCCATTTACATACCAAGTTTTGAGGCGATTAGATCAGTAGTTTAAAAGTTCTGCTAATTTTTATTTTATGTTTCACAGTGCGTATGATTAATATTAATTTAGCAGTATAATTAAATAATTTTACATAACTTTTTGATAACTGAATATATTTTTGACAAATAAACGTTTATTTAAAGAAGACATATTCAGTTTTAATTTAGGTTTCTTATTGAACCTCTAAAATGTTATAACTGCCAAGGAAATGTAAATATATACAAATTTTTAAAATTTCTACAAAAATTGTATTATTTTTTTAGCTAGTAATTTAATAATATAACAGTTTAATTTATTTTCTATTTATACACCAAGTTTTGAAGCCATAAGACTGGTTGTTTAAAAGTTCTACTCATTTTAAAATTTTATGTTTCACAGTGCGTATGATTAATATTAATTAAGCTGTATTATTATATAATTGCCCATAACATTTTCAAAAATTTATAGATTTTTCTTAAATAAACGTTATTATAAAGAAAACATATGCAGTTTTCAATATAATAAATGAAAAATCAACCAAGTAATCTTATTCAACCTTTATAATGTTATATATTGTTAAGTAAAAGTAAATATTTAAATTCTTATCCGATTTTTTTGGAATTCGTAAATAAGATGAAGTTGGAAATTTAATTATTTAATAGTTTAATTTATTTTCCATTTATATACCCAGTTTTGATGCCCTCAAAAAAGTAGTTTAGAAGTTATACACTTTTTTATGTTCGTATCTCACAGTGCGTATGATTAATATTAATTCTGCTGTATAATTAAATAATCGCTCATAACATATGCAAAAATTTATAGATTTTTCTCAAATAAACGTTATTATAAAGAAAACAAATGCAGTTTTAAATACAATAAATGAAAAAATAACTAAGTAATCTTATTCAACCTTAAAAATGTTATATATTGCCAAGTAAATGTAAAAATATATAAAAAACACCGGCTCCAAATTTCTCATACATTTAGCCATTATGAAATCGGCAGCATAACCATAGTGTGGAGATGTAAAATGAAATGAATAATTTGCCTTTTAAGGGTTAACTTACCCTTAACCTTTATTTTGTAAACATGATGTTTGATTTTGTTTTTCCAAAAACAAAATATTATGGTTTTAATATGCAAAAGTCCACAGCAGACATTTAGCCTAAGGCACGTTAATAAAACGCCCTCATCATACCCAAAATTGCATTGCAGTAACGGCAAGAAAAGGTCTTTACCGGTCACAGAGCAATGATTGGATTGTTAGTTTCTTCCTTAGTTATTGACACAAAAAACAAGTGTCTTTGGGTGGCAGTTTTGCCAACTAATTCCTGCTACTAAGAGCTTTACAGTTTATGCTAAAATATGGCCAAACATTGTTATTACAATTCCCTGTTACTTTTGCTTCTTTTTATTTGCAGTCCTGGCAATTACTTCCGTTTTCCTTATGTTGCAAAGAGTGTTGCATTACTGTTGTTGTATATGGTGTTTTTTAAATAACTAAAGTGGCTTTTTAACAGTTCCTTTCTTTTTGTTAAAAAAAAAACTCTTAAGTTGGCCTTCTTGCTTGGAACTAAGGTGGCATAAAGAAAAAAACAGTTCAAGCTTTTTATGTCAAGTGCGGGAATAAAAACAACTGGAGTTTTTGCAGCAACTTACATTCTTGTTTTTCCCGTACATTTATGGTTTTGTGTGTCTGTGTTTATTTTAAAAATTATTTTCCTTTATGCGTTTTTAGCCTTAAGGTTCATTGGCTGTATGCTTTTTTTATTTCGCTGTATGTTTTGTATTGTGTTGATTTGTTTGTCTGTTCTTTTTTTTTTGCATTTATTTTATTTGTATTAAGGTTTTGGGATTTGGTTTTTTATTTTCACTTTGTTTGCTTTATTTTCAAGTACAAGTTTACTACTCGTATTTGCATTTGGTTCATACAAAATATAGTCATAATTCTGCCCCTAAGAGTTCACGACCTTTATGTTGTTTTCTGGCTATGAATGGGATTTTAATTGAATTTTTATATGCCAGTGCAAATGGAAATATGTATGAATATTTTAGTAGATAAATAGAAATGTAGAAGAGGATTTTAAAACGAGGGTTGTAGAATAGTAAACAGAATGTGGAAATACAAAAAATCAAAAGTATGGCCAAATTAATGTAACATACTTTTAGGATTTTTTTGGTTTCTTAATAATTTGTCTAAAAACACCAAATACACTAACATAACATATTTTACGAACTTGAAAATTTAAATTAAAAGTTTCAAGCCATTAAGTTTTAATAAAATACTCAAAAAAAAAAAAAAAACATTTTTAAAAATTTCGACAAATTGGATTGGAAATTATAGAAAATGTTTAAAATTATCACCTACATTGTGCTGCCCTAAACCTGCATATTCAAATTTAGCTAAATTTTATTTATTTTACCCCCTTTTTTACTAAAAACTTTAACCTACTTTTACACTTCAACAAAAATTAATATTCAAAGCATACTTTCAGGCTTTAATTTTGTATTTGTGTTTCTTAGAGATAATTTACTTAATTCGCTTAAAACAAATCTATTGTTTTCCTCAAATTAGCTTACACAGCCTTAACAATATTATAAAAAAACTAACAACAACCAAAAACTTGGAAAAAACTCTTCAAAAAAACTTTTTGAAAAAGCAAGTAGTAAATTTACATAATAATACCCACAAAGTTCTTACCCATAAAGTGTATTTTTTTAAATATATTTTATTCCTTTTTTTTAACATCAACTAAAGTTTATAGCCTTTGCTCAATAAACCTTTTTATGCTTCAATGATTTACTCCCGAAGAAATCCCTGTTCAGCAAACATTCAAATAAAACTGAAAACAAACTTAACCTTTACCAATAAAAACCAATAAAATTTATTTTTTTTTCTCCCAAAAAAAAAAAGTTTCCAAAAACTACTAAAAAGAAGACTAAACACTATAAATATAAATTTCTTTATATCTTTTTTGTGGAGAGTAATTTTTGGTTTTTGTGGTTTGAGACTAAGAAGAAAATTACTTTTGGGTAGGATGGGTTGTTATTTTTTCTTTTGTTGTTTATTGTGCCTACATTTTATAATTTACATGATTTCCTTTTAAATTGTAATCATTTTCTAAATGTACTTAAGCCTTAAAGTGGCATAATTTATGTTTATTTTTGGTCATGATATCTTTTGTTAAATATTTTGGTTGTACAAATTAATTGTCATATAACATAATTTTTTATAGCAAATAGAGACTAAACAAATAATGAATTATAATTTGAAAAAGGTTTGTCCCAAACAATTTTCTATAGAAAAACATTTGTCCCAAATTATTGATTTTCTATAGAAAAATATTTGTCCCAAATTATTGATTTTCTATAGAAAAATATTTGTCCCAAATTATTGATTTTCTATAGAAAAACATTTGTCCCAAATTATTGATTTTCTATAGAAAAACATTTGTCCCAAATTATTGATTTTCTATAGAAAAACATTTGTCCCAAATTATTTTCTATAGAAAAACATTTGTCCCAAATTATTTTCTATAGAAAAACATTTGTCCCAAATTATTTTCTATAGAAAAACATTTGTCCCAAATTATTTTCTATAGAAAAACATTTGTCCCAAATTATTTTCTATAGAAAAACATTTGTCCCAAATTATTTTCTATAGAAAAACATTTGTCCCAAATTATTTTCTATAGAAAAACATTTGTCCCAAATTATTTTCTATAGAAAAACATTTGTCCCAAATTATTTTCTATAGTTTCTCTAAGTTACCCTTTATTTAAATTTTACACTTTATGCTTTAGAATTTTCTTTTTTTCCGTACTTCAATTACATTTAATCCTTGAAACATTGTCTAGCATTTCAGGCACTTAAAATCAATTTTTGTTATTTTGCGGTTTTTTATTTATTGCTGTGAATTCCACAAAAAAATAAACTTCAAATCAATTGATTTTTTCTTAACAACCACAAACAATTTATAATTCAAGTTTATTTTTTTTTCAAATTTTCTCTTTACCAAGTCTAAACTTAAATTGTTTTTGTATAATTTCCCAACTACAATCCAAGCAATTTATTTTTGTCTGTTGTCCTTGCCATTGGCATTTAAATCTAAATTTCAATGTTGTCTAACACAAAAAAAAAGTAAAACCAAGCAGAAATATAAATTTATTCAAACATTTATTTTATTTCAACAACTACAACAACTAGAAACACAAAACCAATTGCCAGAGCCCTTTTTAACCCCTTGTGTTGTTGTTTTAGGAAATTTTCAAACACTGAATCTGGAAGCATTTAATTTACCAACAATTGTCTATATAGAAATTTGTTTACAAACCTAAAACTGAAATAGACACACTCTCATAGAATAGAAAAACAAATACAAATAAACTAAAAGTGGGTGGTTGCATCAGCAGAAAAACAAATTGCAAATGTCACTAGAAAATATTATATTGAATTGAAACTATATACTTCAAAATAAAAGTTCAAAGTGTATACAAATTTTCAATTTATAAATTCATACGGCGCCTAAATATATGCTACACAAAGATGTGTTTATTTGTAATACTCACAAATATATCTATTTCCTTTTTGTTGACAATAGATTTTCAATGTTTTTTGGGCTCTTGTTTGCAGAGTTATGTTGTATTGACATGCCATTTACAGCAAAAAAGAAAAAAACATCAAAAGTTATAAAAAACTGCTAAATTGAATTTTGCGGTCTTAAAAAACAATGGCAACAATACAACACAAACAAAACAATTAAAAGTATGCTACACTAATCAAAAGAACAAAAAAAACCCAAAACAAACAAAATCAAAAACAAACGAAAACTAATTGCTGATTGCAGATACCATTTAAATATAAATCTACATAAATTAGTCATAAAACCCATGTTGTCTAGTTATAGACTATAATATAATTAGACATAAAATATAGCATACTTTAGGGAACCCTAGAAAAAGAAATTAAATTTTAGCACAACATAAAAACATTTTTATAGTAACATAAAAACAAGCATTAGAGTGTTTAAAAGAGAAGAAATAATTAAATATTTAGCATATTTATGGAAAAAGTAAATGTTATATAGAATCGATATACATTTTTAAGGAATAATAGAAAACATTTTTGTTAAACTTATTCCAACTATTTTTCTTTATAAAATAAATTTTAAAAATGAAAAATACCTGGTCCAAATATTTTCTATAGCAAAAATTTATCTCAAATGTTTCTCTATAGAAAAAAATTTGTCTCAAATGTTTTTCTATAGAAAAAAATTTGTCTCAAATGTTTTTCTATAGAAAAAAATTTGTCTCAAATGTTTTTCTATAGAAAAAAATTTGTCTCAAATGTTTTTCTATAGAAAAAAATTTGTCTCAAATGTTTTTCTATAGAAAAAAATTTGTCTCAAATGTTTTTCTATAGAAAAAAATTTGTCTCAAATGTTTTTCTATAGAAAAAAATTTGTCTCAAATGTTTTTCTATAGAAAAAAATTTGTCTCAAATGTTTTTCTATAGAAAAAAATTTGTCTCAAATGTTTTTCTATACAAAAAAATTTGTCTCAAATGTTTTTCTATAGAAAAAAATTTGTCTCAAATGTTTTTCTATAGAAAAAAATTTGTCTCAAATGTTTTTCTATAGAAAAAAATTTGTCTCAAATGTTTTTCTATAGAAAAAAATTTGTCTCAAATGTTTTTCTATAGCAAAAATTTATCTCAAATGTTTCTCTATAGAAAAAAATTTGTCTCAAATGTTTTTCTATAGAAAAAAATTTGTCTCAAATGTTTTTCTATAGAAAAAAATTTGTCTCAAATGTTTTTCTATAGAAAAAAATTTGTCTCAAATGTTTTTCTATAGAAAAAAATTTGTCTCAAATGTTTTTCTATAGCAAAAATTTATCTCAAATGTTTCTCTATAGAAAAAAATTTGTCTCAAATGTTTTTCTATAGAAAAAAATTTGTCTCAAATGTTTTTCTATAGAAAAAAATTTGTCTCAAATGTTTTTCTATAGAAAAAAATTTGTCTCAAATGTTTTTCTATAGAAAAAAATTTGTCTCAAATGTTTTTCTATAGAAAAAAATTTGTCTCAAATGTTTTTCTATAGAAAAAAATTTGTCTCAAATGTTTTTCTATAGAAAAAAATTTGTTTTTCTATAGAAAAAAATTTGTCTCAAATGTTTTTCTATAGCAAAAATTTATCTCAAATGTTTCTCTATAGAAAAAAATTTGTCTCAAATGTTTTTCTATAGAAAAAAATTTGTCTCAAATGTTTTTCTATAGAAAAAAATTTGTCTCAAATGTTTTTCTATAGAAAAAAATTTGTCTCAAATGTTTTTCTATAGAAAAAAATTTGTCTCAAATGTTTTTCTATAGAAAAAAATTTGTCTCAAATGTTTTTCTATAGAAAAAAATTTGTCTCAAATGTTTTTCTATAGAAAAAAATTTGTCTCAAATGTTTTTCTATAGAAAAAAATTTGTCTCAAATGTTTTTCTATAGAAAAAAATTTGTCTCAAATGTTTTTCTATAGAAAAAAATTTGTCTCAAATGTTTTTCTATAGAAAAAAATTTGTCTCAAATCTTTTTCTATAGAAAAAAATTTGTCTCAAATCTTTTTCTATAGAAAAAAATTTGTCTCAAATCTTTTTCTATAGAAAAAAATTTGTCTCAAATCTTTTTCTATAGAAAAAAATTTGTCTCAAATCTTTTTCTATAGAAAAAAATTTGTCTCAAATCTTTTTCTATAGAAAAAAATTTGTCTCAAATCTTTTTCTATAGAAAAAAATTTGCCTCAAATCTTTTTCTATAGAAAAAAATTTGTCTCAAATCTTTTTCTATAGAAAAAAATTTGTCTCAAATCTTTTTTTTTGCTATATCATCAATTTGTTAGAATTTCACCAGATTTATTTATATGTTATCTTTCTTTCTTTATTCAAAAATACAATATTTAAATTCTTAAAATCCAATCTATACTACCACATAAATACATAAACATCCTCTGTCTGTATACAAAATTATATGACCTTCAACATTAACAAGCCTACATCTGGCTCCTCCGCCCATTCTATCAAACCTTTTCAAAAGCTACACTCAACTTCAAAAACACACACATACAATATAAATACATAAAATTAATATAAAATAAATAAAACGAATAAACATAAAAGAAACAAAAAAAAAAAAAAATATCCCAATATGAGATTATATCTTTGTTACAACAACAGCAACAATGAAAATGTAGAAAATAAAAAAGTTAAAGAGCAAAATAAAAAAAAAAAAAATTATGAAAAACTCAATAAATAAAAAACAAATATTTTTTTATCTCTTTATGCCGAGCGAAAAGCATTCGAAAATGCCTAAACCAAAAAAAAAATCGAAAAATAAAATAAATAAAACCAACAAAAGTAGGTACTCGTAGTAACAATAACAGTAGCAGCAGAGGCTTAAGCAGCCGCAACAACAACAAATACAATCAGCCATAAAAAATGAAAAAGTAAAAACACAACAAATGAAAATACATACTCATACATTCTACAAATAAAACCTAAAAAGCGTATAGAAATAAAAGCAACAACAACAACAAAAGAATTACATATAGAATTTTGCGGAAAGCTCGTAAAAAAGCATCATGAACACAAACAATAACAACAACCATGACAAAAATTAGAAAAACCAAGTTAAAAAAAGAAGATGTAACACAAATAAAACGTGAAATGAAATCTACAACTGAAAATTGTAAGAGACACATTTTAACAAAAGCCTACTTTTAGGCGCATACATATTTCTTCATTCATGCAAGTAGCAGCGATAAACTGTGTGAAGAATGCCTGAATGTGTGGTTGAACACGACTGACTAAAGTGTTTTAAGTCGGTTTTTCTTTTAAGCATTACATGCTAAACAAGTGTGTTAAGTTTTTATGGCTCAGTATAACTGTTGTTTTATTTTCAAAATGTTTATACTTGGTTGAGGTGACTTTTAATATTTTTTTTGTTTGTCTTTTATGTTGTAACTGTATTTTAATGGAAAATGTTGTTTAATGGAAAATGGCTGAAAATTTCGAACTTTAAAATGTTTTAAACAAAATTTTAATGTATAATAAAGGGTGTTTCATAGAGGCGGTGTAGTTTAAATTGAAATAAAACAGAGAAAAACTTTTTTAATATCCATCCAATTGGCTTAATTTATAAAATAATTGTAAAATATGCTTTCGGTTATGTGACCGCCGCGGCTATCGCGTACTTGGTGTAACCTGGAGGTCCAATTTCCACACTCTACACAGTAAATCAGGCTGTATTTCAGCAATAACACTTTGAATATTCCAAGTGATCAATCGTTTCTGGTTTATCTGCATAGATCTGGGACTTTACATATCCCCAGAGAAAACAATATTATGGCGTAAAATTACATGCTAACATATCCATTTCTGGAAATTATTCGTTCTCCAACTGATTTTCTCAATAAATGGATTGTATCACGCATTGTTTGATATGAGGCACCATCCTGCTGATAACACATGTTTACAATATTAATACCTTAAAATTGAGGATCGATAAAGTTAGTAATCATGTCTTTATAACGCTCATCGTTGACTGTAACTTCTGACCATTGTGAAGACATATGAACCAATGACTACACC
Organism: Calliphora vomitoria; assembly: GCA_942486065.2. Lineage (NCBI taxonomy): Eukaryota > Metazoa > Arthropoda > Insecta > Diptera > Calliphoridae > Calliphora > Calliphora vomitoria. The sequence goes on along the minus strand of OW818030.2, from coordinate 8,494,111 downwards.
GGCGACAATGGCTGGAGGATTATCATCGCACCAAACTGCCGCATTCTGTTTATTGACATAGCCATTTAACTAAAAGTGTGCTTCATCACTGAACAAAATTTTCAAATGAAATTGTGGGTCAATAACGATGTTCCTTCGGTCCATTCATCAAATATACGGCGAGTTGCTCCGGCGTGAGTCTGTTCATGATAAATTGCCAAACCAAACTAACCTTTAAAACCCACAGAACTATCAAATCAGCATTCACAGCAAATAGTGTTGATATTTTAAAGTTCTCAGTATCTAAAAAAGACCCTTTCACGACCACAAGACCAAGTTTTTAACAATTTCTGAACACATTACCAATAAAACTGTAAATTTTCAAAGAAAATAAAAAAGAAATGCTGCAAACGTACTTGTTTTAATCTAAACACATTAATAGGAGACACGTTTACAAACTTATTAATATTAAAATTGAACCCATTCTTTTTTTCGTTATTTAGTTATTCTCAGTATTTGTGTTGGGACACCGGTGTCACCGTGGTCGTCAAAGGGTTAAACAATTTTTTCTATAGAAATACTGTTGGAACATATTTGTTCTATAGAAAACTTATTTGAGACAAATTTTTTTCTATAGAATCACATTTAAAACAATTTTCTCTATAGAAAAATATTGGTGACAATTTTTTTTCTAAAAAAAACATTGAATACAAAAATTAAGACAAATTTCTTTCTATTGAAAAACAATGGAGGCAAATTTTTTTCTATAGAAACACATTTGAGAGGAATTTGTTTCAATAAAAATATATTTAGACAAATTTTACTTGACCATGTAAAAAATAATAGCGGTATTCACTATGTAGAGTACTTGCCCTAGTAAAAAAGCAGAAAATCTATTTATTGAGAAACATTTAAATTTCTAATGTATTTTGTTTTAGTTTTTTGATATTGTGCTCTTTTACTACATTACCAGGCCAAGTACTCTACATTGTGAATACCGCTAATTTTTTTTAAGTCCTTTTTATACAAATCTAGTGTAGCCAAAGGGAAGCTCTTAAATTCATTTATTCCAGCCACTTACCTTGAAAAAGGCATTCACAATAACCAGTATGTTGCTAAGTATAGACAACCACCTTTCATTTACGGATAAACCTAAAGAAAATTCGAATACGAATTATAGCTAAATTAGTCCTTTATAAATTCTAATTCGAAAAAGTTAATATCGAATACAAAGAATTTAATTTTATTCGTAATTCGAATTCGATATAGAAAATAATATGATACTATAATAGATTTATACTATAATATTTTGTGAACACAGATTTGTGGCCATAATATCGAAATATGCACAAAATTTACTTTATTGTGAATTGTCTTTTATTTTATGGAAAAGGACATGCTTATCCTTTGTATAAACCTTGTTTTATAGAAATTGTTTGTACAATTATTTGATAAACTCAGATTTAACAGTTATTGTATAAGAATAAGTATTTTATTAACTCTGTTATGATTACGTCATTACGAACCGTGTGCTGTTAGTGAAGAAAGTTGTTATAATTTAATGCTAGTTTAACAGAAATCTTTATAACACTCTTGAAATGTTAAAAACTATTACATTTGAAACAGATAATAATAAAGCAACTAAGAGTGTTATATTAGGCTGTGTCGAATCTTATATGAAATTCACAAAGTGTCCTGATAAATGAAAAAAAAAAAAATTCAAAAAAAATTTTGATGGAAAACTAACTTTGGGTGAAAAAGGATATTTGATAAAAAAATATTTTTGGTAAAAAAATATTAAAAGAATTTTAATGATAAAAATGTTTAGTTAAAAAAAAACTATTCTTGGTGAATTTTTTTTTTTAATTTTTGTGATTTTCTGCTTATATCTCAAACATATGTGTTCCGATTTCCTGATTTTAAATAGCAAATGAACCAGGACTATTGATGTATCAATCATATTAGTAACCCTGCACAACAGCATTTCTGATGATTGGAGTATGTTACATGATACTAGCCTAATTTTCAATGACGATCTCAAATATTTGATACAAATTTCTGTAGCTCCAGTTTGAAAAATATTCCATATAAATTACAATAAAACACAATATGTTTAAAGTTTATCCTATATTATTAAGTTGTTAAGTTGAAAAAAACTTTCTTTTATAAGACTTCCGTGCAGAAGTTAAAGTCAGAAAGCTGTTATGAATGCCCCAACCATAGTCAGTCATCATGTGTGCGTTCCAGTAGCCTTGATAGCGTTCAACCATCTTTGGAAGGTCCTGGTGGAATCGCTCGCCCTGTACTTCACTGAGATCCTCAAGATTAACGTAGCTATTACTATTTCTTTTCTTATTTGTCTATAAACATATAAATTCCACGCACGTTTTACATACCTTTTAAGGAATCCAAGGCTTATCTTTAATTTCCAGCGGGTGCCCAAAGTAATTTTTATAAGCCTCATTTACAAACGCTGCCGCATTTAATCGATATTCTTTAAACATATACTCTCCGCAAATAAAACCAAAAGGGTTTGAATCATTCTCAGAAACTCTTCTTGACGATGCCATATCAAATTATAGTAAGATAACTCAATAACTTTTTAGTTAGTAGCGAATAAACCGCGTTAGAAAGAGAATTTTAACTGTAAGCTATAACTCTTAAACAAGAGCTGTTAGAAAAAAAATTAGGGTATATTAAGTATCAGTGACGTTAAATTATTAAACCTCACGACACATACATAAGTCACTCATTACTCAAAAAGTTTAAAATGGTTGTGCAGTGTAAGATATTTAGGGGCTTTGGAAAGATTGATTTCAATAGACGGACGGTCATGGTTATATCGAATCCGCTATCTATAACGATCCAGAATTATTATATAAAGTAACAACAAACACTAATGAATTTGACAGCTTGAGCCTCTAGACAAGTAAAGAAAAAAATAATAAGCTGTGCTTTTGACAACACCCAGTTTTGCCAGACAAATTTTACCCCATGTCGGCAATCTGAAAATCGCTGTTCTCAAGAAAAATCACAAATTTTGTTTTGAATCGGTAGCCAACTAGTGAAACCCTTTGTTTCAATTTTTTAGTTTTGTTTGAAATCCAATTAAAATGTGAACTAGAAACAAAAAAGTCCCAAAGTGTTTTTCATCAAATTCTTAAAAAATAATTTTTTTTACTCAAAATATGAAAAAGTAGTATAAATACAAAATAAAAAACTGTTTAAACTTTAAAAATCTCCAAAAAAAATGGATAAATTACATGTAATATCCCTAAATTTTGTTAAAATCCCCTCATATTAATCATGAAATCCTTAATTTGGGGAGAAATGCCGACAAAATAAAAACAAATCAATAGAGCAATAATGATAATGCATTAAACACATTCACGACAACAGACGACCGACTAGAAATACCGCTAGCAACAATGGTCGCCGTTTAGTCAGCTACTTAATTATTTTGAGTATTCTGGACGGCCAATTGAGGTCGACCGAAGAGAAAAAGTGCATGAGATTGTTGATGCCATAGGCATTTCATATGGCAGTGTGGTTTCGATTTTAAATGATCAGCTGGGTTTAAGAAAGTTGTCTGCATGATGGGTGCCGCGTTTGAATGAGTTGTTGATATTGCACGGGTGCACACGTGTTCATTCTCAATGGCAAAACTCTATGAATTGGGCTACGAATTGGATCCTCAGCCGCCATATTCTCCGGATTTAGCCCCTAGTGATTACTTCCTATTTTTAAACCTAAAGAAATGGCTCGGTGAAGAAAAAAATTCCTATTTTAAGGACCTCGAAAAAATCGATCTCCATTTTGAGTTAAATGGAGATTATGTTGAAAAATAAATGTTTGTTTTGCAAAAAAAAAAACTGTGTTTCAATAAAAAAAAGTCACGAACTTATTGATCTACCCTCGTAGATTTATTTTGCAGGAGAAAGTAAAGGATGAAATAACAATTACAAGTGTTATATTCGGCTGTGCCGAATCTTATATTCCCACCACCAATTAAATGACGACACCGATTTTCAAAAATGTTAAAGAAATGTTTATACCATGGTAATAGTGGGTATCAATATTCAATAGACATGTTTGTATCATATCATATTCCGGGATGATATTTGTATGGGTGCTAGGAGAAATCATTCACCGATTCTTACCATTTGTTTCACCAAATTGTTGTTTACACAGGGGAACACTCCAACATTTTCCAGACTTATATCTTGTTTTTTTCTAGCAGATCTAGTTTCAAAGATATAGTGAGTGGCATTTAATATTTGCATAATTTACAACATTTTTTGTATTATTCGCTTAATATTTCTCGAACGACCCTCCAAACCTTTAAATATAAATGGATTATTAATCACAAAATCTCTTTCATTTGCGTATAGTCATATTGGTGAGTATATCAGGATGTCTAACTTGTATTGCAAGGATGTTCAAAATTGTTGGGTTTTAGTTTAGTCCTTAAAACTTTGAATAATCAATGTATGCACAAACTTGACATTCCAACGACCTATTGTTAGTACAAATATTTACGCATTCCTTACATTTGTATTGATTTTCATTTAATTGGTTGAAAAAATAGATTTTTCAATACAAACATTTTCATATTAACGATGCAAATCGAAGTACTTACGACTTCGAAGCCATGCGACGCAAACTGAAACAAAAACGATGCAAATCGAAGTACTTACGACGCAACTTCGAAGCCATGCAACGCAAACTGGAACAAAATCGACGCAACTTCAAAATCACAGAAATTTTAAAAAGACGCAACTTCGAAACGACGCAGAAAGAAGCGACGCAAACCGCGGTATTAGTGTACGTTCAAATTGTTCTTTTATAGGTCTTTCTTGAATAAAGAAAGATCCAGACAAAGATCAACAATTAATACTTTCATTCCCCTAAGTCTTTTCCTGTTGGCTCTATCGTGCCTTCAACAGAAAGACGGACATAACTAGATTTTTATAAGGGTCTGCGATGAATATTTCGATGTGTTACAAACCATTTATTTCCATCCCATTTTATTGATATTAAAAAGAGATAAGTGGTAATGAGATAGATGACTCATTTAACGCTTAATATTGTTTTTGAGTAGTTGTTGTTGTAAGCTCTTATTTTATTGGCTTCATTACAAGAACAATACAAGTTTAATGCTGTATAGAAATGTAAACAAATCATTCAAAGGGAAACAAATTGAATGGTTTTTATTGTTGTATGAGAGAAGGAGAGAATAAAAATTGATGGTTAGCTAGCAGAGGAATGTAGTTGTGGGAGAGAGGGAGATAATTATCATTTTTTAACTAATTTAACTAGTTAATAATAATATAAATATTAATTTGTAGATAGATATAAACAATTATAATTTCATTATTGTTAGTAATCTTTACAGGCGCTGAAAATGTAGAACAAATTTTGATTTTCCCCATCTAAAATGGTTGACCTTTAACCATTTTAGATGGGAAAAATCAAAATTTGTTCTACATTTTCTTTTTTTCTTCTTTTTTATATGAAAACTCTTCGGTTCAACTTATTTCAAACAAATTTGTTTGAAAAGGAACAGTTTTTAATAATTTCGAGAGAAATATATGGAGCGTTAAATTATAACAGTCAACTATTAAGCTTTTGTTAAAAAATTTAAAAATATATTATTGAAGAGGCACGTTTTTGAAAAACTATTTAAATAAAATTATTTTTTAGTGCTTATTTATGCTGGAAATTAGTTTTTTTTCGACAATTTTGTTAAATTTTGCCTTGCTTTGCTAGACAAATTATTGTTATCAAGATTTTTGACAAACACAAAACCCTCTAACCATAAATCAAACTCTTTGGCACGTTAATATGTTTCCAAAAAAAAAACCTAACAAAACTCATTTAAATCCTTCACAAAAAGGATTAAGTTGCAACTCTTTTACATAAAAAAATTTTCACTTTTTTTGTAATATTACCAAATCACAACACTTTAAAAAACCGTCATTACTTTGTTTGAAAAAAAACAGACAACAACTACTAGTCTGTCACAACAAAACAAAAAAAAAAACCAGCAATAATAAACAAATGAAAAGTGTGCTGTAATGTGTTTTTATTGTGACAAAAACCAAAATGTTTTCATTTCACACAAAACAATTTTTCTGACACTCAAAACAATCATACTTCTCTCATACTGACTGAACACACAATACAAAAAACCATTTAACAAAAAAGAAAATTAAGCAAAAACAAAGATATTTTGCATAAATTATCATGAACAAACACTCAAATACAGAAACATACGTATGTAGTTATTTTATACAGTTTATATAGAACTGTTTATAGTTTGAACCCTTTTTCACCCCTTTGGTGGCAAGTAAGTGTGTAGTAAGTCTGCATTTTGATATGACTCGTGTTTCATTCATGACATTTACATGTGTTGGCTGGATGAATCAGTTGGTTGGTTGGTTGGCTGCTTGTCTTCCTCCACTGTTTGTATAGACTTTGGTGGGTTTTTTTGTGTTCTTTGCTTATTTGTCTGTTTGTTTGCTGTTCCATTTGGTCCCTTATGCGGTGTTAAAACTCCATGTGAATATTATGCATATTGAGATTATTTAAAAGAGATAAGTGTCCTTTTTTGTTGACATTTTTCACTACAATATTGGGTGTTGAGCATGATGATGATGATGAGCAAACAAAAACGTTTGTTGGTTTTTTGTTTCTTTTTCATTTTTATTCTGATAAATGACAAATTTACATTTGTATGTAGCATTCTTAATGAAAACTTTAACGTATTCCTACAATTTTTTACATTTAATTTAAACCTTGTGTTAAACATTTTGTGAAATAAGGTCCCTTTTATCTTCTAAATACCCTAATGAATTGAAGACTTAAGTTTTAGTCCAGCAACAACCAAAAATAAAACATGTCGTTCGCATAAATTAAAAACAAAGAATTTGAGATAAGATTCCGGCAACACACGCATATTTGGCAAATTAACAAAGTATTAAATTAAAATGGGAAAATCAAATGACTTTTTAGTTGGACAGAATTTTAAATATATTTAAATGGAAAGGACAATCTAATAAAGTAAAGAGAAAGGGCCAATAAATGCCACAGAAAAGGGTAAACACATAATGAGTTCGTTAGAAAAATAAAAAAAAAACTGTGGAATAATTGTACCCAAATAGTTTTCTTTAGAAAAAACGTTTACTATAAAAAAAAACTTGGTTTCAAATAATTTTCTTTTAAAAATCATTTGTCCCAAATTATTTTTTTTTAAAAATTATTTGTCCCAAACTATTTTCTATAGAAAAACATTTGTCCCAAATTATTGATTTTCTATAGAAAAACATTTGTCCCAAATTATTGATTTTCTATAGAAAAACATTTGTCCCAAATTATTGATTTTCTATAGAAAAACATTTGTCCCAAATTATTGATTTTCTATAGAAAAACATTTGTCCCAAATTATTGATTTTCTATAGAAAAACATTTGTCCCAAATTATTGATTTTCTATAGAAAAACATTTGTCCCAAATTATTGATTTTCTATAGAAAAACATTTGTCCCAAATTATTTTCTATATAGAAAAACATTTGTCCCAAATTATTGATTTTCTATAGAAAAACATTTGTCCCAAATTATTGATTTTCTATAGAAAAACATTTGTCCCAAATTATTGATTTTCTATAGAAAAACATTTGTCCCAAATTATTGATTTTCTATAGAAAAACATTTGTCCCAAATTATTGATTTTCTATAGAAAAACATTTGTCCCAAATTATTGATTTTCTATAGAAAAACATTTGTCCCAAATTATTGATTTTCTATAGAAAAACATTTGTCCCAAATTATTGATTTTCTATAGAAAAACATTTGTCCCAAATTATTGATTTTCTATAGAAAAACATTTGTCCCAAATTATTGATTTTCTATAGAAAAACATTTGTCCCAAATTATTGATTTTCTATAGAAAAACATTTGTCCCAAATTATTGATTTTCTATAGAAAAACATTTGTCCCAAATTATTGATTTTCTATAGAAAAACATTTGTCCCAAATTATTGATTTTCTATAGAAAAACATTTGTCCCAAATTATTGATTTTCTATAGAAAAACATTTGTCCCAAATTATTGATTTTCTATAGAAAAACATTTGTCCCAAATTATTGATTTTCTATAGAAAAACATTTGTCCCAAATTATTGATTTTCTATAGAAAAACATTTGTCCCAAATTATTGATTTTCTATAGAAAAACATTTGTCCCAAATTATTGATTTTCTATAGAAAAACATTTGTCCCAAATTATTGATTTTCTATAGAAAAACATTTGTCCCAAATTATTGATTTTCTATAGAAAAACATTTGTCCCAAATTATTGATTTTCTATAGAAAAACATTTGTCCCAAATTATTGATTTTCTATAGAAAAACATTTGTCCCAAATTATTTTCTATAGAAAAACATTTGTCCCAAATTATTTTCTATAGAAAAACATTTGTCCCAAATTATTTTCTATAGAAAAACATTTGTCCCAAATTATTTTCTATAGAAAAACATTTGTCCCAAATTATTTTCTATAGAAAAACATTTGTCCCAAATTATTTTCTATAGAAAAATATTTGTCCCAAATTATTTTCTATAGAAAAACATTTGTCCCAAATTATTTTCTATAGAAAAACATTTGTCCCAAATTATTTTCTATAGAAAAACATTTGTCCCAAATTATTTTCTATAGAAAAACATTTGTCCCAAATTATTTTCTATAGAAAAACATTTGTCCCAAATTATTTTCTATAGAAAAACATTTGTCCCAAATTATTTTCTATAGAAAAACATTTGTTCCGATTAATTTCCTCATTGATATTCTGATTGAAGATAAATCTCAAAACATTTTTCTCCACAAAAACATCTTTGGGGAAAAACTTCCTTGAAATGCAATAATTTCCCTTTTAAAGAAATAATTTGTCATAGCCAACAAATAACTTCCTGAAAGGTACAAAGTTGCGTTTGATTCAAATTGTTAAAAAATCACAAATCATCATAAACTTCCCCCACAACAATTTCCCCTCCTTTTAGTTTCTGGCAACTAATATGAACTTTGTTATGAAAAAGTCCCACATAATTTAATTCATTTAAAATAAATGTCCCTTCCTGGCTCTCTCCTTCATTGGAATGACTTATTACTTTATTAAAAAAGGACCCATAGTGACGTCATACTTGAAAGGCAACCTGTTAGTCAATGCCTGTGTTATTTGCAAAAAAAACCAACAACATACCGGAAATATCCTGTTTGCCCTGCATGAATTTACTTGCCACCCCGAAACAAAACAAGTTTAACGAACTCTTCTTCTCTTTTGGTTAAACGAAGGCTAAGGTCAACAAGATTGCCACCATAGATGTAAGAGTGTGTGTGTATGAGCAAAACAGGAGAAACAATAACAGAGAGTTTGCTACGTAACAGTAAATTCCTATTGGAAATTGTAGTAAACAAATCTAAAAAGAGAGAGAGAGAAATGTGGGAATAAATATTGAGATAAAAATATCCCATTTTATGAACAAGAAAGGCAGTTGAACAATTTTTGTGTGTTTTAAGCCAAAGGACCTTTCAGTTGCCGGTTGTCTCTGAAGGATTAAACACGTAATGAAATGTTAGAGAACAATTTTTAAAAAAGTATTTTGGATTAAAACGAAAAAATAGAATTGAAAACAAACGAGCGCGTGTTTTTAAAAAAATATTTTTTTGAAAAAAAAAGTAATTTAAGAAAGAAAATAATTAAATTTAAAATAATCTTTATAAAGATTAATTTTACAGTGCTAAAGTGAAATTAATAATAAAGAACCCTATTTTAAGGCTTGTTACTATCTAAGTGAGTGTTAAGTGTTTTAAAATAAAAAATTTGTTGGATGTTTTTAACATTTTAAATGACCCCTAAGCTATCAGTGGATTATAAAATGCTATGTTGTGTCAATTGGAAATACAAATTTTGTTAACAACTCTGTTCTGTATGAATCATGATTTATGTTAAAAACACCACATACCTTTAGGCTTTTAAACAAACAAACAAAGTGCATTCAAATTGTTTGATAGAATGTTTTTTTGGAATGGAAAGTAAATAAATCATAAAACAAATCAAATACAAAAAATCTCATATAAAGGCCTTATCAAGTAATAAAGGAAATTCATATTTTAAGTGCCATAATAATTAAAAATAACAAAGCATATTTTAAGGATTTAAAACCAAAAATAGATTCATATCAATTTAATTGGAATGAACAGAAAATTTGTTTGAAAGCAATGTCAATTGAAACTGAATATGTCAAAGAATCCTTTATAAAAATAAATCATATTGATATTAGATCTTTTATTAAATTTAAAATATAAAGCATATTTGTGTGAGCTTTTAAAGCACTATATATAAAGCATAGTTTTGTGTGTGTTTAATTAAAATGTTGGTTTACCTTTTAAACAAAGTTTATGTATGATAAGTGATTTAATAAAACTAAAAGTATTTTTAAAGTGTTGGGAAGTTTAAGTTCAAAAGTGTTGTAGGTTTTTTTGAAAGAACTGTATATTTGGCAAGAAATTAAACAAATCAAATGCACTTGACAGTTCAGTAATTGAAATTAATTAATATTTTTTTTTCTTTGTACAAAAAGTCTATACAAATATATACAAAATTTAAGCAGAGAATTGACAGACTCAGCAGGAGTTTTAAATAAAGTGTTTGGGGATGGATTTTTTTAAACATTTCAATATAGGTTTTAGCAGTCTATGAAGTTGTTTTTTGGGAAAACGTTTCTTAAAACTAAAAAATTTCATTCATTCCATGAAGGATTTATAAAAAAATATAAAATTGTTTGACTTTGGGTGTTCAAACTTTGTTCAATTTCATTTTCGCTTTTTAAATTTTGAAAAATTCGCGATTTAATTCACGATTTTTGATTTTTTAAAAGTGAAAAAATGATGCAAAGTATGTAAGTTTAAGTATTTATATCTCGTAAAGCTGTCTTCTGATGGATGGACGGTGGATTTTCAAACCATCTTAAAGCTTATTATGTCCTCTTAAAATTATTATTAAATACATAGAAATATTTTAATTTTAGTTAAAGTTAATTGAGCTTGAGGTCAGTTTGATAAAATTAAAAATGATCGAAAAATTTTACTAAAAATATTTTAGAACTAGTTTAATATAAAAGTGCATTCATGATGTAAATTCAATTCTCTGAAGCAGTTTTGAGAAATTTCTAGACTTTTGATTTTTGGCATTTTTTAACTTAAAACTTTTATACAGTTGTCCCGTATGACTTAAAAATACGGGATTTACAATAGATGGCGTATCGTATTTATTAAACATTATAGTGTAAACTACAAAGTTTTTCTTTGCTTCGACAATATTGAATTGTGCCAACAAAGCGTCATATGCCGAAAGTTTTGCTTTACTTCTTTAATTTGAAAAAAAGTGCCGCTGAAGCACACCGATTGCTCACCAAAGCTTATGGTGAATGTGTTTCATCGGTTTCAACGTGCGAGAGATGGTTTGTTCGGTTCAGAAGTAGGTATTTTCACACGGAAGACAAAGATCGCCCAAGCCAGCCAAAAGAGTTAGAAGACCAAGAATTAGAGGCATTACTCCATGGAGATTGGTGTAAAACTGAACAAAGGCTGTAAGCGGCAACTCAAGCGGCAAGTAAGCGGCGAGCAGCTTAATTCATCCAAAAGCAGGGAAATTGGCTGCAATACGAATTGAAGCCGAGAGACCTTGAAAGACGATTTTGCATGTCCGTTTTGTAAAAGTACTTTTTAAATAAGAGCTATTGTATTTCGAAAAAGTAATTTTGCGTACTATTTTGCAAAGGTCATTTTTAATACTTTTTTGAAAAAGTACTTTTTTAATACTTTTTTGAAAAAGTACTTTTTTAATACTTTTTTGAAAAAGTACTTTTTTAGTACTTTTTTGAAAAAGTACTTTTTAAATACTTTTTTAAAAAAAAAAAGAACTTTTTTAATACTTTTTTGAAAACGTACTGTTTTAGTACTATTTTGAAAAAGTACTTTTTTAATACTATTTTGAAAACGTACTTTTTTAATACTATTTTGAAAACGTACTGTTTTAATACTATATTGAAACAGGACTTTTTTAATACTATTTTGGAAAAGTACTTTTTTGATACTATTTTGAAAAAGTACTTTTTTGATACTATTTTGAAAAAGTACTTTTTTAATACTATTTTGAAAAAGGACTTTTTTAATACTATTTTGAAAAAGGACTTTTTAATACTATTTTGAAATCGTACCTTTTTAATACTATTTTGAAAAAGTACTTTGTTAATACTATTTTGAAAAAATACTTTTTTAATACTATTTTGAGAAAGGACTTTTTTGAAAACGTACTTTTTTAATACTATTTTGAAAAAGTACATTTTTAATACTATTTTGAAAACGTACTTTTTTAATACTATTTTGAAAAAGTACTTTTTTAATACTATTTTGAAAACGTAGTTTTTTAATACTTTTTTGAAAACGTACTTTTTTAATACTATTTTGAAAAAGGACTTTTTTAATACTATTTTGAAAAAGGACTCTTTTAATACTATTTTGAAAACGTTCTTTTTTAATACTATTTTAAAAAAGTACTTTTTTAATACTATTTTGAAAAAGTACTTTATTAATACTATTTTGAAAAAGTACTTTTTTGATACTAATTTAGAAAAATTTTTTTTGTCTAAATATGTAGTATTAAAAAAGTCTTTTTTTAAAACTTTATCTAGATAAAGTACTTTTCAAATGAGTATTATTTTAAAAAACTACTTTCAAACAAATTGTATTTAATAAAAGAGATTTTTAAATACATTACATATATTTTAAAACAGTACTTTTCCTATAATATCTACTGTGAAAGTACTCTTTAGAATAGGTAGAGTTTTGAAAGCGAACTAAAATCAAGTTAAAAATTCAGATGTCCTTGAAACCGGTAAATCTCTAAAATTTATTTTAGTACTACTTCTTTAATTGTTTTAAATGTTCATTAAAATTTAAATATTAAATTTAAACTAAAGTTGTTTTCTAATGTTTCTCTTTGTAATTTTATCCTAGTTTATTACTTTAACAAACATTAAACTAAATTTTATTACACTCTAGCTAACTAAAACCCACTAATTAATAACACCTAAAATTATGTTTTAAATTATGAATTATTTTGCGACCGAAAACTTATGCCTTTTGCCGCAAGTGCTAATAATGTGCTAAAAACTCAGCAAAAATATGAAAAGCAACATAAAACACACAATACTTTTGTAAATCTACCCAGCATAAAAAATGTGCTTAACAAAAATACAAAAACAAAAAAAAAGAGCAAAAGAAAAATGTCTTTACACAAAAATAAACACCTTAACATATGCTATGAAATTTTTTAACACACTGTTAAGTATGAAATAAAGTGGTTTTTAAAGTAAACACTCAAAGAAAAAATTAGAAAAAAAATATATAAAAAATACACTTACATATAAAAGTAGAAAAAAATAAAATAAAGTGAAACAAAAAGTAAAAGCAGCTCTAGTAATAAGTGTCTGTGTGTGTGTGATTTTTTTTTTTTTTTTTGTTAATGTCTTGTGTATAAATAAACCAAATAGCTTATATTGCTGCAACACTAGCAACATAATCATCATTGTCATCATCATAGTCATATTATGATTATTAACATGCTATGGGCCTGGTGTCTCATAAATGCTAAGCAGGAGACATTCATAACAATGTCTGGTGACGCCATAAAATATGCTTTACAAAAATAAAACATAAAGAAAAACGACTTGCATTTCCCGTTTCCGTTTAAAAACGGTTTCCTTACTTACAAAAACCCAACACACACAGAACTCCAATTCTTTATATATTTTTCTGTATAAAATTTTTTTTAAAAGAAACAAGTATAAAGAAACAAAAAACAATTTAAATAAACTAACAAAAACTGTTTAAGAATATATATTTGAAAGAAATCGTATATATGTGTTATGTTTTCCTTTTAAAGAAAATTATATTTTTTCATGTGTTTGTTTTGTGGTAAATAAATGTGGCATTGAAATTCCTTGGCGGCCATTATCAAAATGTTTTCTTTTAACGAAACAAACTTGGTACAAAATGTTTTCGCTAGTACCCCCTTAATAAGCCGAAAAATATAATAAAAAATAATGTCGCTGAGAAGGGCTCAGCAGTAGTATGTGGATTACTTGCAAATGGTTTTCTGTATAAATTATTACTTAGTGTGTTGTATTGCAATGTTGAAAGTAACAACCTTTTGAATTTATGTTTTAACATTTTGTTGTTTCTTAACAACCAGTGTAAGTATGTGTTTGTTCTCGTAAATAATGGCATTAAGAAATCGTGATCTTTTCACATTATAGATTCTTAAATAAGAAAGAGAGAAAGTAAATAAAAATCACAAAAAAAAAAAAGAAAACATCAAGAAAAAGCATAATGAAAATGTTTTATATGTGTTAAAATCCCACAAAATCCTCAACATAAAATAGTGTTATTTTTAATAAAATAGCAAACAAAAGTATGCAATGGTTTTTTTCTTCTTTCTTTGGAAATATGGAAGGGCAGGGGTTTGTTGGTTTTGTGAAAAGGTTAGGAGCTTTTAGCAAATACTAAGTAGTAAATAAATTAACTAATAAAATGGAATTATTGTAATAAGTATGAAATATTTGCAAAAAAGGAAAAAGTCCAGCCTAAATGTAGGCAACATTTTTTTGCTTTTTGGAGCCACTTTGATAAAGTAATTTCAATAAGTATTTTTTAAATAACTATCAATTTGAAGAAGTACTATTTTCGAAAAGTACTTTTTAAAAAAGTACTATTTTGAAAAAGTACTTTTTAAGTAAGCACTATTTAGAAAAACTTCCTTTTGAATAAGCACTATTTGAAAATAGTACTTTTCATATAAGTACTATTTTCACAAAGTTCTTGTTATATAAGTACTACTTTGAAAAAGTCTTTATAAATACTATTTTGTAATAGTACCTTTTTAAAAAGTATTGTTACGAAAAAGTACTTATCACATAAGTAATATTTGGAAAAAGCTCTGTTAAATAAGTACTGTTTTGAAATACACTTTTTAAATAAGTAAAATTTTTCAAAAGTACCTTTTAATAAGTACTATTTTAAAAAAGTACTTTTCCAATAAGTATTATTTTAAAAAAAACTTGTTTGAAAGAAATACTTTTGAAATAAGTACCATTTTGCAAAAGTACTATTTTGAAAAAGTACTTTTTAAATAAGTACTATTTAGGAAAAGCACTATTTCGAAAAATTATTTTCAAATAAGTACTATGTATTTCAAAAAAATACTTTTTTAAAAACGTACTTTTCATGTAAGTACAATTTTGCTAATGTACTAAAGTGCTAAATAAGCACTATTTTGAAGAACTTCTTTTTGAATAAGCCCTATTTGGAAAAAGTACTTTTCAAATAAGTACTATTTTCACAAAGTTCTTGTTAAATAAGTACTACTTTGAAAAAGTCTTTATAAATAAATAATATTTTGTAAAAGTTCCCTTTTAATAAGTATTATTACGAAAAAGTACTTTTCAAATAAGTAATATTTTGAAAAAGTACTTTTTAAATAAGTACTATTTTGAAAAGTTATTTTAAAATAAGTACTATTTTAGAAAAGTACTTTTCAAATAAATATAATTTTTCAAAAGTACTTTTTAAATAAGTACTATTTTGAAAAGGTACTATTTTGAAAAGTTTTTTTAAAATAAGTACTATTTTGAAAAAGTACTTTTCAAGTAAGTAATATTTTGAAAAAGCTCTTGTTAAATAAGTACTATTTTGAAAAAAACTTCATAAATAAGTAAAATTTTCCAAAAGTACTATTTTTAAAAAGTACTTTTCAAATGAGTATTGTTTTAAATAAGAACTATTTTGAAAAAAATTGTACTTTTGCAAAAGTACTATTTTGAAAAAGTACTTTTTAAAAAAGTTCTATTTAGGAAAAGTACTATTTCTGAAATTATTTTCCAATTAAGTACTATTTAAAAAAAGTTCTTTTTTAAAACGTACTTTTCATGTAAGTACTATTTTGCTAAAGTACTTTTTAAATCCGCATTATTTTTAAAATATGGTTTGTTTCAGTAAAAGTATCCTTGTTACGAACAAAGTGTCATTCACATTTATAAAACTTGAAAATTTACATTTTGGCAAAAGTATCATTTATTTAGTATTCCATTTGATCTTTTTTTCTGGTTCTAACACGCCTTTGTTCATTATTTCTGTAATTACATGAATTTGTAATAAATTTTAAAAAATAACCTAAAAATATGCTTCACTTTTCTTCAAATCCAAAACAAACATAATTTTCATACAAAAAATAATTACCAAAAAACAATTCCAATCTTTCCCTTTTATTCTAACACGTTTTCATTATTATTTTTTAATTTCCATTTTTGTTGAGCCTAAAAATAGTCTAATGTTTTATTTATATTAAAAAAATATATAAAAAATAATTAAATATGCCACCATATGTAATTTATATTCCTTTTGAACAATTTATATTATTTTGGTTACATGAAACCGTTTTCATATTTCTATTATGTTTATACTTTGCTTTATAAGAAAATACGTGCCTACTTTTAGGCTTTTAATAAGAATGTTTCAACTACCAGAAGGTGGGTAGTTAATAGTAAGTGTGTTGAAGAATTACGTGCTAATTTTGTAAGATTTCTTTGGCTTGTGGTCCCCGCTACCATTTTCTTTTTGTTTTGTTTCGTATAAATGATCACGTTTGTTTGACTTAACTGCCACCTTGTTAGAATTATAGTAGTTGCCTAATTTAAGGCTTTGTGGCATGATATTTGTGTGTAACAGTTAACAAACTAAAGAAAGAAAGAGTTCGAGATTTTCTTTTTGGTAGGTGGCCGGTAGTAACACGCAGCTACGTGCTTGATTTAATATGACAATGTTTCCGTTTCGCCTAGGTAATTTAGAAAGTTTCCTCAGGAAACAAGAGGTTGTTGGCAAAGTTTTGCTTAAATCACTATAGGCCATGTTGACTAATTGTATTAAAAGCAGAAAAGTTTTTCTTTGGTTTTTTTTTCCTAGGGAAAAACTATTTTCTTTTGTTTGATATGATTTGGGAAAGTAATGTTCATTAAATAAGAAACTTAAATTAAGCAAATTGTTTTCTTTGTCCCAAAAGTGATCATTAGTTTTCTAAAAGAAAATATAATTTTAAATATGTATTTCTCTTTAAAAATGTTTTGTTTTTGTTAAAGATGAATTGTTTTATATATTTTATGATATTTTGCAGTAGTAAAGCCTTAAGGCCTGAATTATGTATTTGTTATACTACCTCAATTTTTACATATTTAATAAGTTACATCATAATCATTCACATCATCAACAGCAAGTCCCTGATACTCAAGTTTATGGCTTTAGGAAATTGCAACATTTTTTTTCTTTTTATTTTGCTTATTTTATGATGAAACACTCCAGAAACATATAAACAATTTACGCATTCACTAAAGCATACTCTTGCGTTAGGCTAGAGACAAAAAAACAAAAAATAAAATATTAAAGCATACTCTAAGGGGGGTGTTTACAAAGTACACCAAGATAAGAATTGCTTACAATTTTTTCTTGCTGCTTTATTAAAATTGAAAAGCAATGAGTATGAAAATGCTCGCAAGACCGGAAATTTTATGCTGCTGCCGACACAACCAGCTTAAGAGCTAGAGCAACCTACATAAAAACTTGTAGCATACCCTTAAGGCTGAATATTATTTTAAAGGAAAATTGTGCAGAATAAAAATCAAATTTTAAACAAGAAACATAATTTTGAATTAAACAAGATATCATGCAACAGTTTTGAAAAGGAAAGTAAAATATGTTATTAAACCAGCAATGAATATTTGAAGCAACAAATAATAAATAAATTAAACACCAGCATTTAACACTGCTAAAATAAACCTATACAATTTTAAATTTATTTTGTAGTTAAAGTTTATTGCTCCTAAAACCAACACTAATAGTTTTAAAAACTCAAATTACTCTTTCCCTACACTTGATATTCCTCTAACACATAAATTAAAAACAATTGCATACTGTTAGGCTGTTTTTCACACACTTATATATATACTTCCATTACTGACGTAATCATACTTTATTCACACATGCACGTTTTTTTTGTTCATGTTCATATACTGAAAAGTCATTTTTTAAACTGACACTTTTCCTCGGAGAAACCATTAACTAAACCCAGACATTGTAGCAAATATTTTTAGCCATAACTCTTTTTTCATGCCTTTTTTTTTCATTCCTCCGTGTTTTTGAAAACAGTTTGGCAAGCTTCCATTTGCTTGAGCTATGGTCACGCATGAAACGCATAATTCTCTTAACATGGTTTGAGGATTCCGTTTTAGTTTTTTATTTTTTTTTCTTCTTTATTATTGCATTCAAGTGTGACATAAAATTTCTGGCACAGAAAAAAACAACATTAATTTTAAAAATTCTTTTTAATTTTCTAGCTTTACAATGGAATATTTCTTATGTTAAAAACTCTATGTTTGGGGAGTTATAGTAATTTAAGTATTTTAAAGCATACTTTGGGGAGCCATTGTATAAAGGTTAAATTTGTTAGATTGTGAGAATTTAAAATGATTTAATAATATCTGAAGGAAAAAGTCAGAAAATTTTGTTTATTTTATTTACTTGATGGCATTAATCATTACTAATAAAATTATATGGTTTTAGAATTTAGTAGAAAATATGGTAGCTTAAAAAAGTCCAAAATATATAAGAAATAAATAATTTTTAGAAATGTTTACATATTTGCATAAGTTTTAAGCGAAATTGTAATGATAGACAGATAGTATTAGTTAAAATTGAAATATTGGTAGATTCAAATAGTAGTAAATAAAAAAATTAAAAACAAATAATTTTTGAAACAAATAAAATGTGTTTGGTACAAGTACTTTCTTAAAAAGTTATTTTTTAAATATCGTAAACATTCTAGAATATGGATATAAATAATTTTTGTAAAAGTACTTTTTTTGAAAAAAGTACCATTTTGGGAAAAACATATTTTTGGAAAATATTATAAAATAATATATAAACTACTTTTTATAATATCCGAAATATGTTCAAATATGAAGAAAAATATCTTATGTTTAAAGTGAAGTACAAAAAGTATTTTTTGCAAAAAGTACTTTTTTGGAAAAAGTATTTTTTAAAAATCGAAACATGCTAGCATATAAAGAAAATTATTTTATGAACTTATTTTTAAAGATCCTCACACAAAATGACTTTTTGGGAAAAACTACTTATTACTAGTATCGGAAACAATCTGAATTATAAAGAGCAATATTTTATGTAAACGTTTTTTCAGGAGAAGTACCATATTCAAAAGGTTTTTTTGGGAAAAAGTACTTTTGGGGAAAAATTTACAAATTCATAAAAGTTTTTGACAATGAATTAAAATATTTTATTCAAAAAGTACCAAATGGAAAAAAGTACCTTTTGGGAAAATGTACTTTTTTTTAATGTATAAAACATTTTAGATAATGATGATAAATATTTTATGAAAAAAGTACTTTTTTGAAATGTTCCAAATGGAAGAAGTACTTTTTGGGAATAAGTATCATTCTTAAAAAGTTCTTTTTTAATAGCCAAAAATCTTTGGAATATGAAAAAAATATTTTCTGTAATAAGTACTTTTTTCAAAAGTACCATATTGAAAAAGTATTTTTTGGAAAAAAGTACATTTTCATAAAGATGTTATAGCCAAAAATCTTTGGAATATGTAGAAATATATTTTTTGTAATAAGGACTTTTTTCAAAATATTTTATGAAAAAAGTACTTTTTAGAAATGTACCATATGGAATAGTACTTTTTGGAAATAAGTATCATTCTTAAAAAGTATTTTTTTTAATAGCCAAAAATCGTTGGGATATGAAAAAAATATTTTTTGTAATAAGTACTTTTTTCAAAAGTACCATATTGAAAAAGTACTTTTTGGAAATATGTAAATTTTTTTAAAAATAATTTTTTTTATAAATATCCTAAACATGTGGAAATATAAAGACAAATAGTTTATGTTGAAAGTACATCTTTTAAAAAGTTCTTTAAGGAATAAGTACTTTATATAATTTTATTTGTATACCCTTCGCCATGAGTGGCAAGGGTATATATAAGTTTGTCATTCCGTTTGTAATTTCTACATTTTTCATTTGCGATCCCACAATGTATATATACTCTGGATCGATATAGATATCGAAGTCGATATAGCCATGTTCGTCTGTATGTTGAAATCAACTTTCCGTAGCCCCCAAATAACATACAAACATAATGATACATTAATATATCGGGAATTCTTCCGGTTCGGTCGCTTTTTAAAATTTATATTCTGATTACTAAGTCATTAATATAGACAATATGGATATCTGATGATAGATATTTCATAGTCCATTGCAACGATTTATATAAGGATATAGTAATTTGAACCTACAATGGGTCAAAAACGGGACAAATATTTTATAACCAGAATTTTATTTTTACCAAAAAAATTTTTTTCACTAAAAAATTAAAAAGAATTTGGAACAAATTTAAAATAAAACAATTTTGAAAAAAAAAATTTTTTAATTTTCAAAAACAATTTTGAAAAAAAAATATATTTTTGAGAAAAAGTAGCATTTATAAAATAACTTTTTATTGCGATCCAAAACATGTTGCAATACGAGTATAAAGAAAACATTTATGTAAAAAGTACTTTTCTTTGAAAAGTACTTTATTGGAAAAAAAGTACCATTTTATGAAAGTACTTGGTACCATTTTACGAAACATGTTGGTATGTAAAAAAATATATTTTATATAAAAAGTACCAAATTGAAAAGGTACTTTTTAGGGAAATGTACGATTTTTAAATTGCGACATTTATATATACTCAAGGAAAATTTAAATTTTCATAAAAACTACTTTTTAGAAAAAGTATGAAAAATATTCTTAATAATAAGTACCTTTTTGGAAAAAAAACATTTTTCAAAACTTGCTTTTTGGGATTTAGCTTACTGTCCATAAAACGAACCTGTTTGAAAAAGCACTATTATGAATTTCATTTGCCATTTCAAAAAAGTACCTTTTGGGAAATATATTTAAATAGGTGTACTTTTGTTAAAAAAGCACTTTCTTTAAAAAATACATTCTATGAGAGCTATGGCCAGATGTTATATGGGAATTATGTTTAATTATGGAACGATCGGCAATTAAAATTCCCTTTGAAATTTATGTCGAATATTTTATAGATGTCAATATTATAAAGACACTTTTAATCAATAAAGCAAAATTCCGAGAAGCCATTTCAATTTCAATTCATTTACCAATTCGTACAACTTTAACCACCGATATTTTCTATATAAAAAGATTAGCTTGTGCGAATTTTATATGAAAAACTTTAAATTTATTTGAGGTTGTCTCACATTTAGTTATATAACTTTTTTTCTACTGAACCAATTTTGATGATATTCAATAGCAAACTTTTTAAAAGAATGATAAATATTTTTCATAAAAAATAATTTATTTCAGTTATGTACTTTGGATGTGAGAGTGTTTTAAACACACATATGAAAGAACATAGCTGAATCAACTTAGATTTTCATTAAATTCCTGAATAAAAAGATCATTTGGTTGTCAATAAAGTATTAAATTAATACTTAAGAGTATTAATACTATTAATACTGTTATTTATGCACCAATTTGTCCCAAGTTTAATTAGCAAACTAATCGAGACCTTACCCTATACACTGTTTTATTTTCATGTTTGTAAGTTATTTTAGTCTTCGTAAGGTAGAATTCAATATAAATGGACACCACTGTCTATAAGTATCCAGAATATGAATAGTTTTTGGGTGGCAAACTAAAATTGTAGAAATTACTACTTTAAATACAAACTTATATTTATGTGGTAGAGGTTTAAAAAAAGGAAAATGCATAAAAAGTAATAATCTAAGAATTGTGTTCTTTAGGCATGATTTTATAGCACAAAAATATTTGGTTGCTTTACTAAAAAAATATTGATTTTCTTTGATCCCTTTATAATATCAATGTTCCTAAAGATCCCAGCTGTTTTAACAACTCCTTGTGTTTATACTTATATCATTTATCACTTTTGTTTTAAATCCTTGTTAAATATTCTTTTTAATTATGTTTATTTATTATTTCTCTTTTTCTGAAAACTTTCATATTTTTAATCTACAAATATACCCAAACCCAACACCCATATAATACCCCCTAAAATATGTATGACATTAATATTAACAATGCCTTAAAGTATGCAAAATGTGAGTGATATAAGACAAACATAGGCAGTCATCAGCAGAGCAGTAAGTATGGAATCATCATGATGTTTTTGAATCTTTGATGACTTGAAACGTTTCTGGGGGACAGCAAAATAATATAAATGTAAACAAAACATCAATTTTGAGCAGATAAAGCGTAAAGGGAGAGAGAAAGTAAATAGATACTTTTTTTAGAAAGAACGGACAAGCAAATAAATGTAAAATTACACTCGTATTGTTGATATTTAAGGTTTTAAGTGTTATTTTTCATGACATAAAATAAAAAGAATCACTTACACTTAAGCAATGAATTTTCTCTTTTTTCCTCTCTCTTATGTGTTTATTTTGTAAGATTTTTATTTATTTTTGTATATATTTCCGTAATTTTCTCTATGTGTAGGAAGTATTTTGTATTTAGTATGATTTTCCTTTGGTCCTTTAGCATTTATGTTCAAATGTCTTACATATACTTTAACATGTTTTAGCCAGTATTTGTTATTTGTTGGTTTAGCAGGAGGAATGAGTGGGTGCTCGTATGTGTTACAAATGTTCTAGTATGAGTCTTAATTTCCGCTTTACAGAGCAATTTTTTTATTACTCCATTTTCAATTCTCGTTTGTCTATTTTTTCCCAAGTCTTTTAACAATTCGTTTTCCATTTTTTTTTTATTTTGTTTTTTGTGATAACAGTTTATTAGTAAGGAATTTTTACAGTCACAGAGTAAGCGAGCCTCATACATAACTAAGTCACTGTGATATGTTTGTTATTTTAATTGCTGTTTTAAGGAAGTTTATTGTAGCTTTATTATCCACTTTTTTTTATTTCGTTTAGATTTTTCTCTGTATCTTGAAATCCCTTTGCTTTATCTTGAGAAAAAAAAGAAATAAAATAACAGCAAAAACATATATTAACGTAACAAATATATTTAAAAGAAAAGAAGACATTAAATTTATTATGTATCAAATTGAATTTTATTTCCGTTTTGTTTTTTTTTTATTTATTTTATTCGTCTTTAGAGAGGCAGCATTTTAAATTTAAAAAGATAATCTAAGGGGAAACAAAACAAATTTAATTATATGTTAAGACACCTCATAAAAATCATTGAAGCCTTGAAGTGGATGGAGAATATAGTTAAAGAAAATAAGATTATTTACAGTCATTAATCGAAAAGAATTTAAAATAAAAAAAAGACATAAAATTTATCAGGCTTTTATTACACAATAAATATTTTTTTAAAAGAATTTTGTATTTTTGTTTATATATTAAAAATTTACGGAAAGATAAAATCTAACACTGCATTTTACGAATTAGTTTTCATTAAATGCACAAATCCAACAAAATTTTCTAATTAGATTTATTAAATAATTTAAACGACTTAAAAATATTAAAATTGTTTTTAAAAATTTTAAATTACTAGTTTTTATATCCAAAAACTTTAAATAAGCGAAAAATATTGAAATTTTTTAAAAAAGGTACTTTTTGCAAAAAGTACTTTTTTGTATTTTAGTACTTTTTCAAAAAGTACTAAGAAAGTAATTTTTCAAAAAGTACTAAGAAAGTACTTTTTCAAAAAGTACTAAGAAAGTACTTTTTTAAAATGTACTAAGAAAATACTTTTCAAAAAGTACTAAGAAAGTACTTTTTCTAATAGCAGTAAGAAAGTACTTTAGTACTAAAAAATCCTTTATCCAAAAGTACTAAGAGAGTACTTTTTCCAGAAGCACTAAGAAAGTACTTCTATCAAAAGTACTATGAAAGTACTTTTTTCAAGAGTATGTACTAAGTATGTATCAAAAAGTACTAAGAAAGTATGAAAGTACTTTTTTTAAAAGTAATATGAAAGTTCTTTTTCTAAAAATACCAAGAAAGTACTTTTTCCAAGAGTGCTAATAAAGTACTATTTTCAAAAGTACTAAGAAAGTACTTTTTCCAAAAGTATTAAGAAAGTACTAAGTAAGTACTTTTTCCAAAATTACCTTTTCCAAAAGTATGTACTATGAAAGTACTTTTTCCAAAAGTACTAGGAAAGTACTTTTTCCAAAAGTATTAAAAAAGTACTTTTTCCAAAAGTACTTTTTCAAAAAGTACTAAGAAAGTACTTTTTTAAAAGTACTTTTTCCAAAAGTACTAGGACAGTACTTTTTCCAAAAGTATTAAAAAAGTACTTTTTCCAAAAGTATTAAAAAAGTACTTTTCCAAAAGTACTAAGAAAGTACTTTTTTAAAATGTACTAAGAAATGTACTAAGAAAGTACTTTTTCCAAAAGTACTTTTTTAAAATGTACTAAGAAAGTACTTTTTCAAAATGTACTAAGAAAGTACTTTTTCTTAAAGTACTTTTTTAAAAGTACTAAGAAAGTACTTTTTCTTAAAGTACTTTTTTAAAAGTACTAAGAAAGTACTTTTTCTAAAAATATCAAGAAAGTAATTTTTCCAAAAGTACTAAAAATTTTTTAAAAAAGTATTAAAAATTAAATTTTCAAATTTCTTTTGTTTTGAAAAACTACTAAAATTTTACTTTTATTTTTGCATTTAATCGAAATATTTTTAATACTAGGCACTTGTAAATTGTAAAATTTATCAAACTTTTGAACAAAATTTCTTTTACAACTAAAAATTCATTAAAGCATACTTCTAGGAGCCCTTAAGCAAATATTTCATACTTCTTACAACTCAAAACCAAACTATTTAAATGCTACTATAATTTAAATAAATCCACAACTTTTATTTTCCGAAAAAAAAAAATAACTTTTAAACACAACTATTTAATATTAAAAGTTTCCATACCAATAAAAGAAACTACACAAAAACCAATGTTAAAAGCAACTTTTGAAAACTCTCGCTCTTGCTAAGCAAAAAAAAAAAAAAAAACATACAAGTAAAATAAAACACATTGAACTTTCCATTTACCACTTGAATGGAACTTTAAATAAAGTTAAAATATAAACAAATGTAATACAAAGAATTGACAAACAACT
Organism: Calliphora vomitoria; assembly: GCA_942486065.2. Taxonomy (NCBI): domain Eukaryota; kingdom Metazoa; phylum Arthropoda; class Insecta; order Diptera; family Calliphoridae; genus Calliphora; species Calliphora vomitoria. Next base: position 8,468,852 of record OW818030.2, on the reverse strand, counting down.
TGTCATTGACATGATTATGAACAGAAAAAAAAACCCCAGGAATAAAGATAGTACAGACTATACTCTACGAAGAGGAAACTCTATAAGGACCTAACAAACCAACAACTACAGAAGCAATACTCCACAATATTTGCCATAAAAAAAAAAAGAAAAAACAAAATAAAACTAGAAACCAACTATGTACAATTGTAAAACTCTTGTATGACACGAAACCACTTTTAAATGTTAGTTAGAAGTAGAAAATAAAACAAGAAAAACAACTAAATCACAATAAGATCTTTGAAGCAAAACAAAACTGAAATCAGTAGAGATAAAATGTAAAAGGAAAAACAGAACTTTTGAATTCTAGTGCTATTTGCTCTTAAACACAATCAAAACCAGGAAAATATAAAAAAGAAATCTCAGCTTTGAAAAATGTTTGCCAAAGTTTTTAGCAAAAAAAAATCTTAGAAAGAGAAAGAAAAATCTAAGGGCCAAACTATAAAATAAATTCTTATGTAACAGTCAAACAAATAAGTGTGGTTTTTTTCCATTTCATAAAGAGTTTCTAGAAGTTGTTTAAACATTTGTTCTTAGTTACTGCATGTGACAAAGAGATTAAAAAACCACAAAATTTAAAATTGTCTAATAAATTCCGTTTTTTATGCATCAGAAATTATCTGTCAAATAAAATCTAGAAATTTTCTTTAATATGTTAAAAAATAGTGCATAATTTTTATCAACAACTCCTAAAAGCTGTGCATGCTACTGACATAATTGTAAGCCTTTAAATATGCTATAGTTTTTACTAAGTATGTTTTAAATGCTGTTTTGCATGTTATGGTAACAACAACGAATTCATAGTTTATTACAATTGCTTATTGTTTTACAAAAATATAGAACATTTTTTTATATTTAAATCGTTAGGCATTTGACATATTTGCAAAAAAGTTTTTTAAATCACTGGGTATTTAGGTTAAGTGTTTGTTGAGGGCCTAAAACTATGCTATAAATAAACACATATTGTAAGCAGTATTTATAGATGCAGATTTTTTAAACAAAATTGGATTTTACTTACAATATGTGTTTATTTATAGCGTAGTATTAGGCCCTCAACAAACGCTTAACCTTTAAAAAAGTACTTTCTTAGTAGTTTTTAAAAAGGTTCTTTCTTAGTACCTTTTAAAAAAGTACTTTCTTAGTACTTTTTAAAAAAGTACTTTCTTAGTACTTTTCGAAAAAGTACATTCTTAGTACCTTTTAAAAAAGTACCTTCTTAGAAAGTACTTTTTTAAAAAGTACTTTCTTAGTACTTTTTAAAAAAGGACTTTCTTAGTACTTTTTAAAAAAGTAATTTCGTAGTACTTTTCAGAAAAGTACTTTCTTAGTACTTTTTAAAAAAGTACTTTGATAAAGTACACTCTTAGTACTTTATGAAATAGATGTTTCCTAGTACTTTTTGAAAAATTGCTTTCCTATAATTTTTTAAGCACAGTTGTAAAAAGTACCTTCTGAAAAGTACTTTCTTTTCATTTTTGAAAAAGTCCTTTCTTATTAATATTTGAATTAGTACTTTCGAAGTACTTTTTTAAAAGCGCTTTGTTTGCACATTTTAAAAAAATTTTTGTAGTAGTCCTTTTTACAACTTTTTTAGTTCTTTTTGAAAACAAATTTCTAAGTAGTTTTGGAAAAAGTACTTTCTAAGTTCTTTTTGAAAAAGTACTTTCTTAGTTTTTTTTTTTAAATACTTTTGAAAATGTTGTTTCTTAGTACTTTTTGAAATAGCCCTTTTTTACAACTTTTAAAGTTCTTTTTCAAAACTTTTTTTTAGTAGTTTTTGATAAAATACTTTCGTAGTTCTTTTGGAAAAAGTACTTTTGTAGTGCTATTTGAAAAAGTACTATTGTAGTACTTTTTGAAAAAGTACTTTTGTAGTAATTTTTTATAAAGTACTTTTGAAAAAGTACTTTTGTAGTACCTTCTGAAAAAGTACTCCTTGAAAAAGTTCTTTCTTGGTACTTTTTGAAAAAGTACTTTCTTGGAACTTTTTGAAAAAGAACTTTCTTGGCACTTTTTGAAAAAATACTTTCTTGGTACTTTTTGAAAAAGAACTTTCTTGGCACATACCAAAAAATTACTATCTTGGCACTTTTTTAAATAAAAATTTATTTTTTTTTAATTACTTTTGAAAATGTTTTCTTAGTACTTTTTAAAAACTACTTTCTTGGTATTTTTGATAAATTACTTTCTTGATACTTTTTGATAAAGTACTTTCTTGGTACTTTTTGAAAAAGTACTTTCTTGGAACTTTTTGAAGAAGTACTTTCTTGGTACTTTTTGAAAAAGTACTTTTCGTACCTTCTGAAAAAGTACTTTCTTGGTACTTTTTGAAAAAGTACTTTTCGTACCTTCTGAAAAAGTACTTCCTTGGAACTTTTTGAAAAAGAACTTTCTTGGTACATTCCACAAAATTACTATCTTGGCACTTTTTTAAAAAGTACTTTCTTAGTTTTTTTTAATTACTTTTGAAAATGATTTGTTAGTACTTTTGTAGTTCTTTTTTAAAAAGAACTTTCTTGGTACTTTTTGAAAAAGTACTTTCTTTTTACTATTTGAAAAAGTACTTTTTTTCTACTTTTTGAAAAAATACTTTCTTGGTACTTTTTGAAAAAGTACTTTCTTGGTAATTTTCGAAAAAGTACTTTTATGGCACTTTTTAAAAAAGTACATTATTAGTTTTTTTTTTTTTTTTTTTTGAAAATGTTTTCTTAGTTCTTCATGAAATAATACTTTTTACAGCATTTCTTAATACTTTTTAAAAAAGTATGTACAATGTACATTCTATTATAAAAAGTTCCTATTAAAAAATAAATTTTATTTTTCAAAGAGCAGCTTTCAATCCATATTAGTCTCCCAAAAAATAATACTACGCCGCCCTAAAATAGGCTTCAATATCTATATAATATTACTGTCCTAAAGTAAACAAACTCCTAAGGTTTCCAAAATTAGGTTTGCTACCAAAAAGCTAAAGTATATTAAAAATTTACCAGCAATTTTATCAACCCCAATTTAAGCTACAAAATATTGATTTATAAATAGTTTTCTACAATGCCCTGAAAATATACTGTAGAATATATTTTTTTTTTTTTTTTTGTGACAAACTAAAATTGCAACTGACATATTTGCTAAACTATTTTAAATGAAAATTTCATTTATGTTTTGTTTCTATATAGAAAAATAAACTGTTTGCCAATTTCCCATACATACAGACACACCTCAAGCGCTGTCAATCAAAATTTCCAACAAATGAAGCCTAAATGTATGCAAAAACTTTGAAATGTTATGGCTGAGATAAAAAACCATTTAATGAAAACGTTTAGTTTGGTTTATATGCACAAAATATATGCTGACATGCATAAATATTTTAACAAGGTTTGAACATTTTTTGGAAAATTTTTAAAATTTAATAAATTTTTAGCTTGAAACTGGTTTTCTGCTTGAAGGACTTTTATTAAATGTTGACAGCATAAACATTATGTTATATACAGACTAAATTAAGACTAAACATAATATATTATGGCATAAATTAAATATTTGTTTAATAAACATTTTTAGTAGAAAGCATTTTAATTAAGTGTAAAATTTAAATATTTTTGGTATAATAATTTAAAAAATGTAAGTTTTATAACAGTTTAACATATATAATAAAATTTAGGCACTTAATTTTATAGTTAATTACTTCTGAAGCATACTTTCAGGCCTGCTTTTGAATTTGTGTTTATTTAAAACTTTGTATGCTTTAAATGCTTCTTTTCTGAAAATTTCAAATACTTCATAAACAAATCATTTTATTTCCTTAAGTTTCTACTTATAAAAAATCTCATTATTTCATTTTGTTTATTTAACAAAATAGCTTTAATTATACCTATTTTATTATAAACTTTATTCATAATGAATCTTGATATTTTTTACTTTTATCTAACTCAAGACTCCAACTAAAACAATTTGCATGTTCTTAATGGTTTTTCTTTGCCTTCCTCTTAAATACTAATTGCAGTTTCTTTTCCACATTTAATTTGTTATATTTGTGAAGCCTAAACTATATACTTTACATATCTTTCACACTAATTTTTAAAACCTACAAAAAGTGAAGCATAATGTAAGGAGTAGGAGTGAAAGTAAAGTTTTGTTAAAATATACATTCTCTCTAAGGTCCAGTTTTTGTTTAACTTTTTTGTTATTTGTGGGAGTGTTGAATTCAATTAGAAATTAACATTTTAATTGTAAATTACTTTAAACTTTTTTTAGCCACCATTTTCTTTTCTTTATTTACACTAACTTTTTATGTTTTTCACAAACATTTAAGAAGAAGTTTTTTGTTAAAACTTCTTTTCATTTTTTTCATAAATGAAGTTATTAGTTGGTTCTGTTAGTTTATTAACATCATTATACAATCATGTTTTTTTTTTTTTGTAGCCTGAAATTATGCAAATAATTTGCTATGAATGTTTTAGCGCCCTGTTTACTCTCTGTAAGTTTTTCCTTATTTTTTCACTGGGTTTCCTTTTAAAAGGAAAGCTTATAAAAAGTAATTAAAATTGGGTCATTAAAACAAATTGCAAATAAGTAATAATGTGAAGGGAGAATAAACACAGAAAAAGTAAGTCGAATCAAGCATAAAGCCTCTATTAATTATAGGCTTCCAGTGACAAGCAAAAATATATACAATAAGTGAAAAAAACATAATTTTCAATTAATTTAATATAAGTAGATGGAAAATGAAAGATATTTTAAAAGAAATTGAAGGCAAATAATATTGATTTTATATTTTCTTTTTAAATATTTTTAAACGTAGGTCGTTTTTTAGTTACAGTTTGGCTACAAAGGTGGTTTGAATTTAAACACAGGACCAATTTGGCTACAATCGAGGGAGTAGTAGTCCTAATTAGGTATAAATATTTACTTCCAAATTGTCTTGTATCGTAGATCTTTATTTGATCTCAATTTTAATTCAATCATTGGCCTTTATTTAGTCCCAGTTTGGCTTCAACTAAAGGACTATATAAAGGTCAAAATTGTCTTCAATTATGGGTCTATATTGTAATCTTAATTTGTCTTTAATCGCAGGTCTCTTATATAGTCTACATTTCGTATATTTCACTTCAATCGTATGGATTATTCTGTCACAGTTTGGCTTCAATCGTAGGTCTATATGTAGCTTCAACTTGACTTCAATCACATAATGTGGGTCTATATTGCTGTTTTAAATTGACGTCAATTACAGATCTCTATTGATTCCAAATTGTTCAAATTATTAATGAAGAAAACTCTTTTTTCAAAATTCCTTACAATCTTTTCAATTTAAACAAAATTTTATTTAATACAAAAAAATTCAAATTCCCATAATTTTTCAAAAATTCCCAATCTGGGGAAGTATTTAAAAATTCTTAATATATATAAAAATGTAGTTCAAAATTTGTTTACAACCTTTTAATTTTAAGAAAATGTATTTTTTGAAGCAAATTTTAAACTCCTAAACCAGTTTTCAAAAATCCCCTGACTGGGGAAATCTTAAAAAATTCTTAATGAAGAAATCACTTTTTAAAAATTCCTTAAAATCATTTCAATTTAAACAAACTTTTATTTAATACAAAAAATTAAAATTCCCATAATTTTTCACAAATTCCCAAACTGGGGAAGTTAAAAAATTCTTAATTAAGAAAACATTTTATTAAAAATTCCTCAAAATCATTTTAATTTAAACTAAATTTTATTTAATACTAAAAAAATCAAATTCCCATAATTTTTAAAAAAATTCCAAAACTAGGGAAGTATTTAAGAATTCTTAATATATTAAAAATGTAGTTCAAGATTTGTTAAAACCTTTTAATTTTTACAAAATGTATTTTTTGGAACAAATTTTAAATTCCTAAACCATTTTTCAAAAATCCCCTACTGGGGAAATCTTAAAAAATTCTTAATGATGAAAACACTTTGTTAAAAATTCCTTTAAATCATTTCAATTTAAACTAAATTTTATTTAATACAAAAAAAATTCAAATTCCCATAATTTTTAAAAAATTCCCAAACTGGGGAAGTATTTAAGAATTCTTAAATGTATTTCAAGATTTGTTAAAACCTTTTAATTTTTACAAAATGTATTTTTTGGAACAAATTTTAAATTCCTAAACCATTTTTCAAAAATCCCCTACTGGGGAAATCTTAAAAAATTCTTAATTAAGAAAACATTTTGTTAAAACTTGCTTAAAATCGTTTTAATTTAAACTAAATTTTATTTAATACAAAAAAAATTCAAGTTCCCATAATTTTTCAAAAAAATTTTCAAACTGGGGAAGTTAAAAAATTCTTAATCAAGAAAACATTTTATTAAAAATTCCTTAAAATCATTTAAATTTTAACAAAATTGTATTTAATACAAAAAAGTTCAAAAAAATAAAAAATTACCATTTTTTTTAAAAAATTCCCAAACTGGGGAAGTATTTAAGAATTCCTAATATATTAAAAATGTAGTTCAAACATTGTTTAGAAACTTTTAATTTTAACTAAATGTATTTTTGAAGCAAATTTTAAATTCCTAAACCATTTTATTTTTAAGTCTAAAAATGTTTTATTTATAAGCAATTGTGTTGTATTACATTTTTGAAATTAATTAAAAACTATAAAATTCGCAAATTTTTCTTAGGAATTTTTCCTGTTTTGCACTGGGAAGTCTTTAAAACATTAGAGCTTAAATAAAGTTTGTTAGTTATTTAGTAAAATTTAAATTTTCTAAAAATTTTTAAATTCCTAGTTAGTTTTAAAAAAATCCCTTTAGTGGGGAAGTCGTTAAATTAGTTTATTTTTTTGTAGAAATTATTTTAGAATAATTAAAGTTTCACATTATTAAAATTTTGTAAAAAATTAATAACGTATGGTGAATAAAATACGAACAAGTAAAACACTCTATTTAAAAATGACACATGACATTAACAAAAAAATTACATACGGTAAATTCAAGAGTACTGTCTTTTTATTTATCAAACATAAAATTGTTCGGATCAATTTAATATTTGTTTCGAAAATGGCACTAAACAAACTGAACCGTCGAAAATTAATTGTTAAATTTTGTGAAGAAAACCCAAATAAAACCAAAAATGAAATTTTTTTGCATTTTATGGACATGGGATTCAAAAAAACCTTTATCTACAAGACAGTAAACTTATATGAGAAAAATATGCCAATTGAAAGAAAAAGTGGATCTGGTCGAAAATGCAGTTTACAAGACTCCAAACTACGCTTCAAATTAAAAAATGAAGTATTAGGTGCCAGTGCAAAATCGTATCGTCAATTGGGTAGGAAATATAATTGTGACAAAAACACAATTAATAAATATTTAAAATCCATGGGAGTACAGAAGAGGAAGAAAAGAACAGCACCATTTACCACCGAAGCTCAACAAAAGGTAATTAAACATAGACTACGGGAGCTTTCCAGAAATTACTTTTCTTGCTCATCAGAGTACAAATGTGTAATGGACGACGAGACATATTTTACCGTTGAAGGAAATGAATGGCAACCAAAACATTATTTTGAGTCTTCTAGTCACGCCGCCACCGAAAAAGTTAAATTTATTCGTAAGACAAAGTTCCCAGGAAAAGTTTTGTTATGGTTAGCCATAAGTGAAAGTGGTGTCAGTGAACCTGTTTTCTTAAAGGTGGATTAGCTGTGAATGCCCAAGTTTACAATGAAAAATGTGTGCCTGTACTTACAAATTTTATCGAAAAATATCATCAAAAACAAAAAATTATTTTTTGGCCAGATTTGGCGTCCTCTCACTATGCGAAATCCACAATAGAAAACTTGAAAAATCAAAAAATTGAATTTGTTCCAAAGGAAATGAACCCTCCAAATGTTCCACAATTGCGACCTATTGAAACTTTTTGGGCTAATTTGAAACGAAAAGTTTATGAAAGAGGATACAGACCCAAAAATGTTGATTCCCTAATTCTGAAAATAAAAAAGGAGCTGAAAAGTATAAATACAGAAGGAATTCAGGATTCAATGAGTAATCTTCCCAAAAAAATAAGAAAAGCAAATCGCGAAGGCTAATTTTTTTTTGTAAATATACTTTAGTATGTGAGCTTAAATATTAATTACAATTTGAATTTTAATAAATTTTATTTCAACTGTTTCGTTAATTTTATACTTGTTCGTATTTCTTTCACCATACGTTAAATTCCGAAATTTATTTCGAAAATCTTCTATCTGGGGAAGTCCTAAAATGTGAGGCATATGTATAAATAAGTTATATTTAGTAAAAATGCTTCAAAATTAAAAATGTTTAATTAAAATTTTAATTCCCATTAGAAATTTGAAGTATTAAGCCTAATTCTCTGTTAATATTTGCGAAAAATTATGGTTTTTTCATGCGAAAAATTTTATATGCAACAAATGATCAGCTGTTGGTTCTAATTTCGTGCGAAAGAAGTGTTGGAAAAATAAGGTTGCCAGATGTACTTCACATATAGAACAGAGTACAGCTTTTGCGAAATTATTTCGCATATATTTCATTCCAAAGATTTTACATGTAGTTTGACAGCATAAGGATAAAAAAATTTTATATTTTTATTAAAATTTTTTTCTTTTCAAAAATACCCCATATGGGAAAGACTTAAAACCTGCAAGAAATGTGTAAAAATAACTGTTTTGTTACTACAAATTCTGGTAAATATAAAATGTTTAAAACAAATTTAAATTACCATCGGGTATTTAACAAATTCCCAAATTGTATACAAAAATCCCCCAGATGGGGAAATCGTAAAAACTCGAGTAAATGCTTAGAAATAATTTTAATTACTAAGAATCCTTAAAAATATTAAATTCTTAAAAAAAAAAATTCCCATCTGGGATTTTGAAAATCGCCAATTATTATTATTACTTCAAAATAATTTTAGGAAAATTTTTCGCTTTCTAATAGCTTTTTATGGAATTACTAATTATTTTGTTACATATTTAAAACATAATACTTTTAAATAAATTTTCAGTAGGTATTTAGAAAATACTCAAATTTATTACAAAAATCTCCTAAGTGGGGAAGTCTTAAAAACTGCAGCAAATACGTAAAAAAGTTTTTTGTTACTAGATATTCTTAGAAATATTAAGTTTTTAATGCAAATTTAAATTCCCATTCGGTATTTGACAAATTCCCAAATTTTATACAAAAATCCCTCAGGTGGGGAAATCGTAAAAACTTGAGTAAATGCAAATTAATAATTTTAATTACTAGGAATCCTTAAAAATATTAAATTTTTACAAAAAATTAAATTCCCATCTGGGATTTTGAAAATCCCCAATTATTATTTTTACTTCAAAAGAATTTTAAGCAAATTTTTCGCTTTCTAATAGTTTTTCTATGGAATTAAAAATAATTTTCTTACACATTTAAAAAATTATTTTTCTAAATAAATTTGTATTAGGTATTTGACAAATTCCCAAATTTTTTACAAAAATCCGCCAAGTGGGAAAATCGTAAAAACTTGAGTAAATGCTTAGAAATAACTTTAAAAATATTAAATTCTTTAAAAATAATTTTTCTAAATAAATTTGTATTAGGTATTTGACAAATTCCCAAATTTTGTACAAAAATCCCCCAGGTGGGAAAATCGTAAAAACTTGAGGAAATGCTTAGAAATAACTTTAAAAATATTAAATTCTTTAAAAAAATTTAATTCCCATCTGGGATTTTGAAAATCCCCAATTATTTTTTTTTTACTTCAAAAGAATTTTTGGGCAAATTTTTCGTTTCCTAATGGCTTTTTTAGGGAATTAAACATTATTTTGCTACATTTTTTATATATTTTTCAAAAGTTTGGGCTGTCGTTAAAAATTTTTTTTTATTTTTGAGTCCTTAATCCCATTTAGGATTTCATAAACTTCCTTTTATTTTTTTGCATTCAGATTTCAAAATTATTTAACTTTTAGGATTGCATTATAAAAGGGGCTTGTCTATTTTTTCTAATTATTTCATTAATTACAAGTGTTAAAACCAATTTGCTACAAACAAACCATTGCATACTTAACGTCTTGTTTATTTTAAATGTTGTTTAAAAAAAAGTAGTAAAAAGGATTTTAAAATGGAAATGAAAGGTCTAGCCAAAATTTCATTTGAAATGTCAAAAGAAAAACTCAAACCCAAAATTTCATTTAAAACAAACAAACAACCCTTTTTTTTAATAATTTGACTTAACACCACCGTCAGTTTTAAAACACAAATGAAAAATGAAACATAGCAAAACAAAAAAATATTAAACAAATTACTTGGTCAAAAAGCCAGGATTCACCACTTTTCAACAAGAAAAAAAAAATACGATAAAATATTAAAACTCTTATGTGCTAGGAAAACGCTTTATAAAGAACTGTTGGAAACAAACAGTAGAATGATATGGATAGATGGTTGGATGGACAGAGAAAAAGCCATTAACTCTTAAACTCATAACTACAGCTGAAGTAGTTATATTTTGTGTGTGTTGCTACAATTTTTTTCTTTACTTTTTGTCCTTTATATGAGATTTTTTTTTTGTTGTTTTGGACTTAAAACAGATGAAGATTTATGAAAACAATTAATTTAATGAAAAGAATTGGAAAAATATTTCAGCAGACAGCTGAAATAATATTACAGTTTCAAGTGTTTTTTTGTTTTGTTTTTGGATTGAAATTTCAAGTGTTAAATTATTTTACTTTAGCAACTACAAACTTAGTGTTCCTTAAATAGAACTAAAATTGAGTTAAATTAAAAACCAAAACCTACGCAAAAACTTAGAATTTCAAAAATGTTGCTGCCTAAAAATATGCAACGAAAATGTGTGATGCTGTGGGTGTAAATGTTAAGGTTGATGATAAACACTGTAATGAGTCTCCATCACAAAGTATAGAAAATAATAATTTCGACACAAAAACCTGCAACGAAAACCAGCAATTGCACAACAACAACACTTTGATAACTTGTTGAAATCCTCCATTTACGATTGGGATTCACCGAGTTCGTCTACAGGCACTGTCAAAAGAAGACCACATACAATTGCCAACTTTGAGTGCAGCCGTAGGAAAGTAAAAACCGCTGACAAACAGGACAAAGCCATAGAAATTACCACAAACAATAATGTTGCATCTAAATGTCAAAACAAAGGCATACGGCGCCCACAGCAGACAGCATTAGCAGCAGCAGGTCATGTAAGGCGTCAAACAATTCATAACATAAAAACCAACAAAATATCAGCAGCATCAGTATCATCAGCTAATACCACCAGCTCTACAAATATGCAAAAGTCTTCACGTTCCAGCAGTAGTAGCGCTAACAAAGAGAAGCCACAAAAATTACGTTTAAACAAAACATCAGATCGTAATGCCAACTCTACCTCAAATTCACCCACCCACACCACCGCAGGCTCTTCACAAACAGCCCAAGGAGGCACCATACGCAAGTCTGCACACAAAAGATCTAAATTATCCTCTACTGACAGCCATCATAGTAACACACGTGATACTGGGATATCCTTGTACCAAGATGAAAATTATATGGAATTTGAGTTTTTCGAAAGGGAGATACCCAATCGACAAATGCCTCAATTCACCGAACTGTTTAGGGATTTCCCCGTGAGTTATGAGACCACTACTTTGGCCTTACAATCCTCTACTCTACCCGCCAAGCCGCCTCCCTATAGAGATCCTCCACCACCCACACCTCCTCCTTTATCGCAATTACCCTCCCGCAATTTAAGAAATAATGAGAATACACAGTCCTGCCCTTCAACGCCCTTTCGCGGCAAAGTGGTTTTAAGTAAAAAAGAGCGCAAGGAATTGAGTAAACTCAATAAGCTGCAGGACACAGCCTGTTCCAATTCCACCTCCAATATAAGGGGATTTGAAAGCTCCGAATCACCCGCCACCAGTGTGCAATCAAGTCCCTACAAGGGTCGGGTAACAGAATTGAAAAATTGTATAGCCCGCATAAACTCCAAGGGTTTGTTTGCTTCTTTACACCGAAACTCTCACAAATCTCTAAACAATCAAACACAACAGCAAGAAGAACAAGCCACATCCTCCTCCAATGAGATATCACCGCCACCACCAGCTCCTGATAACAGTCCGCCTGGATCAAATGCTTCCAACAATAATGATGCCGACTATACCGAGAAACTTAAAAATCTGCCGGTAAGACAAAGAAAGGCTCACACTTCTCACATGGACAACTATTGCCTGTTTGATCCCATGGATTTTGTTAACGAAAAGGCTTTGAGAAGAAGGACCCATGATACCTTAAACATGGAACTGCCTCTGCCGCAACAGCAGCAGGGTTTAAGAGATCCCTTATTTAGTTCCCGGCAAAATTTGGATTTCAGTGAGGAAGAACTAGTGCCCGAGGTGATATATGATGAGGAAAAGGAAGCTGATAATGAACAGTTGGAAATTCGAGTACAGGTTCATCGTAATTTTGATCATCATAACTATTTCGTTATAGATCCCGAGGATTTTGAAGAGGAACCCGCCTTAGATATAGGCATACCCAATCCCTTTACCAATGAACAATTGGTACAAGCAAATCTTATAGCTCATACCCACACCTATGCCAACAATCCCGTGGAATTCAAAACCTCCGAGTCGTTGGACAAACTTTTGAAGGCTTTCGAATCAGCACCCTCTATGACCAACAGCCAGGAGAGCAAGGATACCAACACACACTCCACCACCACTACCACCTCCACAGCTTTAGTGGAATCTTCAACATCCACCAATTCCAATACCTCCTCCACTTCAAATACATCATCACAGACTACACTACAGAGAACCAAGAAAAGACTGACTTTCCTCAATCTCTCACCATTTCGTTCACACAAAACGGACAAGGATAAATCTACGCAGGCTTCACAACCCAAACCGGAAAGAGCTATGTCCGAATTGGTTACCTCCGAGCATATGTTTCACTTGCAGCGCATGCTGTTGAGTGCCGACAACGTTTTAAATGATACACGTCCTATTAATGAAAATATCGAATTGAATTATGTTTTATTTAATCCGGGACCGGTACCCAGTCGTAATGTTCAATATAAAATACGTAAACCGCGTCCGTTGTCCACTCATAGTGATGCGGATAGTGGATTTTTGAGTCCTTGCTCACCGGATGAGTTTTCATCGATGAAATTTAATCCCGCCTTATTGGTGCTGCAGCAGTGTGACAGTGTTCAAGGATATATTGAGGTGAGTAAAGAAAATTGTTTTGAATTTAAAGTAAAGTAGTTTTAAGTAGCAAATACTCCAGAACAAATACTTGAAGAGGCCTGATTCTTTAAGTTAAAACTTGTTAATATTTTTAGGGGATTTCCCAATTTTATCAAAAAAATATGCTATGTATATTATGTGGTTTGCGATCGATCATACTGTTTTCATCTGCATATTATATCTGTACTTTTGGAAAAGGTACTTTGTTAGTACTTTTTGAAAAAGTACTTTCATAGTACTTTTTGAAAAAGTACTTTCATAGTACTTTTTGAAAAAGTACTTTCATAGTACATACTTTTTGAAAATCATAAAAATCTATTTGAAAAAGTACTTTCATAGTACTTTTTGAAAAAGAACTTTCTTAGTACTTTTTAAAAAAGTAGTTTCGTAGTACTTTTTAAAAAAGTAGTTTCTTAGTACTTTTTGAAAAGGTACTTAGTTAGTACTTTTTGAAAAGGTACTTTCTTAGTACTTTTTGAAAAAGTACTTTCATAGTACTTTTTGAAAAAGCGCTTTCTTAGTACTTTTTAAAAAAGTAGTTTCTTAGCACTTTTTAAAAAGGTAGTTTCGTAGTACTTTTTAAAAAAGTAGTTTCGTAGTACTTTTTGAAAAAGTACTTTCTTAGTACTTCTTAGAAAAAGTAGTTTCGTAGTACTTTTTGAAAAAGTACTTTCTTAGTACTTTTTAGAAAAAGTGGTTTCTTAGTACTTTTTAAAAAAGTAGTGTCTTAGTACTTGTTGAAAAAGTACTTTGTTAGTACTTTTTGAAAAAGTACTTTTTTGAAAAAGTAATTTCTTAGTACTTTTTGAAAAAATATTTTTTTAGTACTTTTTAAAAAAATATTTTTTTAGTACTTTTTAAAAAAGTAGTTTCTTAGTACTTTTTGAAAAATTACTTTCTTAGTACTTTTTAAAAAAGTACTTTCTTAGTACTTTTTAAAAATGTACTTTTTTAGTACTTTTGAAAAAAGTACTTTTTTAGTACTTTTGAAAAAGTACTTTTTTAGTACTTTTGAAAAAAGTACTTTTTTAGTACTTTTTTAAAAAGTACTTTCTTAGTACTTTTTAAAAAAGTACTTTCTTAGTATTTTTTGAAAAAATACTTTCTTAATATTTTTTGAAAAAGTACTTTCTTAGTACTTTTTGAGTGGCTTTTGAAAAAGTACTTTCTTAGTTCCTTAGTACTTTTTGAAAAGTACTATTCTGTCCCCAAAAGTATTTAAAAATTTTATTTTTTAGAGAAAAATCCCCAAGTTTGAGAAGCCTGTTTATAGCTCAATATTGAAGAGAGCGGAATAATTTATATCATTGGATTGCAACCATATTAGAAGCATTTTCAAAACAAAAAACCTAACCAGTTTTTAAAACCTGTTTCAAAATCTGACATAACAAAAACTCCCATCCATAACAAATATTTCCCTAAGCTGCTTACCAGCAATACAAGGGTCACTTGCCTTTGAAGTATCCATTTAAAAATTGATAATATTTTCTAATAGTTTTTATCTTTAGTCCCTGATGACTTGAATAAGAAAAAAAATTTAAGTAAACTTATCAATATCTGCATATTTTTTTATGAGCCAACATTATAATTCTTAATGGCTTCATTTGAGATGGTAAACAAAACACGAGATGCAAAGAAAATGATAATGGAAAGAAAACATGAAGGGTAAACACCACACAATACACCACATAAGCCATACACAACATACATGTGAAAACCAAAAGAAGGTCCTTACACAGGACGATAAGATTATCTGTTAAACATCTTGTTACCAAACTAAGCAGCTTAAGTAACACTCTCCTAAGTACTCTTTGTATTTCAGTGCAAAAGGAGCACCAACAAAACTGATGCATACCCAGGAAAAAACAGGGAGTGTTTGAGTTCGTTTTTTTTTCCTAATTTTTATCAATAAATTATTATAACCCATGAAAATTGCAGTTTAGTAGCATTTAGGATAAAGATAAAGAAAATATTATTTTTCAAATGTTTATTTTCAATGAAAAACAAAACTACAATACAATACTTTTCTCAACTTTTTGATGATTAAGGGCTGTTAGAAGAAAAAAGCACCATGTGTTTTTTATTTTGAATTTTAGCACTAGGAAAAAGGGGTGGTATTGAAGCTATGCTGATGATTGCATAAATTTCCTAAGTGACGGTGTTGTGTATTTTTTTTAGAGTCTCAATACACAAAGTTGCATTAACACCCCTTAAACAGAAGAAAAATAAACACTTGATGTCCTTGTTTTGTTTTGTTTTTGTCGTCAATTTTGTGACTGTGTAAATGTGCATTTATTTTCCTGCTTTTGTTATTTTTAGTTTTTTTTTTTTTGTTATCCTGGCGAGCAGGGTTCCCAGATTTTTTTCGAGACTTTTCCCCAAATTAAAATTTTTCATCCCCGAAATTCCCCAAAAAACAGTTTGTGCTATCCCCAAAAATCCCCAGTAAAAATAATAGTCTAATTTTAATTCATACATTCATTATTTGCACTACAATTGATTTTATGTATGTACGTATGTAAAATAATTTAAAAAATAAAACTTATAAATTAAAATTTCTGATTTTTTTCAATAAGAAATACAATTTTATATTTTCTAAGCCATTCAGATATTGTTTTTTTAATTCTAGGGTTTGTTAGTTTTTTAACTTTTAAAAAGAGAAAATACTTTAACCCCCAGTAACACGAAGTCTGTTAACTAATATTTATACTGACAGTTTTCATACAAAAATAATTTTAACCGACAGTATAACTATTAGTTAACGCCTAACCAGGATTCGTGTTAATGGGGGTAATTTTTGAAAATTAAAACTCCTTATCAAATCACTTTTTTAGGAATAAAATATCTATTGGTAATACATAATAACAAGGATTGCCAATATAAAATGTCAAATAGCATATTGTTGCAATTTGAAGACTTACCAGACTTAAATTTGTATTCCAATGCTTTCTTTCGATTTAAAACAATCTCTTACATAAATTAAATACTTAGAACAATTCCATATATACGAAAACTAAAACAAAAAAATAAAAAGTAAAATAAAAATCCCCAAAAATATTCAAAAAATCCCCAAAGCATACAATATTGCCCCAACTGTTCCCCATATCCCCAAACCCAATTATTTATCCCCATTTACAAAATAAAATCCCCAATTTGGGGAAAAATCCCCTAATCTGACAACACTGCTGGCGAGATGTGTAACTTTATCTCCAGGGAGCAATCAATTCTTGTTTTCGTTGTGTAACTTGAAACACAAACCTTTTTAACACTTGTTCTCCCATACATACATATGTACGAGCAAAATAAACAAGGATCTTCATATATATGTATATACACTTTAACATAGACATTCGCACTTTTCATTTGCTAACACTCTTTGCGCGACAAGTCAAATAGTGTAATTAAACACTCAAAGGAAAATGTTAGTTCAATTAATTAATGAACACATTTAAGAGATTTCAAAGACAACAGAGGAAATGGAAAAATTGAATTTTAAATACAACTTCTTAATTGAAGCAAAAGCTTGAAAAAGCTTTTTGGGAAAAGTTTTTGGTCTTTAATATAAGACGTAGTGTGTAGTATAAGACGTAGTCTTTAGTATAAAGCGTAGCCTTTAGTATAAGACGTAGTCTTTTGTATAAGACGTAGTCTTTAGTATAAGACGTAGTCTTTAGTATAAAACGTAGTGTTTAGTATAAGACGTAGTGTTTAGTATAAGACGTAGTCTTTAGTATAAGACGTAATCTTTAGTATAAGACGTAGTCTTTAGTATAAGACGTAGTCTTTAGTATAAGACGTAGTCTTTAGTATAAGACGTAGTCTTTAGTATAAGACGTAGTCTTTAGTATACGACGTAGTCTTTAGTATAGGACATAGTCTTTAGTATAAAGCATAGTCTTTAGTATAAAACGTAGACTTTAGTATAAGACGTAGTCTTTAGTATAAGACGTAGTCCTTAGTATAAGACGTAATCTTTAGTATAAGACGTAGTCTTTAGTATAAGACTTAGTCTTTAGTATAAGACGTAGTCTTTAGTATAAGACGTAGTCTTTAGTATAAGACGTAGTCTTTAGTATACGACGTAGTCTTTAGTATAAGACGTGGACTTTAGTACAAAACGTAGTCTTTAGTACAAAACGTAGTCTTTAGTACAAAACGTAGTCTTTAGTATAAGACGTAGTCTTTAGTATAAGACGTAGTCTTTAGTATAAGACGTAGTCTTTAGTATAAGACGTAGTCTTTAGTATAAGACGTAGTCTTTAGTATAAGACGTAGTCTTTAGTATAAGACGTAGTCTTTAGTATAAGACGTAGTCTTTGGTATAAGACATAGTCTTTAGTATAAGACGTAGTCTTTGGTATAAGACATAGTCTTTGGTATAAGACATAGTCTTTGGTATAAGACGTAGTATAAGACGTAGCCCGTAGTATAAACGTATTCTTTAGTATAAGACGTAGTCTTTAGTATAAGACGTAGTGTTTAGTATAAGACGTAGTGTTTAGTATAAGACGTAGTCTTTAGTATACGACGTAGTGTTTATTATAAGACGTAGTCTTTAGTATAGGACATAGTCTTTAGTATAAAGCATAGTCTTTAGTACAAGACGTAGTGATTAGTATAAGACGTAATCTTTAGTATAAAACGTGGTCTTTAGTATAAGACGTAGTCTTTTGTATAAGACGTAGTCTTTAGTATAAGACGTAGTTTGTATAAGACGTAGTCTTTAGTATAAGAAGTAGTCTTTAGTATAAACCGTAGTCTGTAGTATAAGACGTAGTGTTTAGTATAAGATGTAGTCTTTAGTATAAGACGTAGTCTTTAGTATAAGACGTAGTCTTTAGCATAAGACGTAGTCTTGAAAACAGCTTTTACTTCAAACAAAGTCTTTTGGGTCACTTGAAGTTTGAAAAACTATAATTCTGTTTGTCAACTTATGCTCTTTTATAAACAATTCTTTAATATATTTCCTCGAGTGTATTACAATTTTCCTCAACAACGTGCTTCATTAGTTTGTCAATATGTTTCCAAAATTTTGCTCTACATCTCTGGATGTTGATGAGCTGTTTTGCTATTTCGACAGAAATTTCCAAATAACAACCAAAAAAGCAAAGATAAATTTGTTTTTTACTCCCTATGACTTGTTATTTATTGTCAACATTTGTTCTACCAACAAACAACTAACGAAATAACACGTTTTCTTAGCTTAGAAACAGCCATTGTAGTGGCACATGTGGAAACCTTAAGTCCCGAGAGTATTTTTTTTTCATTCAAAAAAGTAAGCAATGAAAGCACTACTCAATAAAGTCTAATTTTTTAAAAATTTTCCGTTTTTTTGCAAACAGATGTGAACTACTACTCCCTTTTTGCTTTTTTTAAAAGAAAACACCCACTTGAAATATAATTTTTCTTATTTTTAAAACATTTTCTTTTTTTTTTGGGAAAAACTAAACGTTTCTTGTTACATAAGGCAGAAAGTATAGAGTAAAATTGAATTAAAATTTATTTTGATAGAAATACGCAATTGCCATTTTAGTAAACACACTTATACTGATACTTTCTATATATACATATATAGAGAGGAAAAAAAAAGCTTTTAAATGAAAATTTTTCTTTTGTTGGCAATTGTTGGCTGCTGATATTCAGCTCTTCTGCGCTTTTTTTGTGTTTTATTGTTAAAAGAAAATTGCTGATGACATGTTACTGAAGCCAGTCACCACTCACAGCTCAATACTATTTTATATTTCCCCTTCCCCCCCACTTTTGTTTGTGTATAAGTAACAATAATGTCACTGTGATCTTAAGTGGTAGTTAGTGGGATGTTGCAGTAGTGGGTGTCTGGCTGCAATTGACATAAATGTTTAGTATTATGTTACCAAAGTGTTAATGATACTTAGCAGTTTTTGTCAAAAGCGTTAACGTGGTGTGGGTGTCAAAATATCAAATATTGCTTTTTCCTAAAGTGTTGATTTTTTTTTTTTTTTTTTTTTGTAGAGAAAATGGCTTTTGACAAAGTTGCGTTAGAAGGATTGTTAAGAACTTTGAAATCATTGATGTAATTGTAAAAGAAATGCATTAAATTATAAGTGATAGCAACAGTTCAATAAAAGCAAGCATACTTTAGGGGGGCTGGCAAAAAAAAAAAGGAAAAGAAGTGTGTTGATTGAAACTGCATAAATTTCTTAAGACAATTAAAGGGAAACTTGTTCTTTAAACAGGTTTTTTTTGCTAAAAATGTGTTTCACCAACATTTTTTATTAAAATATTATTCACAATAGAATTAATTTAAAAATTTTTTTTTTCAAAAAAAAATATTTTTTTTTGTTTAAGTTTATTATTGGGTGTATCTTTTGAACGCGGTATTTGTTTTTAATAACTTATATGTCATTTTGAAGAGTAGATATCTGTCATTTATTCTCACTTAGTTATAGAACATTATAGTGTAAACAACAAAGTTTCTTTATTGCTTCGAAAATGTCGAATTCTGTGCCAACAAAGCGTCATATGCGGGATGTTTTGCATTACTTTTTAATTTGACCAAAAAGTGACGCTGAAGCACCTTAAACACCCTATTAAAGTCTGTGTATAGAGTAATATAGTCAGGATGCAATAGGTTAATACTTTGAATGAACTTATATTGTACAAATGTTTGAAAATAAAAGCTAAATATTTTAAAAAATCCCGCGCTTTTAAGTCATACACACAATATTAAAATTTTTACATTTTTGAAAAGTAGTAGTAGTAGATGTGTGAAATTTTTACAGCGAAACTTTTTATCCCAAAAAAATGTTAATTTGTTCAGCACTTTCATTTGAAAACAATTTCATTTTAAACTGTTGCCTACTTATAGCTATAACAAAATGTTGCCTGCTTTTAGGCGGAAAACATTTTCATGTTAATATCAACTATTCCCGTAATGTAAATAAAATAACACATTTTCTGGCCACAATAATGAGATAAAAGTATTAAATTTCCATTATAATAATTATGTAAGTTGGTTGGGAAGTTTTGTCTCTTTTTCAATATAAAAAAAATTAATTAAAAAACATTTAGAATGAAATAGTAATGCAGACTTATTGAAAACCCTACAAATATTAATATTATTAATTCGGGAAGTTCTTTTAAAGGAGTTTTCCAAAAATGGAATTATATTTTTTAAAAATTTCAATTGAGGGATTGAAATTTTCATATTTTTTCAAACGAGTAATATTTTACAACTTAAAAGACTTATTGTAAGGCATTAAAGGTAATGCAAAACTATTACTACGTTTATACGCACGGCTTATTCGCAAATAAAAATATTGCAATTAGAAAAATTTGCCGCATAAACACTGAATTAACTTTTTATTTGCGAATAGCTAACTCACGAAAACAATTCCTGATTAACGACACTATTTGCAAATAAGATTTTAAACATTGCCATATGTTTTAACGTTTTTAGTTTATTAAGACGTTTTTTTTTAATATTTCATTGTGTTTTTGCATTAGTTGGATTACAAGACAAACAAGAATTTTAGATTCTTTAATTTTTGCATTTAAAAATATAAAAAATTTATCATATCTTTTCTAATAACATTGCTACCAAATTATTTAAGTTTACCATCCGGCATCACATAAAACAAGAATATTCCGTAACCAAAGGGACTTATAAACAGTGAGTTAATTAATGGCAAATAATTTTTATTTGCGAATAGGCTACGTATAAACGTAGTATATGAATGTTTAAAATTTTACAAAAGTTACTTTTCATCAATTTTCTTAAAAAAAACGAAAATTATTTCTCAAAAAATTAAAAATCCATCAGAAAAATTTAATTAAATCAGCCTAAGGGGGAAAATAACCAACCATATTGGGAGAAAAACCAGCAAAACAAAAACTCTACCACAATGAATGACAAAAAACGTATTTAATGATAATAGTAGACACAATGATATGCGATATCCAGAGAACAGGAGAAAAAGCTGCGAAACAACACAAAAAATGTTTTAAATATAAATGCAATTAATGTTTGGAAGATAATTTTAATATAATGAGTTTATAAACTGCATATTATAATGAACATAAGGCAGCAACGAAACAGCAGAGTAATAATATTGTATGTATATAAAGCCTACTTTCAGGCGCTCAAGTATAATTATGTTTAAGGTAGAGCCACAAGGTAGAGAGAGATAAAAATGTGGGATAAATATTGTGGTAAAGAAAACTGGGTTGAAAAAATACTCTATTTTTTTGTTTAATGATTGTTATTAAATTTAATATTAAACAGTTATATTAATATTAATTAAGAATGAAAGGTAATACTTTTTGATCAATGAAATTAAATGTAAAATTTAAAGTTTATATTAAGGAATAGATATAAGAAAGCTTTATTTCAACAAAATAACAAGAAAATATATAGTTATATTAAGAAGTAAAATGTAGTATACTTTAAGGAGTAAATAAAAAAACAGTTTTTTTTTCACTCAAACTAGATATTTTTAGAATAATTAAATCTTGAATTTTTCTTCTACATATTTTAAATAAGTTACTTTAAAACTACTGCCTACTTTCAGGAGTTTTAACAAATCCTCTTCACATCAAATTTCCCTGCATTATAGCGTGAAATTTCTGCTATATTTTGACTACATATTAATAATTTCCTTTTGCTTTCTTAATTTTCCCTAATGCATTTCAAATATTTTCCACATGTTTGAGTTTCATAGCGGAAATCTTAATTGTCACGTGTTGTACACACCACAACATGATCTGGTTGCCAAAACCAAAACAGTAACAACGGCAGCCATGCAACCAATCGCCTTTCGTGTTGTAATATACTAGCTTCCACAGAAGTCTACTCACAAAAAAAAAAACAGGACTCATATGAAGCGTGCAAATTTCAAATTAGTTCTAAACAACAAACACCCTCAATCAACCAACTACAAATGCAGTTTATTCACTTATTAAGGACACAAATGTTGGTAGAAAAACATCCATAACAATAAATAAAACATTAGGAAACCCCATAAAATGTTTCGAAAACACTGAAACTCAGTTTGTCAAACGTACGCACTGCAAATGTTTATGTACATAATTGGAATATCCTTTACTGGCTCACAAAAGGCGCTAAGCTGTTAACAGTCAAGTGCAAGAAGTTGTGTGAGTGATCATCAAGCAAAATTTAGGGGTTGAATTATTAGTTTTGAAAAAATTGTTTGGTTGTATTTTCTAAGAATTTTTATGACAATCGCGTTATTTGGAAAACTGCATTTAAAGTATATTATTTTACCAGCTTGAACCCCTAAATTTCCAAACATTTTTAATTTTCTTGTTTTTGTTTTTCTGGGAGAGTTAAGTACAGCTCAGCTGGGTTTCTCATAAAACAGTGTCCCCTTTTTTCTAACACCAAAAATAATGTTGTACTCATTAGCTGTATAATAGTTACAAAAAATGTGAATTGTAATTTTTAATCTATAGATTTCTTTGCTTCTGAAGGCAATGCATTTGCCTCCGCTTGTGTGTGTTTAATAAAATTCTGACATACGGTAATCCTGGCGATTATTGTCGTGTGACTTTATGATTTATGACCATAATAAAATGTTTCCATTTTTGTTCTTGTTTAGTCCTTTATTTTGTGTCCTGTTGTGTTTTTTAGTGTTTTAGCAATATTATAATAGGAATGTTTATGTTTTTCTTTTTAACAATGCTATTTTAAGGTTCACTGCACAATTTCTTTGGAATTGGATTTTTGTTTTAGGGGGATAATGTGTGGTAAACATGACATTTCTAGTTTAAATAAGCAAACCAAAAATTATGGTTGAAGAAACAAATAATTAGCCGGGACTGTGGGGCACCCCATCCAACCATTTTGAAATTAAATATTAAAACATATTTAACTCCAAGAATAATAATTTAAAATGCAAGATAAAAACAGTGTCAGTTCTAGTTCAGTTCTAGTTCAGTTCTAGTTCAGTTCTAGTTCAGTTCTAGTTCAGTTCTAGTTCAGTTCTAGTTCAGTTCTAGTTCAGTTCTAGTTCAGTTCTAGTTCAGTTCTAGTTCAGTTCTAGTTCAGTTCTAGTTCAGTTCTAGTTCAGTTCTAGTTCAGTTCTAGTTCAGTTCTAGTTCAGTTCTAGTTCAGTTCTAGTTCAGTTCTAGTTCAGTTCTAGTTCAGTTCAGTTCAGTTCTAGTTCTAGTTCTAGTTCAGTTCTAGTTCAGTTCTAGTTCAGTTCTAGTTCAGTTCTAGTTCAGTTCTAGTTCAGTTCTAGTTCAGTTCTAGTTCAGTTCTAGTTCAGTTCTAGTTCAGTTCTAGTTCAGTTCTAGTTCAGTTCTAGTTCAGTTCTAGTTCAGTTCTAGTTCAGTTCTAGTTCAGTTCTAGTTCAGTTCTAGTTCTGTTCTAGTTCAGTTCTAGTTCAGTTCTAGTTCAGTTCTAGTTCAGTTCTAGTTCATTTCTAGTTCTGTTCTAGTTCTGTTCTAGTTCAGTTCTAGTTCAGTTCTAGTTCAGTTCTAGTTCAGTTCTAGTTCATTTCTAGTTCTGTTCTAGTTCAGTTCTAGTTCAGTTCTAGTTCAGTTCTAGTTCAGTTCTAGTTCAGTTCTAGTTCTAGTTCTAGTTCAGTTCTAGTTCAGTTCTAGTTCAGTTCTAGTTCAGTTCTAGTTCAGTTCTAGTTCAGTTCTAGTTCAGTTCTAGTTCAGTTCTAGTTCAGTTCTAGTTCAGTTTTAGTTCAGTTCTAGTTCAGTTCTAGTTCAGTTCTAGTTCAGTTCTAGTTCAGTTCTAGTTCAGTTCTAGTTCAGTTCTAGTTCAGTTCTAGTTCAGTTCTAGTTCAGTTCTAGTTCAGTTCTAGTTCAGTTCTAGTTCAGTTCTAGTTCAGTTCTAGTTCAGTTCTAGTTCAGTTCTAGTTCAGTTCTAGTTCAGTTCTAGTTCAGTTCAGTTCTAGTTCTAGTTCTAGTTCAGTTCTAGTTCAGTTCTAGTTCAGTTCTAGTTCAGTTCTAGTTCAGTTCTAGTTCAGTTCTAGTTCAGTTCTAGTTCAGTTCTAGTTCAGTTCTAGTTCAGTTCTAGTTCAGTTCTAGTTCAGTTGTAGTTCAGTTGTAGTTCAGTTCTAGTTCTAGTTCAGTTCTAGTTCAGTTCTAGTTCAGTTCTAGTTCAGTTCTAGTTCAGTTCTAGTTCAGTTCTAGTTCAGTTCTAGTTCAGTTCTAGTTCAGTTCAGTTCTAGTTCTAGTTCTAGTTCTAGTTCAGTTCTAGTTCAGTTCTAGTTCAGTTCTGTTCTAGTTCAGTTCTAGTTCAGTTCTAGTTCAGTTCTAGTTCAGTTCTAGTTCATTTCTAGTTCTGTTCTAGTTCTGTTCTAGTTCAGTTCTAGTTCAGTTCTAGTTCAGTTCTAGTTCAGTTCTAGTTCAGTTCTAGTTCATTTCTAGTTCTGTTCTAGTTCAGTTCTAGTTCAGTTCTAGTTCAGTTCTAGTTCAGTTCTAGTTCAGTTCTAGTTCTAGTTCTAGTTCAGTTCTAGTTCAGTTCTAGTTCAGTTCTAGTTCAGTTCTAGTTCAGTTCTAGTTCAGTTCTAGTTCAGTTCTAGTTCAGTTCTAGTTCAGTTCTAGTTCCAGTTCAGTTCTAGTTCAGTTCTAGTTCAGTTCTAGTTCAGTTCTAGTTCAGTTCTAGTTCAGTTCTAGTTCAGTTCTAGTTCAGTTCTAGTTCAGTTCTAGTTCAGTTCTAGTTCAGTTCTAGTTCAGTTCTAGTTCAGTTCTAGTTCAGTTCTAGTTCAGTTCTAGTTCAGTTCTAGTTCAGTTCTAGTTCAGTTCTAGTTCAGTTCTAGTTCAGTTCTAGTTCAGTTCTAGTTCAGTTCTAGTTCAGTTCT
The DNA here is from genome assembly GCA_942486065.2 of Calliphora vomitoria. Classification (NCBI taxonomy): domain Eukaryota; kingdom Metazoa; phylum Arthropoda; class Insecta; order Diptera; family Calliphoridae; genus Calliphora; species Calliphora vomitoria. The sequence continues at coordinate 8,443,785 of OW818030.2, read as the reverse complement.
AGTTCAGTTCTAGTTCAGTTCTAGTTTAGTTCTAGTTCAGTTCTAGTTCAGTTCTAGTTCAGTTCTAGTTCAGTTCTAGTTCAGTTCTAGTTCAGTTCTAGTTCAGTTCTAGTTCAGTTCTAGTTCAGTTCTAGTTCAGTTCTAGTTCAGTTCTAGTTCAGTTCTAGTTCAGTTCTAGTTCAGTTCTAGTTCAGTTCTAGTTCAGTTCTAGTTCAGTTCTAGTTCAGTTCTAGTTCAGTTCTAGTTCAGTTCTAGTTCAGTTCTAGTTCAGTTCTAGTTCAGTTCGACTACAGATACATGCTACAATTCTTTTTCTTCCTACAATTAGTCAATAGTTTTACGAATTTAACCAAGTTTTCATTCATCAAGCTTTTAAACTACATTTTTTCCCCGTAATAAAAACATATTTTTCATCATATCACTTCCTTGTTTCTCTCTACAAAGTGCGTAATTTTCAACAAATAAAATGAATGAACACTCACTCATTCGTTGTGTAAGCAACTACCGAAAGAAGAATAGAGAGAAAGAGAAATTAAATTGCTCAAGTTTTTATTTACGCTTCGTTAGTATTTACATTTAAAATTATTACTTGCTGTTAGTTTTCCCTTTTTTCCTAGCGCTTGAAAATAGAAGGAAGACTGATTTTCCCCTACAACTCTATAATTTATTTGCACCGTAGTGACAGTTTAATGCAAGAAACTCTTAATATTTAACATGACAGCTATAAAATGCATTTATTTCAATAGTTTTTCTTGTATTCTTTTCTTAAAGAATAGTTTTAAGGAAAGGTTGTTTTCTTCATAATCTAAAGCATATTTTTAGGAAAAATCTTGAAATACTTGGAGGGGAATGAAAGAAAAGCATATTTGTGTTGAAATTTTTAGTTGGAAAAGTAAATAAAAATGTAGAAAATAAATATAAAGTAGAGTAGTACTTTTAGTTGAGAGATAAAACAAACTTTTGCTGCATATTTTAAGGGGTACTGTGATTAATAATTTATATAATTTTTTGCGTATTTGTTTGGCTAAAACTTGCTGGAATTTGCATTTGCTTTAGCATATTGTTTGTTTTAAAATAGTTTTTAAAAGGATTATTATTTGTGTTTTATTTTAGTTTTCTTTTTTTTTTTTGCTTTCCTCGCGCTGCTTAATTTATGGCCAATTATTACTTTAATTCCCACCATTATTTATAAAACAAAGCGTCGTGTGGCATTAACAATATTTTTTGCTTCTTTACTAAATTATGGGAACTTCACCGAATGTGTTATTTTGGGTTTAAGTTTTAAGCTACTAGAAAAATAAAACAAAAATATACAATCAAGGCCAAAAAAAAAAAATTCTTTCAAACTATTTCACCCACATTATAAATTTCCCATTGTGTTATTTTATTTATTTATATTTTGCTAACAAACACCCCTAAAAACCTACAAACCCAGTTTAGTGCATATTTTTGCTTTTATGTGTATGTGACGTTGTTATTGTGAGCGTCTGGCTGTGTATGTTTTTCTGGGATTACATGTTAGTTTACACAGGATAGTTTTGTTTTCCATGTTGATTGTGTTTGTTTAGTTTGTTTTTCATATTTGTTCAATAATTTTTTATAAAATGTTTTTTTCTGGAGTTTTCGTTTCTACTCATTGCTAATAAACGGATAGAGAGTGTGTGTTCAGGAGACATTGAATCCTTGATTGTTTTGTTTTATATTTCATTTTGCAAATCCTGTTTAACAATTTTCAGCTGTGTCAAACATTTTTTTGTATTGTAATATTTATTTAGTTAAAAATATGTTTAAGATATGCCACAAAGTTCATATCTACTGCAAATACACAGTTTCCTGAAAATTTTATACTGTTCATGGGTCTTCATCTTTTAACGTTCCCAAAAGCAAGCACCAGTTCAAATGTTTAAATCTGTTTATATAAGAACTTAACTGGAACTGAACTAGAATTGAACTAGAACTGAACTAGAACTGAACTAGAACTGAACTAGAACTGAACTAGAACTGAACTAGAACTGAACTAGAACTGAACTAGAACTGAATTAGAACTGAACTAGAACTGAACTAGAACTGAACTAGAACTGAACAAGAACTGAACAAGAACTGAACTAGAACTGAACTAGAACTGAACTAGAAGTAGAACTGAACTAGAACTGAACTGAACTAGAAGTAGAACTGAACTAGAACTGAACTAGAACTGAACTAGAACTGAACTAGAACTGAACTAGAACTGAACTAGAACTGAACTAGAACTGAACTAGAACTGAACTAGAACTGAACTAGAACTGAACTAGAACTGAACTAGAACTGAACTAGAACTGAACTAGAACTGAACTAGAACTGAACTAGAACTGAACTAGAACTGAACAAGAACTGAACAAGAACTGAACTAGAACTGAACTAGAAGTAGAACTGAACTAGAACTGAACTGAACTAGAACTGAACTAGAACTGAACTAGAACTGAACTAGAACTGAACTAGAACTGAACTAGAACTGAACTAGAACTGAACTAGAACTGAACTAGAACTGAACTAGAACTGAACTAGAACTGAACTAGAACTGAACTAGAACTGAACTAGAACTGAACTAGAACTGAACTAGAACTGAACTAGAACTGAACTAGAACTGAACTAGAACTGAACTAGAACTGAACTAGAACTGAACTAGAAGTAGAACTGAACTAGAACTGAACTAGAACTGAACTAGAACTGAACTAGAACTGAACTAGAACTGAACTAGAAGTAGAACTGAACTAGAACTGAACTAGAACTGAACTAGAACTGGACAAGAACTGAACTAGAACTGAACTAGAAGTAGAACTGAACTAGAACTGAACTGAACTAGAAGTAGAACTGAACTAGAACTGAACTAGAACTGAACTAGAACTGAACTAGAACTGAACTAGAACTGAACTAGAACTGAACTAGAAGTAGAACTGAACTAGAACTGAACTAGAACTGAACTAGAACTGAACTAGAACTGAACTAGAACTGAACTAGAACTGAACTAGAACTGAACTAGAACTGAACTTGAACTGAACTAGAACTGAACTAGAACTGAACTAGAACTGAACTAGAACTGAACTAGAACTGAACTAGAACTGAACTAGAACTGAACTAGAACTGAACTAGAACTGAACTAGAACTGAACTAGAACTGAACTAGAACTGAACTAGAACTGAACTAGAACTGAACTGAACTAGAACTGAACTAGAACTGAACTAGAACTAGAACTGAACTAGAACTGAACTAGAACTGAAGTAGAACTGAACGAGAACTGAACAAGCAGGTAAAACAACTGATTACTAAAACTTATTGAATGAATCGCAACCGTTATACTGATTTTTCAAATTGTTATACACATTTTTAAAATTTATTCAGTTATGTGTTTAATTATAAGCATGTTTATGGTTTCAGTATTTTTTTTTTTTTCGTTTTATGATTAATCTTGATTTTTTCTCTTTCTAGTGTCTTTAAAGAAAGAAAAAAAAATTCAAAATTTCTAAACAATTATCAAGTTTCCTAGGGATTTGTTTACTTTTTCCGTTATTCATACGCTATTCAATACCGCTAAGCTTCAAATTTATGTTAAACTTATTAAATTTGAATATTTTAAAACAAACTTTTATATGGCAGTTATGAATGTCCAAAATGCAGGCTATAATTTGTAGAGATTTTGTTTTTTATTTTGTACTAAAAAAATAGCCCCCAAACGTATGCTAAGTTTTAAGCTTAGACAGTTTTTAATTTAAAAACTTTTTTTAAACAGTTGTTTTTTTGTTTCATTATCATATAATATTTGTGTGTTTGGTATAATAATTTTGGCATTTAAAACATTTAGGGTATTATGGCCGAAACAAGAAAATTATTTGAAAAAAAAAATTCTATTAATATCATATTGTTGCTAAAGAGAGAGGGGGGAGTATATGGCAGGGGAAACCACTTGTGTTTGTTACAGACACATTGTAAAAATTGTGTTCTCCGTTGAGTGAAATCAAATTAAAAATTCCAAACAATGTGCAGGGAGTTTTAAAGGAAATACAATAACTGTTGGAAAAAATGTAAACATCGTAAACAAAAATCCATCAACTAAACAAATATAGAGTCTGTAAAATAAAACAATAATTTTCTAAAAAGCAGAGTAGAGTAGAAGTAATAGAATTTTACAAGTAGTGGTAAATTTGTTTTCTAATTTTTTTTATTTTGGATTGTTTGCACACTGTGTACAATTTGGCTTAGATAGCAAAAATCATCAGCATCATTCTCATCTTGTTTGCCAGCCAGATAGAGAGACCAAATGAATCCTAGTCATCATCATCACTCAAATAGCATTTAATATACATATTGAGGATACTTGTTTGAAGCAAGGAGAAAAAAGCCAAACAAATATGCTTTAATGGCATAAAAACTGCAATACAAAAATTATGTTTTGCAATTTACAAAACAATAGTACAAAAGTTGTCTTAGATAACCCAGCAAACAATTTTGAATAAACTAACAAGTAAGGGTGTTATATGACGAATCTTATATATCCCTCACGAAAGTTACTTTAAGATAAATATTGGGTGCATGACTTAAAAATGCGGGATTTACAAATGATGACGTATCTTTTGAACTCGGTTTTTCTTTTCAATAACTTGTATGTCATTCTGAAGGGTAAATATCTGTAATTTATTCTCACTTAGTTATTAAACATTATAGTGTAAACAACAAAGTTTTTTTTTTGCTTGGAAAATGTCGAACCTGTACCGAACAAAACTGATTCGTTTGAAGTGAAAATTGGCCGAAAAACGACCAGATATGAAACTGTAATATTCCATCATGACAACGCTCGGCCACATTATGCGATACCTGCTAACAACTATAGAATGAAGTGGTTGGAAAGTTTTTCCTCACCCGCTTTATAGACCAGACCGTTCCCCGTCCTACTACTATTTGTAGATACGCTTCACTTTGGAACAGAGTACCCGATATTGGCTAGATTCGTTCTTGACCTCAAAAGATGAACAGTTCTTTTGGCTCGGAATCCATATATTGCCAGAAAGATGGGAAAAGGTCATAGCTAACAATGACCAATACTTTGAATAATTTTATATTGTAGAAAGGGATGAGTGAATAAATCAGACATGGTGGCATTATATATATATGTATCAAGTGTGGTTTACCGCTGGTTCCAAACAGGCTAATTGTGACACTGGGATTGGTATTTATGGGTCTAAATTTCAAAGGGGTACACCAATGGGTACATTCGCATTAATATTTCAAGCGGAGTTTTACGCCATCCTTATATGTTCTAATGAATGTATAAGAAGGAAATTTAGGAATACTAGGATATTTGTTATGTCGGATAGCCAGGCTTCTCTTAGAGCCTTATCATCATATGAAGTGAGGTCTGGTGTTGTTATGGACTGCTGGACATCTTCGGTGCGCACAATGAACTCACCTTGTGCTGGGTACCTGTCCATGAAGGGCACGCTGGTAATGAACGTGCTGATTTTCTGGCCAATAGGGACTCGTTCATAGGTCCTGATACCTTATTTAGTATCCCAAGTGGATACGCTATGGAACGTATTCGTTCTTGGACTTAGACAGTCCTGGTAGATCACAATTATTGCTATCGCTCGTAGGGGATGACTTGAGAACACTTACTGGATTATTCACCGGACACTGTGGTATAAGGTATCACCCATTTATTATAGATAATGTTGAGAATGAACAATGCTGGTTTTGTAAACTTCATGCTGAAACCTCTGAACATGTTCTATGCGACTGACCACTTCTGGCAATGTGCCGAACTAAATGACTCGGAAGGGCTTTTATGGCATCGGGGACATGTAATTGATCTCTCATCTGTTATGATGAAAAATTTAAGGCTGCACAAAGAATCCTATGGGTCATACTTCGTAAAGCCTCGCTAATAATAATAATAATGGTTTAATAACGAATTTCAGTGAAAAAAAAAAAATTTGGTAAAAAAAAATTTTGATGAAAAAAATTTCGGTGAAAAAAAATTTTCGGTGAAAGAAATTTGGTGAAAAAATCCAACCTAAGTTGGACTACAGCAGAAATATTGATGTATCAAACATGTAAGAACGTGATTTTGGGGCTTCGTATAATTGATTTCAACAGACAGACAAACGGTCATGACTATATCGATCCAGAATATGGGAATACAAATGAAAATTATAAAAATTAGCAAAGGGATGACAAACGTATATACCCTTGTCAATTATGGTGAAGGGTATAGAAATACCTGAAAACAAAATTTTGTTGAAAAAAAAAATATTGGTGAAAAGTAGGAGGGTGAACAACAAATCTATGTAGTCGAGGTTTTTTGTTTATATCTTAGCCATTTATGAGCCGATTTTAAACAGCAACCTAAACTGGACTATTCGGATATATTGATCCATCAATTATGTGTGAATGTTATTTGGGGTCTTCAGAAAGTAAATTTCAACAGACAGACGTACATTGATATACAAAGTCGAGAAAATCGCCTTACAAATGGCTGAGATATAAGCAAACAAGTAAGAGAGCTATATTTGGCTATGACGAATCTTATATACCCTTCAGCAAAAAATTTTTTTTTTTCAAAATTGTTTTAAATTTTTTTAAAAAAAAAATTTTTTTTTTTTTTCAAAATTGTTTAAATTTTTTTTAATTGCTTAAAATTTTTAAAAATTTTTTTTATTAATTTTTTTTTTTAAATTTTTTAAAATTTCTTTTTAAATTTATTATGAAAAAATAAATTATAAAAAAAATTTTTTTGTGAAAAAAAAAATATTCGGGTTAAAAAATAATTTTCCCGATTTTGACCCATTATAGGTCCAAGTTACTATAGCCTAATATAAATATTTGCAATGGACTTTGAAATATCTATCATTAGATATCCATATTGTCTATATTAATGACTTTGTAATGCAGATATAGATCAAAAATAGGCCAAAAATCGAGGTTGTCCTGCTTTTTCTTTATATCTCAGCCATTTGTGGGCCGATTTTCTCGATTTTAAATAGTGCCAAGCCGGAAGAATTCCCGATATATTGATGTATCAATTATGCTTGTAAGTTATTTGGGGGCTACGGAAAGTTGATTTCAACATACAGACGGACATGGCTGTATCGACTTCGCTATATATAACGATCCAGAATATATATATATATACTTTGTGGGGTCGCAAATGAAAAATGTAGAAATTACAAAGGGAATGACAAACTCATGGTGAAGGGTATAAAAATACAAAAATACCTCGATTTTTTCACTTATTTTCACTAACGTTTTTCACAAAAATTATTTTTTACCAATTTTTTTTGCACAAAAATTTTTTTACTAAAATTGTACACCAACATTTTTTACCAAATTCTTTTCACCAAAAATAGTTTTTAATGTTTATCTTAAAGTATACTGACGGATATGAAAGATTCGGCACAGCTGAATATACGACAAGTAAGAACTTATTTAAAACCAAATGCTTGCTGGGCTGTGTGACAGCCACCCTGTTTTCAGGTTTCTTTTTTATATAAATATGTATGTAGATGTGTGGAAATTTAAACAAATGTTTGTCATGTTTTGAAAATTGAAAATAATAAAGGGGATCAAAATTCTTGTAATTTTTGCATGTGAATATTAAGATCCACTGGTTGCTTAAAGCTCTACAAGGAAAACATCAACATTTCACAGATACCTTATTTGTGAAAATAATATACCCCTGATAGTTTGCTCTTATTGTAACAGAGTGTGTGTGTATCAGTGTCTACAAATAATTGCCACAGGGCTTAATATGACTGTCACAGTTATTCGACACGTTTCAAAAACAGAAAATGATATTTAAATTTCTATATTTTTTTTTACAACTACTACCTTCTATGCTCTATTTACAGACAGAGTTCTTAACTAAAGTAATTATTATAAAGTCCTTTTTTAACAACAGAAAACCAACAGCATAGAGTCCTTTGGATGCTGGCAAAAAACAAGGGATGTTATTTGTATGTCTGTCTATCTGTCAGTAGTTTTATAATTTTCATACGTTTTTTTTTCGAGTATTTGAGTATTTTTATGATGAGATTTTAATTTTCTTACACCCCATGATTGTTGTTAGAGAATTTGTATGTAAATCAGTGGTCGGCATAAAGAGGACATGGAAAATTCGGGAAAATAACAGTTAATGATCTTTCATTCTCTAATTTAATCTGACCGGATATGGAAATTAATAAACTTCGTTGACATTCGTGTTGTTTATAGCTAAATAACCGATCATATTTGGCTCCTGGCGGCTATGGGAGCCGATCACTGTTGTAAATGCATATGACGGTGGCTCATAATGTCTATCTGCATGTGTTTGTAGAATAAATATTTTTTTGAAACTCTGTTTGTCTGTCCTCATCTTTATGTGTTTTTTGAATAAATATTTTTTTGGAAAATTAAATTTAGTTTTGGTTGGTTGCCATTGTGCCAGACAAATGGTGTTTGTTTAGGCCTAAGGATAAAAATTGAGCCGTTTTTTTTTACAGGTTTATGGTTAATTTAATAGTTTATAAAGGGATTTATGAAACATGGGAATTAAAAACGAAGTGTGTTTGTTTTAAAAGGACTAATGGTAAAAAAAAACAAATATTTAAAAAAAAAAAACTTTCTCAATTATTAAATGATAACAGCTTTAAATAAATCATTTTAACTGCTAAGAAAATGCATTTTTTTGATAACATCATCATTAAACTCTCAATAAAAGATATATAAATTCTTGATTTTTTTACCAAAATTTAATAAATTTTTTAAGTATCCGGTTTTAAACCTCAAAGTATGTTTTTTAACAAAACAATTTAACTTAATTTGTTTTCTTAAGCTCATCTGCCTTAAACACACACAATTTTGTTATTAAATACATATATTTTTCATTTCACACAAAGTAAAAAAGTTTTTTTTGTTTTAAGAAAACAAACCCAATATTAATGTATCTTGTTTTTTTTTTTTTTTTGTATAATAATAAATATTTTGCCTAAACAATCAAACTTATAATTTCTCACACTTGAAACTTGTAACATAAACATACAGTTTTGCAACAAAACATCACCATTAGTTGGAAAGACAAAACTTCAAAAGTTTTTGCTGATGCTTTTGAAACAAAAAGGAAGAATCATGGCCAAACAGTTTATCTTTATTCCAAAGTTATTTTTAACAAAAAAACTGAAATCTAAACAAAATGAATAATACAGAATGACTTGGAAACATAAATAAAGTTTTTTTTTTTTTTTACAAGAAGGATAGCTAAATCTTGACAAACAACAAAAATATAAATTATAAATACAAAAACCAACACAGCCAACTAAATCCAGAAAGTTTTTAGAGATTCTAATAGCCAGTCCTACAAGCTCAAAATGTTAAATACAAGCTTAAATGGAAAACTTTCCCAAAAAAAAGAAAACTAAAAAAAATTAGCAATATGTCATATAAGTACTTTTTAACCACTTCATGGTAAATAGTTTTTAACAGGTATTGCAACATGTGGCCGAGCGTTGTCATGATGGAATATTACGGTTCCATGTCTGGCCGCATATTTCGGGCGTTTTTCGGCCAATGCTCGCTTCAAACAAATCAGTTGCGTTCGGTACAGGTTCCATGTGATAGTCTGGAAAGATTCCAGCAGCTCATAATAGATAGAACACTTTTCATCCTACCAAATACGAGCATTACCTTAGCGTCATGGATATTTGGCTTTGTTGTCGATTCGGCTGGTTGGCCGGGCTTCAAAAAACTTTGCTATTTGCACTTTATGATTAAGTGAGAATAAATGACAGATATGTACCCTTCAGAATGACATATGAGTTATTAAAAACAAAAATCGAGTTCAGAAGATACGCCATCTATTGTAAATCCCGTATTTCATACACTTAATAGTTTATATAAACTGTATAAGACTTTTTAGAAACCGTATAACAGTTTGTAAAAGCAATTTAAAGAAACTGTATAACAGTTTTCTAGAAGCTGTATAACAGATTTCTAGAAACTATATAACAGTTTTCTAAAACTGTATAACAGTTTTCTAAAACTGTATAACAGTTTTCTAAAACTGTATAACAGTTTTCTAAAACTGTATAACAGTTTTCTAGAAACTGTATAACAGTTTTCTAAAACTGTATAACAGTTTTCTAAAACTGTATAACAGTTTTCTAGAAGCTGTATAACAGTTTTCTAGAAACTGTATAACAAATTTCTAAAACTGTATAACAGTTTTCTAGAAAATCTATAACAGTTTTTTAGAAACTGTATAACAGTTTTCGGGATACCGTATAACAGTTTTCTAGAAACTGTATAACAGTTTTCTAGAGATTGTATAACAGTTTTCTAGAAACTGTATAACAGTTTTCTAGAAACTGTATAACAGTTTTCTAGAGACTGTATAACAGTTTTCTAGAAACTGTATAACAGTTTTCTAGAAACTGTATAACAGTTTTCTAGAGACTGTATAACAGTTTTCTAGAGACTGTATAACAGTTTTCTAAAATTGTATAACAGTTTTCTAAAACTGTATAACAGTGTATAACTATATAACAAATTTCTTGAAACTGTATAACAGTTTTCTAGAAACTGTATGACAAATTTCTAAAACTGCATAACAAATTTCTAGAAACTGTATAACAGTTTTCTAGAAACTGTTTAATAGTTTTCTAGAAACTATAACAGTTTTCTAGAAACTGTATAACAGTTTTCTAGAAACTGTATAACAGTTTTCTAGAAACTGTATAACAGTTTTCAAGAAACTGTATAACAGTTTTCTAGAAACTGTATAACAGTTTTCTAGAAACTGTATAACAGATTTCTAGAGACTACAACAGTTTTCTAGAAACTGTAACAGTTTTCTAGAAACTGTATAACAGTTTTCTGAAACTGTATAACAGTTTTCTAAAACTGTATAACAGTTTTCTAGAAACTGTATAACAGTTTTCTTGAAACTGTATAACAGTTTTCTAGAAACTGTGTAACAGTTTTCTAGAAACTGTACAACAGTTTTCTAGCAACTGCATAAAATTTTTCTAGATATTGTATAACAGTTATCTAGATACTGTATAACAGTTTTTTAGAAACTGTATAAAAGTTTTCTAGAAACTGTATAACAGTTTTCTAGAAACTGTATAACAGTTTTCTAGAAACTGTATAACAGTTTTCTAGCAACTGCATAACAGTTTTTTAGATACTGTATAACAGTTTTCTAGAAACTGTATAACAGTATAACTGTATATATTGTGCTTCAAAAATATTAAAAACAAAACGGCTGCAATGTTTCTCCTAAAAGTATGCAATGAAAATTCAATTGTGTTAAATATCCCTAAAATATGCCACAATCCATATTTTGTATAAAGCTCGAAAAGTGGAGTCGTTTATTTCAAAAACCAGTCAAGCAACAATAAATTCCAAAATTGTGTTATTGGGCGATTCCTGTCTTGTAAAGGTAAATGTATTGTTTAATGGGGAAAAAAATTCAGTACTCCCCCACTATTATGGCACAGCAAAGCCGAGAAATCCATGTTTAGTGCAAAAAGAACTCAAGCTATTTATTTTATACTATATGATATAATACTAGGCTATAATCAATTTGAAAAAAATTAATTATTTACAAGCTCTAAAACCCTACTTGGTGAATATGAAGAGTTTTATGGGAATATTTTTCAGTGGCTTACAATGGAAGCAGAATGCACTGTAGATCGGGTGTATGATGACAAAAACTTCATTTGTCATTTTACTTTTAAAGTTTCTAATAAATTTAGAATATTTCGTATGAAATTTACAATAATAACGGTTGTTTGTTTCAGAAACCAGTTAAATGCAATATTTATATTTGGTCAATTCACAGGGTCTCTTATCATGTCATATTGTCCTAATATTTCACGACTCGGCGGCTCGGCTTAACCGACTCATAGGCGTTCGGCGCAGGTCTCTGCTGGTTGGTTACGATAACACAATTAACATAGCATACAGAGTATTATTATTTTAGGATTTTTTTTTTTATTGAAAGGCATTTTCAAACCATTGTGAAATATTAGGACATTATGACAATATGACATGATAGGAGACCTTGTGAATTGACCAATTATCTTTTAAATATGTGTTAATATAGTTAAAAAAGTTGTATGTTTATCAAACAGTTACACAAATAGATATCTTTCATAGGCAAAAAAAAAATTTTTTTAAATTAATTTTTAGTTGCTTGACTGTTTTTTGAAATAAACTATTCAATTATGCTACACATACAAATTTATAAATCCCAACTATGTGCTACAGCACATGTTTTATTAAAATACCTAAAAGTATGCAATTGAAACACAATACGACTCGTAATTCATTTTTTAAACTTTAATTAAAATTTAAGTGATTAAGCAACTATATTTTTTTGTTTTAATTTGTATCCTATTAACTTAGCTTTATGTTAGTTTCATTCTGAGTCCGCGAAAAGGTTTGCAATTAATAACAATTATTTTATTTTATAGCCGTTAATGTCTACCAAACAACATTTTGTTTATACTCCCAAAAGTATACAACCAAAATATAGGAGTAACTGTCAAATTTATAACATTTAACAAACATTAGTTGCTTTACTCTAAATTCCCTTTATTCCATTATTAAACTTTTTGCTTATTTTTCTGTTCCTGTTTGAAATTTTTGTTTGTATTTTATATTTCAGAACAAAAAAAAAACATTTTACTTTAAAAAAAAGAGACAAATGTGACGACAAGTGTGCTTGTCTATGCATATTGCTAGCTGCCTGGTTGCTCATTTTTTTTATGCTGTGTTGTTGAAAGTAAACGTAGAAACAAACATTGTGAAATCCAACAAGCCAGGTAAATAATTGCAGTTATTTACAAGTCCCAAATGGCTGTCTATGTAATAACGCAATTATTTATGTTTGTAGTCTTTAGGGAAATATGATGCTACTTGGCGGCGCGCCGGCAAATATACTCTCGTAAAACTCTTAAATATAAAAAAAAACTCTGCAAAATTAATTGCAGTTTATGAAAATGGAAATTATGAAAAATATATTACACAGAGTCGGTATACATAGTTGGCAAATAAATATGAGTCATAAAACTCTAGAGAGATGAATTGTAGGTAAATAAAAGTTTTAAATTTTGTATTAAAAAGCATTTAAAAGTAGGCAGTAGATTTTATTGTTTGATTGCATAGGAAAACTGAGATTTAATGACACAGAAAGAAGATAATTGAGGTTGTTTTGCGGTGTAATTTAAAGGAAATATTATGGTATTCTGTATTGCCTATATTTAGGAGTAATTAATTAGTTGTAGTACTTTTTATAGCATAATGTTTATGAAAATATATTTTTTTCTACAAAATAAAGAATAAACTTTCTATCAAAAAAAATTAAATATTTGTTGCCTACTTTCAGGATTTCAATAAATTGTGCTTTTGATATAAAACCCATATATCATTTTAAAACATAAGTAATTCATTTTCGTGACCATTTTCGCCCTTAATTTCTTAAACAATTATTAATCTCTGATATACCATTATATGGTGTAGCATACTTTCAGGATTAAAAAGCACATAGTATATTATTTCCACAAATCACTGTTTAAAATTGTAAACATTAATTAACTAAACTAAAAAATGACTTGTATACCACCTGCTGACAAGTAACTTAACCATGACTACCACACAAACAGCCCGGCAGACAGACTGATAGACACCCAGACCGACCAGCCAGCCAGCCACCAGTTTTACAATAATATTATTTAAGTAATTTCTTTGCTGCCGAGTCATGACAGGCAACAATCATCAATATTATGAAAATCCACCATGTCAAATTGATATTTGATGCATGACTTTTCAAAAAAACAAGACATCAACATCATTCATCTTATTAAAAAAAAAAAGAAAACAATAACAACTAAAAGAGAAAAGTGTACAAAAACGAGTATTTCCTTTCAAAGAGCAGCAACCAGCTAATAAAACGGGAAAATAAACTTAAAAGGCCAGTAAAATGAGTGTGAGTGACTGATGTCTGACTTCCTAATATAAAAGCACAAACGGAAGCAGGTGGTCATTGTTAACGGATCTTAAGCTTAATGAACGTATGTACGCATGTTGTATTAACAATTGGGAAAATGTTGAAAATTGTTGGAAAAACTCTAAAAATACACAAAAACGAATAAGATGAATGAGCCAACTAATGCCTGAAGTCATGATTTTCACTCATTTATGTTATAATAAGTACTTTTTTCTTAATTTAATTTATTAGCTTAAGTTTTATAAGTTGGAGGGGTGAACCATATTAAGTTAATACGTCTGGTGGCCTAAGCAACGTCTCGTCAAGAGAGAGAAAAAATCACAGAAAAACACTACAACCTATAAACTACAAAAAATAATAAGACCCTAAGGACGATTTTGTATGTTCAAACGTTTTCATTTCTTGTTCTAAGGAAATGCTTAACGAGGGTGGTGAGTAGGGTTTGTGAAATAGACAAAGTTTAAAAAAGTATTGAAATTAAATAAACAATGTTAACTACGCCTAGAAATAGGCAATAAATGAATTATTATACAAGTTCGAATACATATTTGAAAAATATAAAGCAAACGATTTGAAATTATAATTTTTTTCAAGAAATTATTTTTAAAGAAATTTTTCTAAATTTTTTTTTGTTTTAAAAAATTTATTTTAAATAAATTTTCTATTCTTGTTTTCTAAACTTAAAAAAAATTCTGAATTTTTTTCCAAACATTTTTTTAAAAATAATTAAAAAAAAAAAAAAATTTAGTTACTGAAATATTTGTTTGGATATTCCTCAAACTAATTTAAAAAAATAAATTTGCAAATTTTTGTTTTCAAAAAAAAAAAAAAAATAATTTTTAATTTTTTTTTTTCAAAATTAAAAAAAAAAAAATTTATAGAAATTATTTTTTAATAACAAATTTTTCAGTGCGATTTTTTTTTAAATTTATTAAAAAAAAAAAATATTGAAATTACTTTTCAAACTACTTTTTAACGAAATTATTTTTTAACCAAACAAATTCTTCACAAAAATTTTTTATACCCTTCACCATGAGCGACAAGGTTAAGTTTGTCACTCCGTTTGTGATTTCTGGATCATTATAGATAGCAAGGTCGATATAGACATGTCCGTCTGTTGAAGTCAACTTTCCGTAGCCCCCAAATAACTTACAAACATAATTGATACATAAATTATCGGGAATTCTTCCGGCTCGGTCGCTATTTAAAATCGAGAAAATCGGCCCACAAATGACTGATATATAAGGCAAACTCCGGGACAACCTCGACTTTTGGCCTATTTTTGATCTACATCTGGATTACAAAGATATCTAATGATAGTGATTTCAAAGTCCATTGCAACGATGTTAATAAGGCTATATTAATTTGGACGTACAATGGGTCAAAATCGGAAAAAATATTTTTTAACCCGAATTTTTTTTTTACCAAAAAAAATTTTTTTTTTTAAAAAATTTGAAAAAATTAATTTAAAAAAAAAAATTTTGGAAAACAATTTTGAAAAAAAACCATTTTAAAAAAAATTTAAATTTTGTTTTTAATGAATTTTTGTATTATAAAAGTTTTCAAAATTTAATAAAACAAAATTTCATCAAATTTATTATAAAGTTTCCTTATACATCGGCCACAAATGGCTTATGTATAAGGAAAAATCCGGGACAACCTCGATTTTTGGCCTATTTTTGATCTACATCTGGATTACTAAGTCATTTATATAGACAATATAGATATCTAATGATAGTGATTTCATTAGATATCAATATTGTCCATTGCAACGATGTTAATAAGGCTATAGTAATTTGGACCTAAAATGGGTCAAAATCGAAAAAATATGTTTTATACCGAATTTTTTTTTTTTTACCAAAAAAAACTTTTTTTTAAAAAAAAGTTTGAAAAAAATAATTAAAAAAAAAATTTTGAAAAAAATCCAAAAAAAATTTAAAAACTATTTTGAAAAAAAAAATTTAAATTTTTCTTTTAATTAATTTTTGTATTATAAAAGTTTTCAAAATTTAATATAACAAAATTTCAATCGAATTTATTTTCAAAAACACTATTTTTACTGAATTTTTTTAGTAAAAAAAGAAACTCTAACTATGTATTAGAAATGAACTCCTGAATTAATCACAGTACTCTTAAAATAACCATTATTTCGACTATAAAACATGCTTTGAAACATAAAAGGACCTATGTTAACACTCCTAAATTAGTGATAATTTGGACTATAAAAGAAAACACGATTAGACTTTCGAATGAATTATAATTTGGATTATAAGAGGAACCACGATATTAGACACTCAAATCAACCATAATTTCGACTATTAAAGGAACTACGATTAAAATCCTACATAAATCATAATTAAGACTATAATAAGAACTAACTGAATCATAATGCACTTCAACAAAAATCGTGTCTATACTCGTAAATAAATAATTTTTGGACTATAAAGAGAACTATGATTAAACTATGAAACAAATAGTTATTTGAACTAAAAAAGGAACACCGATTATAGTCCTAAATGAATGATGACATCAACTATATGGGAGAAAAAAAGATGCATGATTAGAATATGAATGAAATGAAACACAATTCGTTTATAGAAAGACCTGTTATCGAACTCAAAAACGAGCTGCCACTATCAATTACAGCACATTTTATAACATAAAAGGAACTACGATAGGACATTTGATAGTTTTCCGAATTCTCGTTCTAGGAATATGTTTATATTGAAAATCTAATTCTACAAACCTATCCACACCACCCTCGTTTCCTTGTCGTTCAGCCCCTATTAACATTAGAATGTTGAAGCCTGTTTTCAAAGTCACGTTCTTTGGTTTCATTTCTTGGTTTTTCTAGTTTCCTATTTTTTTTTTGTATATTTGCCTTAAAATGATGTAGTGATTTTGTAGTTCTATGATTTTAGTTTTACTGCTTTTTTTTGCGCCAACTTTCCTGTTTGGTTTTTGTAGCTAAACTTAAAGCTTTTTTTCCAAGTAATCATATACATATATATTATAGAGTGCTGCCATTTTATGATTTGTCAAGTCAGCGGAAATCATGCAAAACACATACATATAGTAATATATACCCCAGATTTGTTTTTTTTTTTCTTTTTCTTTGTTTTTGCCACAACATCCTGCTTAACATACAGACATACGAGAATAGAAACTAGAAAATATAAGGCATTTGTTACCAAGTATAAACAATTTCTGCATGGCACGCAAAAGTATTAAATTGAAAAATTGCCTTTGCATGTTGTGTCACCAGAAGTCATTCAAAAAAAAAAGTAGAAAATCATAAAACTCCTTTTAGTGCATAGAAATAGTTATACACATCATTCCTTTACCATTAGTTTTTAAGGCAAATGTCATAAAAATATGTATGAATTTAATGTATTTCTTGTGGTTATTATTATTACGGTTGTAGCTGAGATTTTATATGGCAAAACAAAAAAAAAAAATAACACATTCATCATAGAAATGTTGAAAATGTTGGAGATTTTGTAACCACAAATGTTGCAAATGTTGGTTTGTCTTGTTTGCTAAAAAAAAAAATAAATAAGAATTTACTGCATATAAACTACATATAAATAAAACACACAAGCCTTAAATTATGCAGCAGAAAAATGTTTTTGTTACAAGCCTAACTACATTATTTAGAAAATGTTCTGAGATGATTCATAGTTTATTATTCTCTTTGCTATTGAATATTTTATTCTGGGGAAATAGTTTAAAGTGTAAAATAATGTATAAAGGATTTATAATTTATAAACAAAATTTGGATAGTAACAGGCTCTTCCATTAAACTTTTTAATAAACCAGGATTTTGTGTATAAATGATTGGGATTATTCATGAACAAATAAATCATATATTATTGCTTGTGAAAAGACTCTAAAAAGAACTAAAATTAGACTCTTAAATCAATCATAAAAGGAACTACGTTTAGATTTTGTAATGAATCATAATTTTGACTGTGAAAGAACTACGATTTGGCTCTTAAACAAACTCAATTGAACTATAGTAGGAGTTAGAGTTAAACTCTTAAATAGACCACAATTTGGATTATCAAATAAACTACAATTTGAACTAGAAAAGGAAATACGACTCTTAAATAATAAGACTCCCAATAAGACTCTCAATAAGACTCGTAAATAAAAAGACTTTCAATAAGACTTTTAAATAATAAGACTCTCTATAAGACTCTTAAATAATAAGACTCTCAATAAGACCCTTAAATAATAAGACTTTTAAATAATAAGACTCTTAAATGAAAAGACTTTCAATAGGACTCTTCAATAATAATACTCTCTATAAGACTCTTAAATGATAAGACTCTCTATAAGTCTCTTCAGTAATAAAACTCTCAATAAGACTCTTAAATATTAAAACTCTCTATAAGACTCTTAAATAATAAGGCTCTCAATAAGACTCTTAAATAAAGACTCTCAATAAGACTTTTAAATAATAAAACTCTCTATAATTCTCTCATTAAGACTTTTAAATAATAAGACTCTTAAATGAAAAGACTTTCAATAGGACTCTTAAATAATAAGACTCTCTATAAGACTCTTAAATAATAAGACTCTCTATAAGTCTCTTCAGTAATAAAACTCTCAATAAGACTCTTAAATAATAAAACTCTCTATAATTCTCTCATTAAGACTTTTAAATAATAAGACTCTTAAATGAAAAGACTTTCAATAGGACTCTTAAATAATAAGACTCTCTATAAGATTCTTAAATAATAAGACTCTCAATAAGACTCTTAAATAAAGACTCTCAATAAGACTTTTAAATAATAAAATTCTCTATAAGACTCTTAAATAATAAGACTCTCTATAAGAATCTTAAATAATAAGACTCTCATTAAGACTTTTAAATAATAAGACCTTAAATGAAAATACTTTCAATAGGTCTCTTAAATAAAAAGACTCTCTATAAGACTCTTCAATAATAAAACTCTCTATAATACTGTTAAATAATAATACTCTCTATAAGTCTCTTCAGTAATAAAACTCTCAATAAGACTCTTAAATAATAAGACTCTCTACAAGACTCTTAAGTAATAAGACTCATCAATAATAAAACTCTCAATAAGACTCTAAAAAAATCAGACTATCAATAAGACTTCTAAATAAAGACTCTCATTAAGACTTTTAAATAATAAGACTCTTTAATGAAAAGAATTTCAATAGGACTCTTAAATAATATGACTCTCTATAAGACTCTTCAATAATAAAACTCTCAATAAGACTCTTAAATGAAAAGACTTTCAATAGGACTCTTAAATAATAAGACTCTCTATAAGACTCTTCAATAATAAAACTCTCAATAAGACTCTAAAAAAATCAGACTATCAATAAGACTTCTAAATAAAGACTCTCATTAAGACTTTTAAATAATAAGACTCTTTAATGAAAAGACTTTCAATAGGACTCTTTAATAATATGACTCTCTATAAGCCTCTTCAATAATAAAACTCTCTATAAGACTCTTAAATAATAAGACTCTCTATAAGTCTCTTCAATAAGACTTTTAAATAATAAGACTCTCTATAAGACTCTTCAATAATAAAACTCTCAATAAGACTCTTAAATGAAAAGACTTTCAATAGGACTCTTAAATAAAAAGACTCTCTATAAGACTCTTCAATAATAAAACTCTCAATAAGACTCTTAAATAATAAGACTCGCAATAAGACTCATAAACAAACCATAACATGGACTATAAATGGATCTACGATTAGACTCTTAAACAAACCACAGTTTGGACTACAAAAGGAACAATGATTAGACTCTTAAAAAAACATTGTTTGGACAATAATAGGAGTTAGAATTAGACTACTAAATACATCGCAAATTGGACTACGATTTGATTCTTAAAAAAAAACACAGTTTTGACTACGAAAGGAACTACGATTGGACTCTTACACAAACCACAGTTTGGACTATAAAAGGAACTACGATTGTACTATTAATCAAACCACAATTTGAACTATAAAATGAACTACGATTACACTTTTAACCAAACCACAGTTTGGACTATAATAGGAGTTAGAATTAATGAACTTTATTGAATATTAATATATACCATAGTGTGGCTTATATTCTAGTTTTGGTCCTTCGAAACGTATAATTTTTTTACATTTTATATTAAAGTATAAATTTGCAAAAAAGTATTGCATACTTTTAAGCATTTGACAAACTCTTACCTTTTCAAATATATATATAACTATAACTTTGGATTTGTTTAGTATGAAAAAGTTAAAAAAAAGAAAACTAAATCAATTTTCAAACTTAACGAACCGTCAAATTTGCTATTTTCCTTTTTCAAATTACAAATTTGTTCATACTCTTCCGGGTTTTTTCTTTCCTTGTTTGTTTCCTTTACTATTTTGCAAATGAACAATTCTTGATTTAAAACATAACTTGGTCATAAATCTTGTTTTAAAACTCGCCCCCTCGTTTTGTCAGCTCACTTTTTCCTGCTTTTTTTTTATCAACCAAAAGGTTATAATCTATTTGGTTAGAGAAAAAGACTGAAAAAAAATGTTGCTTTTTATTTCGCATTTTGAAAAAGACAAAATGATAAATGAATTTCTAGTTTTTCTAAGTAATTTTCATATACAAAAATAAATAATTTTTCATTTTGGTTTAAAGAAAAATCATACCTTGTTAATACTTATGATGACACATGAAAAAAACAAACAAAATGAATGATTTAAAGGCAAATATGAGTACAAAACAGAAAAAGAAATTTGAAAAAAAACACAAAAAATTCTAACAAAATTTTTATTATTTAAGAAAAAATCTTAATCAAGATAAGGAAATCCAGAAATAATTGAGACATATGATACAAACAGCAAACACGTGAACAGAAACAAAAAATAAATAAAAAGAAATCTAAACCAAAGTCTCAGCTAAACAAATAAAGATTTTTCTTTAAAAAAACAATTTTATATTTTTCCCTAAAGTTCTGCCCTTTCTTTGTTAAAGTACTTATATTATAATTGTTTCAGTTTTCTTTTTGTCTAAAATATTTTTGCGTGTTTTACGAAACAACCACCATAAAAATGCATGTGTATTTCAGAAAACCACGTGTCTTTTTGTTGCTTTTCCCAAAATAACAAAATTGTTTGCATACCTAAAAGGGGACTTTTAGAAAGCATTTCAAAATCACCCTTTATTTGCTTAGTTAACGTTAAATCCCATCTCAACTGCAGACTTTTGTTGGGTTTTTTGGCAAAAGGGGTGTTAAATGTATTTGATTGAGTATTATAATTACAAATTGATGATAAATTGATGAGCGAGTGTGTGTTTTAGCTGCGTCTGAGTTGTTATGGTGTTTTAATTTATGTACTTTTTAATAAACCTAAAAGTAAGCACAACAATTTTTGGTTGGCAAATATTTTCTCACACTTATATAAAGTTATAAAATTTGGTTATTTCAGACAAATTCATTGCTAATTGCAAAGTCTAATCTTGGCGCTTTTTATAGGCCAAATTTTGTTTCATTAATAAGTTTAATCCTAGTTCAGTTTATATATATTAATTTGTAGTTCTTTTAAAACGTCAAAACCATAGTTAAGTTCCTTTTATAGTTAAATTATGAATCATTTAAAAGCCTAATCGCAGTTTATTTTATGGTTCAAATTGTGAATCGTTTAAGACTCTAATCAAAGTTCATTTTATAGTTCAAATTATGAATCATTTAATACTCTACTAGTAGTTCCTTTTAGAGTTCAAATTATGAATCATTTAAAAGCCTAATCGTAGTTCCTTTTATAGTTGAAATTATGAATCATTTAAGACTCTACTTGTAGTTCCTTTTATGGTTCATATTATGAATCATTTAAGACTCTAATCGTAATTCCTTTTTCCAGTTCAAATCATGGTTCAATTAAGAGCCTTAATCGTAATTCTTTTTATAATCCAAATTATGATTTATTTCATCATAGTTACTTATGATTCATTCAATCATAGTTACTTTTATAGTCTAAATAATGATTGACTTAAGACTCATTTATGATTTTTTTTAACCTTAAACTTGGGTTTCTGTAAATTAAATTCACAAACTTGTTCAGCTCTTGCAGCAAATCTCCTGAATATTTTAAACGAAACCTCATTTAATAATTCTTTTATTTTAATAACACTAAAAAGTTTAACAAACACTTCTCTTTAATTTATTTAAACCCCTCAAAGTATACACTTCATTTTTATTCACTAAAAACGCTAAATATTTAAATACATCTCCGGCTAAAGTTCTAATTTAGTTTTTTTAAGCTGTTAACCTTTTCTTTCTTACTTATTTCATCCAATTCTGCACAGTTTTGTTACACAAATTCATAATCTCCGTTAAATGAGCAGCTTTGTATATACATACAACATTGTAGCATAGTTTTAGGAGTAAAATAAAAATTAAGCCACAAAATCTAGTAAGACTTGTTTGCTGTTAAAAACTAAACTAAAAACTTAAAACATTAAAATGAAACTTTAACGATTAAATTTGTAGTAATAATTACAAACATTTTATTTGGGGAAGTTAAGGAAACCTACATAGAGGGTGGCTGGCAAAGAGGCTCTTAAAGGACTAGAAAATAGCAGTGGTTAGGGATTTAGTTCAAAACAAATATTATAACAACTTTAAGTAAAGTTTAAAATATAGTTTGTTAAACTAAGCCAGAAACAAGTATATAAAATTTCCCCCCCAAAAAAAAAAGAAAAACATTAAATATATGCTCAAGTTGTCAACATTTATGTTTAACATAAAAGCCTAATAAATTTTCATTATTTTGGGGAGAAAACCAGAAAATGTTAAAAAAAAGGCACAAAATACTCGTATGAGTACAAACAAAAAATTAAATTATGGCTTTAATCCCTTTGGGTTACACCATCAAACTCTCCGCACAGTGGGTGTGTGTTACCACTAGTCCTTTGAACAGCCAGTAATGAGTGTGTAAAAAAGCTAATTTAAAATATTTTTCTGCTTCACATGGCTGCCATGTGATGCTTTCATTTGTTTTTTTTTTTTGCCTCTTTATATGAATAATTGCCTTGTTTTTGAGCCGTAATGCATAATTTTTTTTCATTTCAACAATCTATGAGTATTATGGCTGAAAATTTCACTATATGTCGAATTCCTGTTTTAAATGTGTTGAGTTTTATTTTATCTTGTTGATGTTTTCTTTCGTTTGTGTTGAGTACCCAAATGGGGATTAATTTGTTTTAGAAAATATCAAACACACACTCACACACACACAATTTCAGTTATAGCCAGTTTCATTACAATTTTGTTTAGAGCCAAACATTAAGATTAAAAACCTTGTAAATGCTAAAATTTGGAATAAAGGTTTTTCGGCAATTGTGGTAGGTTGTAGGTTTTTGGTCTATGAATTTCTAATAAGGGGTTGTTTGTCAAAAATCTGCTGTAGTCATGGTGTTAAATTAATGTGTTTCTTGGCTACTGTTAACTTTTAATTGACAAAAATATTTAAAGTAGTGTGTGTGTGTGTGTGTGTGTGTGGCAAGCAATTATTTTGATTGGGCTGACATTAAAATTAAAAGGCAAATAAATGAGCAAATCTAAATGAATAAATGAAATGTTAAGATAAATGTGAGATATACAAATCATTTTCTTTAAATAGACCCAGGTTGTAACTTAGTTCACTAAAGAATTGAACTTCTTAATGCTTGACAAGACATGCACAAGCATGATGAAATATTATGGAGTTTTCATAATAAATTTTTAAATTTATAGGAATTTTATAAAAGGAAATTTCCATACAAAATTTGTTTTAAAAACCTTTGATATATTTTTGAAAATAGTCTTACTTATAATCTCAAAAAATGTTTTTCCGTAATCCTTGTTTCAGTCTTTACTATGAGTGATAAGGATAAATATCGATGACTTCTATTCAATAATAGCTAATTGAAGTATAAATGTACCATAGATACACCATTTTGAATATAGGGCCTCGATACAAGTTTGGTTATCGGTTTACAGTATATAAAATATTCATTTGCAATTCTATAAAGTATATAAATTCTAATAGTTAGGAAAGTTGACATAAAAATGTTCATCTGTTTGCATGTTAGTTGAAATCAACTTTCAGAAGAACACAGATATTTTACGGACCCAAAACATGTATAAAAATATCAAATTTAAAATTTGCAAATTCTGGCCAGAAAAATCGGTTCATAAATGTCCGAGATATGAGCAATAGAACACGAATGCCTTTGTTTTATAAGATTACTGAATATAGCCCTTTTAATTATTTTTAACATATATTCTAAAACACTATTATTTTATATTTTTCTTTACAGGTAATGAAAATTTCTCATATTTTGGAAGTCGTAAGTAATATCTTTAATAAAAATTTGAATGAAAATTTCAAAACCAAACATTTAATCAAATCATAATCCTACCGACAAACTTCGTATTTATAAAAATACTCCCATACAGAACATTTTCTATAGAAAACTGTTTAAAACGGAAAGAAAACTAACTTTCAGAAAACATTTTCTTAAAGTAAATTATCTTATACAATAAAATTTATATAGAAATCTAGATCTTTTCTAAAGGTAGTTTCATGAATGTTTTATACAGGCACTTTTCTATAGAAATGTCTTATACAGACACTCTTCTATAGAAATGTGTCTTATACAGACAGAAAATGTGTCTTATACAGACACTTTTCTATAGAAATGTGTCTTATACATACACCTTTCTTTAGAAATGTGTCTTATACAGACACTTTTCTATATAAATGTGTCTTATACAGACACTTTTCTATATAAATGTGTCTTATACAGACACTTTTCTATATAAATGTGTCTTATACAGACACATTTCTATAGAAAATGTGTCTTATATAGACACTTTTCTATAGAAATGTGTTTTATTTCATTTCTATAGAAAAGTGTATTAGTGTATTAATGAATGACTGACTGATTGATTCATCATCGCACAGCCCAGACGACTGAAGCTAGAATCATGAAATTTTAACTGTGGGTTTATCCCTCCCCAAAACGATCCTATAAGAAGGGATTTTTGGAACGTTTAGGGGGTAAAAACGGGTAAATTCGGTAACCTTATATCTTCAAAACTAATAAAGATACAAAAAAACTTAAAATTGTATGTTACTCCATCTAAAAAATAAGTTCGAACCTTCGAAATTCGAACCTTTTAGGGGAGAAAACGGGTAAAAACTCTATTTTGGTACTTTTTTGGCACCCTATGTATCTTTTAAACTAATAAACATAGAAACAAATTTTAAATCGTATTCTTTACTTATCAAAAAATAAGAAATATAGGTATGGTACTTTTTAGAAATTCGAACCCTTAAGGGATAAAAATTGTGTTTATTTTTGGTACTTTTTCATAAAATATGTTTTTTTTATAATTTCACATAGAGATACGAATATTTTATTATGAGCTCCCACCATGATACAGAAATTTATTTGAATATTATTTTACCACCGTACCAAAAAGAGAATAAAATCGGGAAAATACATTTTATTTGAAATTATTATCCCAGTTTTGGTAATTTTTTTAACATTGGTTCCTGGATTCATACAAAAATTAACTAATAGGTTGTTATTTGGAACTCGAGTGCCAAGGTTTATATTGGGCCAAATCCGGGCAAACAGTTTGTTACTTTTATTAAAACATATTTTTTCTTGGGCACATTAACACAGATTTTAATCGTTTGAGACATGTTTTTAGCATAAACAATTTTGGCAAAATGGAATATTTTTAAATTTCAAATTTGAGGGGTGTTCAAGTAGGAAAAGGGAAATTGGTACTTTTCTCCTAAGGGTACTTTTTTAATATTTTACATTATTTCACTTATCGACATGAAAGTTAGCTGATATGTAACTGAGTGAAGTTAGTGTTAGGAATAGGGGATAATATTTAGGTACCAAAATGTGAGAACTGAATTATAGTTACTTATTTATTGTTCTAATGGTACTTCTTGAATTTTCTATAACAATAGACTTAGGAATATGAAATTAAGCATATATGGTCCTAAGTGAATGAGAATTCTAGGGGGAGACTTTTTGGTACTTTTTCTTTATTCGAATGGTACTTTCTGTAATGAATTAATAAACATGAAACTAGAGACATGTTATCCTGAATTAGTATTAATTCACTTAATAGTACTACTTATTTCATCCAATTGGGGTGGCGAAGCGCACAGGGTCAGCTAGTACTTAATACCATAGAGAAACATAAAGCGGAAACTAGAAAAAACTCAAACAATACTAATACATTTCCACCACTTAGGTTTTTGTCAACTGAGTTAGGTCTTTGACATGAGAGTTTCCGATCTATGTGTATTTATCTATGCTTAGAACCACAAGTACCTACTTTTAATATGGGACTCACACGATTACTATTTCTGTGATTTTAAGTCATGATTTTATGAGGTTGTTGCCAAGAGGGGTGGAGCAAAAGCAAATTCAAAAGATAATAATGAAAACTAAATCTTACTGAATGATAATTGGTAAAATTGCATGACTGAAAAGTCATCGTGTGAATCCCGTTTAAGTGTGCTGAAAAAAATGATTACATTCTATTTTAGGTTTTAATTTTTGTTTATAATTTTTAAATTTTAATAACAATTACTGTTGCTATTACTTTGCCAATGACTACACAAATTTCCTTAAATTATTTTATGTTTATTTTTGTTTACCCTCCATCTTCCTGCTACCCATTTCTATCAAACCCACTTACTCCTGGGTAGAGTGACTGTATAGCTCTGTGTTTAACATAAATTCCATAAGCTGTTTTTACATGAGCAAGCACGTATAAAGGCTTAAAAGTCTATTAAATATATATTTTTTTTAATAAATTCCCATATTCCAGCAAACATGCCAGCTTCCCCAAATTTTTGTTTTTTTTGTGTATTGTATAGTTGTTTTTTTGTTTTTAAACAAAAGTGCTTGTATTTTTAACAGCAAATACTCTTGAAATTTTTAAAACAACAAACAAACAGCAAAACCAAAATGATACAATATCAACACAAATATTATTAATGTTGAAAACATGAAGGAAAATATTTAAACAAATAAAGCATATTTTTAGGACGAGGGATAAATGGCAGTAAAGCAATGAAAAAAAAAAACATTTTAATAATTTTTTGTTTATTTATTTTTAAGCTTATGTTTTTTCTGTATATAAATGTATGTGTGTCATTATCATTTGCCATTAAAAACACTTGTGTTTGTATTTTAAGTCTCAGGACCTTTTAATGTTAAGAGTAGAGGAGTATTTGTGTATTTTTTTTTAGAGTAAACATATTGTTGTCTGTGTTTGTTTTATATTCATTATTTGTTTGTGTTGTTTTTGTTTTAATTTTTAAAAACCTCTTGGAATGTCAACAAATAATTAACTCTGCCCGAAAAAAAAAATATAAGCGAAAACCAGTTGACTTTAAGTACTTGTTTTCAGTCATGTTCAGATGAGTACTTGAGTGGGAGTATGAAGATGTTTAAAGACGATAATGTAAAGTAAGTACTTAAACGGTAATGAGCGCATTGTATTGCTGAATTCCACAGAATTCGGAAAAACAGCAGAACCTAGGGATTCGTATGTTTTTGGCCCCGTGTTGACAAATTGTTCTGAGCACGTAATGTCTTCGTAATGTTGTATTACTGGGAAGATAGTTCCTTTACTATATTTCTGACTCATGTTTAAAATGCTTTTTCTAACTTGCTGTTATCATTATGCATCTTTCTGTAAAGTAAAGTTTTTGGGTAAAAAAATATTATTCATTTAATGGCTGCTTCCTCATGTAAAAACTAATTAAATAAATACAAGCTGCCTTGCCTGGCTGTCTTTTGTGGGTTGGTTATATATATTTTTTGTTGTACTTACTTCCGTTTCCTTTGTGTAGGGGGTTTTTAAGTGTTATACCCAAGAAAAACTTGTCCAATCTAAAGCATATTTTTGGGCATTATTATTAAATGCTTAGAAAGTAAAACATGCCAAACAAAAGTTTTTATTTAATTTATTTTACTTGTTTTAGTTGCTGCTGCTGCTGTCTGTTGGTTTTTGTTGTTGTTGTTTGTTAACAAACAAAACAATTATCTGGGGAAATTATTTTTTAGCACGCATTCTAGATTAAGATGGACAAGTTTTCGTTGGAGCAAAAACTTATCTTTTGCTTATGATGGGTAAACAAAACTTTGAAGAAGATGTGTTTTAGTTTTGGCAAAAAGAAAACATACTTACATACTGATATAAATACAATACTAAAAAAGGCAGACGAGAGAAGTTCCTTTTAAACAATTGCTTCGTGTAATTTTTCTTATTTTACAAGTTTACAAGTCTGAGAACTTTTCTAACTAGCCACGTTGCTGGAACTATAGTGAACTCTACTGCTTTAAAACCCTTTTAGAATTGTTTTGAAACAAACACTAATACATGTAAACAAAACTATGCAATATTGTGAACCCCTAAATGTAGGCAACTTTTTTTTAAGCAAGTAAATGTGTTGTGAACTTTACTTAGAGCAATGCTCTATTATTAAGCTCTTGGACAAATTAAAAAGATAACATTAATTAAAGACAACTCATAGAAAATTTTGTTAAATATATTTTTAAATATAAGAAAAAAGTATTACGAATTCACATTCAAAAACTTTTTTTTACTCTTTTTTTAACTAAATTTTTTCTATCTCCCCTAAAAGTATGCCACATTTTTTTTAAATAACTCCTATTTCAACGTTTAAAGAAATATGTATTTTTAAATCTTGTCTTCATATTTTTTTCCTAAATATATGCAATTCCTTTATAATATTTTTTTGTGATTTTTATTTTATATAACTCACAGAAATTCTTTTATACTGCCATTTACCCTTAAAACATACATTTCTTTTTGTATTCCTCTTTTTTTACCAAATTTTTTCGAGTTTTCTTTCTTTCCTTTTGACAAAAGGATATTGTACAATTCTCTCTCTTTACTATCCTAATAGTAATAAGAATAATAATAATTTTGGCATAAAGAAACGGCAACACAAAGATTATTTTTGCCATTGGCTTAGATTTTTTTTTTTTTGTAAAATTTGCATAGAGTTTAACAATAAAAAGAAGGAATGTTTAAAGACATATATATTTAATAAAAGATTTCTTATATTGTAATAGTTAAATGCAACATATGTTGCTTGAAAAAGTAGGGATTAAATATAGAGCAAGATTTAAGCATAAGAATGATTTATAATAACAGGAATAATAAATAAATTTATATAAGAAATTTAAAAGAAATCAAGGTTCATTTTTATATGGGACTAGCTGACCTGGTGCGCTTCGCCACCCCAATTGGATGAAATAAATAGTACTATTAAGTCTCCATTTGTGAATTAATACTAATTCAGGATAACATGTCTCTAGTTTCATGTTTATTAACTCGTTACAAAAAGTACCATTCGAATAAGGAAAAAGTACCAAAGAGTCTCCCCCTTGGATTCTCACTCACTTAGGACCATATATGTTTAATTTCATGTTTCTAAGTCTATTGTTATAGAAATTTCAAAAAGTACCATTAGAATATTGAAAAAGTACCAAAAAGCCCACACTTGTGGTTTCCCACCCACTCGGGTCCATATAAACTTTATTTGATGTTTCTAGGTTCATTATTGGAGAAATTACAAAAGGTACCATTCGAATAAATAAAAAGTACCAAAAGGTCTCCCTCTAGAATTCTCACTCACTTAGGACCATATATGCTTAATTTCATGTTTCTAAGTCCATTGTTATAGAAAATTCAAAAAGTACCATTAGAACAATAAAAAAGTAACTATAATTCAGTTCTCACATTTGGTACCTAAATATTATCCCCTATTCCTAACACTGACATCACTCAGGAACATATCAGCTAACTTTAATGTCGATAAGTGAAATAATGTAAAATATTAAAAAAGTACCATTAGGAGAAAAGTACCAATTTCCCTTTTCCTCCTTGAACAACCTTCAAGTTTGAAATTTAAAAAAATTCCATTTTGCCGAAATTGTTTATGCTAAAGACATGTCTCAAATGATTAAAATCTGTGTTAATGTGCCCAAGAAAAAATATGTTTTAATAAAAGTACCAAACTGTTTACCTGGATTTGGCCAAATATAAACCTTGGCACCCGAGTTCCAAATAACCACCTATTAGTTAATTTTTGTATGAATCCAGGAACCAATGTTAAAAAAATTAACAAAATTGGCTTAATAATTTCAAATAAAATGTATTTTCCCAATTTTATACCCTTTTGGGTACCTTTTTTATCCCCATTACGGTGGTAAAATTATATTCAAATAAATTTCTGTATCGTGGTGGGAGCTCATAACAAAATATTTGTATCTCTATGTGAAATTATAAAAAAAACATATTTAATGAAAAAGTACCACAAATAAACACAATGTTTATCCCTTAAGGGTTCGAATTTCCAAAAAGTACCAAATTTATATTTTTTATTTTTTGCTAAGTAAAGAATACGATTTAAAATTTGTTTCTATGTTTATTAGTTTAAAAGATACATAGGGTGCCAAAAAAGTACCTAAATAGAGTTTTTACCCGTTTTCTCCCCTAAAAGGTTCGAAAAAGTACGAAACACCTGTCAGCTTATTTTTTAAATGGAGTAATATGCAATTTTGAGTTTTTTTTTTTTTTTTGTATCTTTATTAGTTTTGAAAATATAAGGTTACCGAATTTACCCGTTTTTACCTTTTTTACCCCCTAAACGTTCGAATTTCCAAAAATCCACAGTTAAAATTTCATGATTATAGCTTCAGTCGTTTGGGCTGTGCGATGATGAATCAGTCAGTCAGTCAGTCAGTAGCGTTACTCTTTTATATATATATAGATTACCATTGCCCAAAGTATACTTTAGGATAAAGATTGAAAATAATTGTTGGTAAAATAATTGTCAAACCGAATTTAAATGACATATCTATCAATAGATATCCATATTGTCTATTAATTCAGATATACATCAAAAATAGGAAACCAAATCGATCTAGTTCTGGTTTATATTATTTTAATTCTATGTAAGCAATTTTCTATGTAATTTAATTTTCATTTTATATCAAAGAGTGGTCTTTCAGTTAAAAGAAAATTAAGGTTTGGTATGAAACAAGATTTCTATTGATTAGAACAATAATTCTTTTTTTTTTTTTGTAAATTGTAATAATAATGTCAATCGAATAAAAAAGAAATCAAAACTGTAAGTTTAGTGGATTAATTTTTATTAACATATATGTATGTTAAGAATTTTTCGATCTCAGTCCTTAGCCAAGCCAATAAGCGAATTTCAAGAAGCTCCACATTACTTTTAATATTTTTAGAAATTTTGGTTCTTTTCATACTTTTAGCACTTTTAATAATTTTAGTATTTTTATTACATTTTGTACTTATAGTCCTTATAGCACTTTAAGTAATTTTAGTACTATTAGTACTTCTGGTACTTTTTAAGCTTTTTGCACTTTTGGTACTTTTAATACTTTTACTACATTTAGTACTTTTAATAATTTTTGTGCATTTACCAATTTTAGTACTCTTTGTACTTTTGGTTCTTTAAGTATTTGTTTTAGTACTTTTGGTACTTTTAGTACTTTTAATACATTTAGTTCTTTTAGTCCTTTTAGCAATTTTTGTATTTTTAGTACTTTTTATATTTTTAGTACAGTCAGTACTTTTAGAACAGTCAGCACTTTTAGTACTTTAAGTCCTTTTAGGACTTGTTGGACTATTAGTACTTTTTATATTTTTAGTACAGTCAATATTTTTAGTACTTCTAGTGCTTTTACCAATGTTTGTACCTTTTGAACTTTTAGTACTTTTAAAAATGTTAGTACATTTAGTACTTTTAGTACATTTAGTCCTTTTAGCAATGTTTGTATTTTTGGTACTTTTTATATTTTTAGTACAGTCAGTACTTTTAGTACTTTAAGTACATTTAGTACTTGTAGTACATTTTGTACTATTAGTACTTTAGGTACTTTTAATACTTTTAGTAACTTTTCTATTTTTGGTACATTTCGTAATTTTAGACCTTTTAGTACTTTTATTACATTAAGTACTTTTATTGCACTTAGTACTTTTAGTAATTTTACAACTAATTTAAGTAGTTTTAGTCCTTTTAGTACTTTTAATACATTCAGTACTTTTAGTATCTTTGGATGTTTTAGTACTTTTCAAAATTTTAGTACTTTCAGTTCTTTGTACTTTTGGCACTTTTGGTGCTTTTAGTTATAGTAGCTTTAGTGCAAATAAAGTAACAATATTTTGATATAGCCTTAATATAGGCAACACTTTTTAATAAATCACTTGTTGAAATACATTCCTTAGAAGTAGGCAACCTTATTTGAATAATTCGGACAGCTTTAATTGAAATTCAAACACTATCTACTTCAAAATTATTCGAATCCTTTTCTTCTTTTTCATAATTATTAAATAAAACCAAACCAATATATTGCTTATAAATGTATACAATCTTTTCTTATTAGACATACCTGTCACTTAAACAAAACTAATTTCAAACCAAAAATCAAATACATACCTACATACATATTTCCCCCCTTAAGAGAATAATTTAATAAGCCTCTAAATATGTCAAGAATTTCAATAAAAATATCCAAATCACAAAACTCCTAAAGAAATTTAACTAAAATCCAATAACAAACTCATTTACATATAGGACATAACACAAAATCCAATATAGCTACAGAAACAGAAAAAGGATATTAGCAAAAAAAAAAGTACATACAAACATGTGTATAACAAAAATAAGACACCTCTACAAATCTAACACCAAAAGAAAAGGAGCCAAAAAAGGACAATAAAATATTTGTTTCTTAAACACAAGTACAAGAAATGGAAATCCTTGACAACCACTTGCACATGTCAGGTCAATTTGACACAGGGATAACAAGCAAAATGTAAAAAAAAAAAAAAAACTGAAAACGAATTGTAAAAATAGCTAATATTTAACAGGAAATGGGTAAATTTTATTTGATTTATATGAAAGTAAAAAACTTAGGAAAATATTTGCTTGTAAAAGGTAAAAGAAATATTAAAAAATCCCCAGGAAAACAATATTTGCTTTTAAATATTAGAAAATATATGATTTCAGCAAATATCAAGGGTTGAATTTTCCTAAAAAAAATAAATAAAACAAATATTAAATTTCTCCAGCAAACAAACTTTTTTTGAGAAATTTTATATTTCTTTAGCCCTTTTGAACAAATTTTTCCTAACAATCATTTAAATACAAACAATTCCCATATGCACAAACTTATTATTAACATCTTCTAACACATCTATTTTTCCATGTGTTTCCCTTCGTATGTATAGCTTTCAACACCTTTCAATATTTCTTTATAATTTTAATTATTAAATTTCTCCTTCTACCTTTTTGAAATACCTTAAACATTGTGTTTTTAATTAGCTTGAATTATTTGCTACCTTTCTATTTGTTGTTGTAAATGCAAAATATTTCTGTGTTGTAAATTTATTTCATATAAATTTCAAGAATTCTTGTTGTGCATATTTCTAGGTTTATTCTCTCTAACTCTAGCTCCAGTTAAATTTATTGTTTTCTTTGTTTAATTTTTTTTGTTTTAACTCTCATTTACTTGTGGTATTTTTCGGGGTATAAATATTTCTGTGCAAATATCTTTGTTAAATAATACAACAATAGGAGTAAATGCCACAATGAAAGCATAACACCACAAAAGTATGCAACATTTTATGAGTTTATATGAAATATATTAGAAAATACAAAACAATGTTGCCGGCAGAATGCGGCAACAGTGAAAGCTAAAGGAAAAAGACAAATGTTAAAGTAATGAAATAAATGACACAGAAATCAACATCTTAAGAGCAAAATTAATTTGAGATTTAAAAAATTTTAAGTTCTTGTAGAAATTGTTTTTCTTAAAATCAAATCTATTGTTAAGAAGTTAGGTTTATACCATTTTAAATATTCCACTGTTTTTTTACATTTGTAAAGGAAATTTCATTTTATTAGTGTAAGTTTAGTAAACATGAGTGAGAATTGAAAATATTTACCATACCGCAGAAACCGCAATAGAATTATAATATTAATTGAGCAAATAAAGGGTTAAGCTATAAATGTACAGGTTATTTTAATAAAAATAAATTATGAAAACAAATAACATATTCTATTATAATCGGGCAACGTGAAATTTGCAATTTTTAGTAAATTTTTGGGAAATTTGCTATTTATAGTTGAGCAACATGAGTCTCTAGTCTAGCAACATTTTCTATAGAAAATGAGCCTTTAGTCGAGCAACATGTTCAATAGAAAATGAGTCTCTAGTCGAGCAACATTTTTTATAGGAAATGAGTCTCTAGTCAAGCAACATTTTCTATAGAAAATGAGTCTCTAATCGAGCAACATTTTTTATAGAAAATGAGTCTCTAGTCAAGCAACATTCTCTATAGAAAATGAGTCTCTAGTCGAGCAATATTTTTTATAGGAAATTAGTCTCTAGTCCAGCAATATTTTGTATAGACAATGAGTTTCTAGTCAAGCAACATTTTGTATAGAAAATGAGTCTGTAGTCAAGCAACATTTTTAATAGGAAATGAGTCTCTAGTCGAGCAACATTTTTTTAGAAAATGTGTCTCAAGACGAGCAACATTTTCTATAGAAAATGAGTCTGTAGTCGAGCAACATTTTCTATAGAAAATGAGTCTCTAATCGAGCAACATTTTCTATAGGAAATGAGTCTCTAGTAGAGCAACATTCTCTGTAGAAAATGAGTCTCTAGTAGAGCAACATTTTCTATAGAAAATGAGTCTTTAGTCGAGCAACACTTTCTATAGAAAATGAGTCTCTAGTAGAGCAACATTTTCTATAGAAAATGTGTCTCTAGTCGGGCAACATTTTCTATAGAAAATGTGTCACTAGTCGGGCAACATTTTCTATAGAAAATGTGTCACTAGTCAGGCTAAATTTTCTATAGAAAATGTGTCTCTGAGTATGAGTCTCTAGTCGAGCAACATTTTCTATAGAAAATGTGTCTCTAGTCGAGCAACATTCTCTATAGAAAATGTGTCTCTAGTCGAGCAACATTCTCTATAGAAAATGAGTCTCTAGTCGAGCAACATTTTCTATAGAAAATGTGTCTCTAGTCGAGCAACATTTTCTATTGAAAATAAGCCTCGATTCGAGCAACATTCTATATAGAAAATGTGTCTCTAGTCAAGCAACATTTTCTATAGAAAATTTATGTGTCTCTAGTCGAGCAACATTTTCTATAGAAAATGTCTTTCTAGTAGAGCAACAATTTGTAAAAAATGTTCTATAAAATTAATCTCTCTTTATTTCTTAATTTTAATTTCCTTAACAAACTTTGTGTTACCCTTTATATTTATGTTATGATATTTAGTTTATCTCATGAAACATTTTAATATTTACATAATAAAATATTTTGTAATATTAATCAAACTAATGAGAAATATGTTAAATACTAGTTAATTAAGAACGTTTTATTAATACTAAAAATAAAGGAATTCTCTGTAAAATTGCTTAGATAATTTTAAAATTTCAAAATTAAAAAAAAAAAAACAGTATTTCGCTTTAACTTCGAAATTTAGAAATATTGAAAGCAAATTCCTAATTTCTATGATTTTGTTCTGTTGATATTTCTCCACATTGAAGAGCTATTCCAATATTCCCCTTAATAAATCTCATTGAACAAATTCTAAATTTAAAAATTTTATTATTAAACCCCATTTCGCCTTAATCACGAAATAAATCTTCCATTTTATGGTTAATATGTCACTTGTAGTATAAATTACAAAATACTTAAACTAAATTTATCTTTAGCACACTCTGACGAACTTCATTTATATTTATACTTTCCAACTCATTTGTTGTTATTATTATTATGTATTTTTTTAATACATATTTTCAATTTTTTTCTTAACAGAATTTATTAATATTTAATTGGTTTTATTTACAACGAAGCAACCAAGTAACCTCCTCATACATGTTAGGTACCTAACCACAGTTTGTAGCATTACAAATCAGTCTGTAAAATAACGTGTGGTAAATTACTGAAAAGGAATAGAGTAGTGATTAGTTGTGTGTATTCTCCACCGCATGATATACGACTGTATCATGACCTCGTCAACAAGAAACTCATAATTAGTGCAAGTATAAACATATTAAAAATACACAGCCATAGCGAGAGCCACACTTTTGTGGGAGTTTTGTATTCTCGAGCAACACAAACCCTGGTACTTCTTTAGTATCTTTGTCATGGATATTATGTAGAGGGAAAAAAGTGTTTGTAAATGACAAAAAAGAAAACAAAAGAGAAGTCATAAATATTGTATGGAGTAGAAAATATTAACGCGAGTATACTGTCAACACGTTGCAACATTTCGAACTAAATATTAGGAATAATCACAGGCTCGACTAGAGATACATTTTCTATAGACAAGTTTACTCGACTAGTGACTCATTTTCTATAGAAAATGTTGCTCGTTTAGAGAGACATTTTCTATAGAAAATGTTGCTCGTTTAGAGAGACATTTTCTATAGAAAATGTTGCTCGTTTAGAGAGACATTTTCTATAGAAAATGTTGCTCGTTTAGAGAGACATTTTCTTTAGAAAATGGTGCTCGTTTAGAGAAACATTTTCTTTAGAAAATGGTGCTCGTTTAGAGAGACACTTTCTATAGAAAATGTTGCTCGTTTAGAGAGACACTTTCTATAGAAAATGTTGCTCGTTTAGAGAGACACTTTCTATAGAAAATGTTGCTCGTTTAGAGAGACACTTTCTATAGAAAATGTTGCTCGTTTAGAGAGACACTTTCTATAGAAAATGTTGCTCGTTTAGAGAGACATTTTCTATAGAAAATGCTGCTCGTTTAGAGACACATTTTCTATAGAAAATGTTGCTCGCCTTGAGACACATTTTCTATAGAAAATGTTGCTCGTCTAAAGACACATTTTCTAGAGAAAATGTTGCTCGTTTAGAGAGACATTTTCTTTAGAAAATGTTGCTCGTTTAGAGAGACATTTTCTTTAGAAAATGTTGCTCGTTTAGAGAGACATTTTCTTTAGAAAATGTTGCTCGTTTAGAGAGACATTTTCTTTAGAAAATGTTGCTCGTTTAGAGAGACATTTTCTATAGAAAATGTTGCTCGTTTAGAGAGACACTTTCTATAGAAAATGTTGCTCGTTTAGAGAGACATTTTCTATAGAAAATGTTGCTCGATTAGAGACACATTTTCTATAGAAAATGTTGCTCGATTAGAGACACATTTTCAATAGAAAATGTTGCTCGATTAGAGACACATTTTCAATAGAAAATGTTGCTCAATTAGAGACTCGTTTTCTATAGAAAATGTTGCTCGATTAGAGACTCAATTTCTATAGAAACTGTTGCACAGTAAAATACACATTTTGGAATATAAAATTTTGCTCTGTCCTGTGACTACCCTTTATGTTTTAGTAGAATTTATTAAAAATATTGTTGACATTTTTGTCTGTGTATATATGTTTTGGGAAAAAAAAGAACTAAATAAAAAAATATGTTTGTTTCCGTATGTGATCAGTCAATTTAGTTGATGTTACAGACTTTTTTTTAACACACTCATTAATGTTCTTATTTTAATTTTATTAAGCAAAAAATAAGGGGTGTATGGGGGAACTAACAACAGCCAGTAATTAATTTAAAATATACTACGTAAATCTTCATGCAACAAAAATTGAAAAGGCAGCAGCTTTAGCTGAATGAACAGTAGTGAATTTACTTTGCAGCAGTAGTATTTTTTTGCATAAATTTCCAAATGACTTTGAACTTGACGTAATTTATGATCATGAGGCCTCGTTAAAAAGCAACTAAATGAGAAATACCTCACATGGAGGACATAAAGTTTGAGTTTTCTTTGTAAAATTTTAACCAAAATTTTGTTAGCAATTTTGTTTATCTTTTTTGTCTCCTTTTTTTATGAAAGTTCTTTGAACTCTATTTTTAAAGTAAATATATTATTTCACTTGTACTTTGTACTTTAGGTTCATTTTTTTTTCAGTTTCAATTGTTTTAAAATTCTGACGCCTTATATACATACAATTGACACCTTGTCTGTTAGTTGTGTGTTGCTTTTCTGGTTCTGGCTGTTGTAGTGTTTGTTTGTTGTTCTAAATTTAAACTGTCAGTGCATTTAATTTACTTGACATTTGAAAATGATTCACTCTGTGTGTTTTATTTTTATTCGTTTTCGGTTATAGTTCTAGTGCTCTCACTCTAAATACTGACAACTACTTGAGGTAAATGTAGCGTTTATAAACACATTATTCCATAAATTGTAAATGTAGTTACTACAAAATATTGTATTTTTAAATAGCTGCAAGTCAACAAAACACGTTTTTTGTTTTATTTTTTTTTTGGTTTTCTAGTTGTAAGCTGTCATCTGCCTTAACTTCAACCATCAATCTTTAGTTATCCCCCTCCCCTTTTGCGGATTGATGTTAAATTATCATCATCATTTAGCTTTTTTCTTTTTTTTGTTGTATATAAATATAATTTATATAATGCCTTCTTAACCAACTTATCATAAACACTTAGATTTTCAAAATGTTTAAATATATAAAACTAAACACACTTGTCTATAAACATTTTAGAGTTTTCCTCTATTTTCTGGTTGTTGCCTGTAAACAACCCTCTCTATTTTGTTATAGGAAGGAAAAAAATACAACTTGATATATAAAGTGCTCCCTATTTAAAATTGCTCAAAA
Organism: Calliphora vomitoria; assembly: GCA_942486065.2. NCBI lineage: Eukaryota > Metazoa > Arthropoda > Insecta > Diptera > Calliphoridae > Calliphora > Calliphora vomitoria. The sequence continues at coordinate 8,405,010 of OW818030.2, read as the reverse complement.
AAAAGGGAAAAAAATCACAACAAATTGAGAACAAAAAAAACAAAAAGTAAAATATAAAATGTGCCACAAAGATTTAAAATGACATTAAGGCCAGATTTAACGGCGTTGATCCTTATAGATAGCGGAGTCGATTAAGCCATGTCCGTCCGTCTGCCTGTTGAAATCAATTTTCTGAAGACCACACACATCTTCAGGATCCAAATCTTCAATAATTCTCTCAGACATGCTTTCTAGAAGTTTCCTATTTAAAATCAGCAAAATCCGTCCATAAACAACGGAGATATAAGCAAAAATCCGAGACTACCTCTGAAAATTTCATAAAAAAAGACAATTTATTGTATGCTTTGACAAAAGAGCAACAAAACGTATGTTTGGATGTGTGTTGGCATCATTGATTTGCGTATTTTGTTTTTTTTTTCGGTGTTTGACAAAAAAGCAACAAAACGTATGTTTGAATGTGTGTTGGTTTCATTGCTTTGCATATTTTTTTTTTTTAGTTTCGTTTCGTTTGGCGTTGTTGTTTTTATACCCTTCACATTCTTTATATATAAGATTGTCATTTCGTTTGCAACTTCTACAATATAATTTCTTCGTCAGCAATTAAATGTAAAATGTTTAAAAGTTGTCTTGATATATTTAGGATGCTATACGCTGAAAGTGGACAACTAATACATCCACAACAAAGGTGAAGTGTCTATAAGATTCGGCAAAGCCGAACATAGCACTCTTACTTTTTTTTTCAAATTAAAGAAGTAAAGCAAAACTTCCCGCATATGACGCTTTGTTGGTACAAAATTTTACATTTTCTAAGCAAAAAAAAAAAACTTTGTTGTTTACACTATAATGTTCAATAACTGAGTTAGAATAAATGACGCATATGTACCCTTCAAAATGAAGTATAAGTTATTAAAAACAAAATACGCGTTCAAAAGATACGCCATCTATTGTAATTCCCGCTGTTTTAGTAATACACCCAATACTTAAGTACTTTTAGATATTTTAGAACTATTGCTATTTTTTTTTACTTTTAATACATAAGAAATTTTAGTACTTTTAGAACTTTTAGATCTTTAAGTATTTTAAGTACTTTTAGCACTTTAGTACTTTTAGAACTTTTAGCAGTTTTTTGAATTTTAGTACTTTTATATTTTTAGTTCTTTAGTGCTGTTAGCAAATTTTTAGGACTTTTAGTATTTTTTTTTATTTTATTTTAGGACTTTTAGTACTTAGAAGAGTATTTTTAGTACTTTTTTATTTTTAGTACTTTTTGAACTTTTAGTACATTTAGTACTTTAAGCACTATTAGTGTTTTTAGTACTTTTAATGTTTCTAGTACTATAAGAAGTTTTAGTACTTTTATTGCCTTTAATAATTTTAGTTCTTTAAATTCTGTTAGTACTTTTAGAACATTTAGGAAGTATGTTTAGTTCTTTTAGCACTTTTAGCAGTTTTTTGACTTTTAGTACTTTTATATTTTAAGTTCTATAGTGCTTTTAGTATATTTTGTACATTTAGGACTTTTACTACATTTTTATTTCTTTTAGGACTTTTAGTACTTAAGTACTTTTAATACATTTAGTACTTTAATTACTTCTTTTGTAATGTTAGCACTTTTATAACTTTAAGTAGTTGTTTGACTTTTAGTACGTTTGTATTTCTAGTACGCAAGTGCGTTTAGTAAATTTAGTACTTTTAGCACATTTTTTACTATTAAGATTTTTAGTACTTTTTTATTACTTTTAAAACTTTTAGTACATTTATCAGTTTTATGAGTAAATTTAGTACTTTTAGAACTTATTTTTTTTACTTTTAGTACATTTTTATAATGTACTGAAAGTACTAAACTTTTAGTACTTTTAGTACATTTAGTACTTTTAGTACTCTTAAAATTTTAGTACTTTTAGGGCTTCTATTTAGAACTTTTAGTAGTTTTTTGACGTTTAGTACTTTCGTATTTCTAATACTTAAGTACATTTAGTAAGTTTAGTACTTTTAGGACTTTTTAATTACTTTTAAAACTTTTAGTATCTTCAGTACTTTTTCCCTTTTAAGTACACTTAGTTTTTTTATACTTTTAGAACTTTAAGTAGTTTTTTTGCATTTAGTACTTTTTTATATTTAGTACTTTTATAACTTTTAGTACATTTCAGACTTTAACACTTTTAGCATTTTTTACATAGGCACGTTTAGTACCGTTAGTACATTTAGTAGTTTTAGTTCTTTTATTAGCTTTAGTAATTTTACTTCATTAAATTCTGTTAGTACTTTCATATCTTAGTACTTATTGGACTTTTATTACATTCTAAAAAATTTGGTTCTCTTACTACATTTTAGTACCTTGTACATAGTATCGCTTATGGTACTTTTTGTAGCAAATAGTTTAGTACCAAATACTTTAAGGTTTCTTCATTTTTTTACATTTTCTTATTAATAAAACAGTTCGTAGAGGCTTTAGTGTCTTTCCTTTAGCTCTGTTTTATCAATATTTTCCCTCCCTTTTTAAGCAAAAATCAAGTTAAAAAACTAAAGTGTATTCAATGTTATTCCTAGCTTCACACTCCAAATAAAAACGAGACGTAGAAAACCAAAACAAAATAATAGAGCAAAACACTTTTGTTGTTTTGACTTTCATTTAGTTCAATGTTGTACTTGTCAACTGTCAACTAAGTAGAAAATGTTGCTAGGTTTTTTTTTCAAAGACTTCAAAAAGAAAAAAATTAAAATAAAATACAAAAAAAAAAAGAAATTATCATAAAGTAACAGAATTGTATTGCCACAAAATGTGGCCATAAATGTGATTTTTTCCTAAAGAACTACCGCAAGTCCTAAACAGTCCTTGACAAAACTTTTTACTCTTACACCTGCTTTAAGTTTTTGAAAGGCTTTGTGATTCTCTTTTGTTTAGCTTTTAACTTTTTCCCCATTTGGTGGTTTAATTTTCTACATTCTTTGGCGATTTTTTTCACCTTTTTTGAGGTTGGTTTAATTTTTGTTTAGTCTGTGGCCAAAATAGAGAAGTTTTTATAGACAAATTTGTTAAATGATAATACATATACGTTAACCTGAAAAGTCTGCAAAGTTTTGTTTAGTGTATGGACATATGTGGGTTTCGAAATAAAGTTTTATTTTAAAATTTATATGCTCATATGAAAAAATTAACAAAAAGTAGCATTAAAAACAAATAAAGTTTTTAACATTAAATTTAGTTTAATTAAGAAAATAATGCTTTATTTTAATTAGGATTTAAACAAATAGTTAAAGGACTTTATTTAAATTTTTTTAAATCACAGCAATGTCAATTTATTTACATTTAAATTTTAAATGATTCACTTTATTTGTGAGTTTCACTTTCGCGACTATAACTTCTTGAACTTTATTGAGGTATCAATTGCAATTTATTAAAGATTTCAAAATCTAAATCTTGAACAAGAAATTTTGGCTTAAATATTCAAAATATTGTCTTTGTTCTTGTACAAGATTTATGCTTTAAAAACTTCAACAAGTTTCTAACAAAATTTCACTTGATTTGCTAACTTTAGGCCACTAATCTACCCCTTCTTTAAGAGCTTTGAATAATTTCCCTTATTTTTATTTATCTTTAAGTCTCGCCTGTTGTTCTTTATATTTGAATTTTATAGCAATTGTCTTATCTCTACCCCCAACCCTGCCTAAGTTTTAATAAAAGGGGCGAATAACTTTAAAATTTTGTATTTTTTTTTTTTCGTTTCCAACAAGTAAATTTCTATTGTTTATGTTGTAATTTGAATAAAACCGTTTGTTTGTTACTGAATTTTATGTTTCTTATTGTTTTGAAATAAAGTTTATTTTACTTTCCATGTTACAATTTTCTTTTTTTAACTGTTGGCTTTTGTTTCAATTTCATGGCAGACTGAGTAATTGAAAAATGTACTTAAAGTAACGAAAACAAAAGCTGGAACACAAAAAAAAAATTTGGAAATTTTTGAAAATAAAAAGAGAAATTTACATGAAAACCTTAAAGCTTTAAATACAAAGGAATAGAAAAAACATGATTTGAATTTTGATTTTTTTTTTTTTTGGGAAAATTATTTGGTTTAGTTTCAAATTTGTTTGCTTTACCGACAAAGCGTCATATGCGAGAAGTTTTGCTTTACTTCTTTAATGTAACAAAAAGTGCCGCTGAAGCTCACCGATCGCTCACCAAAGCTTATAGTGAATGTTTTCCATCTATTTTAATGTGAGAGAGATGGTTTGTGCGGTTCAGAAGTGGTGATTTTGACACGGAAGACAAAGATCGCCCAGGCCTGCCAAAAAAGTTTGAAGACCAAGAATTGGAGGCATTACTCCATGAAGATTGTTGTAAAACTCATCAAGAGCTTGCAAAATCATTGGGAGCTTCTCAAGCAGCATTTTTAAAACGTTTGCGAGCAGCAGGATTCATTCTAAAAGAGGGAAATTGGGTACCATACGAATTGAAGCAGAGAGATTTTGAGAAACATTTTTACATGACCGAAATGAAGCTTGAACGATATAAAAGAAAATCATTTTAACACCGAATCATTACTTGTGATGAAAAATGGATAAAGCACAATAACCCGAAGCGTAAGAGATCGTATGTGAAGCCCGGCAAACCAGCCGAAGCAAAACCAAAGAGAAATATCTATGGCGCTAAGATAATTCTCTATATTTGGTGGGAGCAAAAGGTTCCTATCTATTATGAGCTGCTGAAAAATGGCCAGACCATAACAGGGAACCTTCACCGAACCCAACTGTTTCGTTTGAAGCGAGCAATGTGCCGAAAAACGGCATGAATATGCGGCCAAACATGAAACCGTAATATTCCATCATGACAACACTCGGCCACATGTTGCAATACCTGTTAAAAACTACTTAGAATGAAGTGGTTGTGGAGTTTTGCCTCACCTGACTTATAGTCCAGACCTTGCCCCGTCCAACTGCTATTTATTACGATCGATGCAGAACAGTCATTCTGGGATACGCATCACTTTTGGAACAGGGTATCCAATAATGTCTTGATTCGTTATTGGCCTCAAAAGAACCAGTTCGTGATATGTTCTTTTATTAGTAACTCCTCAAAATTGATCAGATTTTTAAAAGCAATTCTTGTAATACTCTCCATATAATATTATTAGCTAGAAAACTTGCTATGATCTTAACAAAGTTGTTGGCAATTCAGGTTTGCTCTCACTACATTCTGTTAAAGAATTCTTTAACTTTAACCCTTAAACAGCCCCTTTAAAATCCCAAGTTTTTTTTTTTTTAAACATAAATCTTCCTGTAGCATTAAACTTTCCCTACCTAAGGGATCATGTGTCTCCCAACATACATAAATTATGACCCACTAAACAGGCACACGTTATTTGTCTTCAAGTTTATTTTAAAAATAAATCTGAAATTTATTAAGAATTTTTATTTTTATTTTTTTCAGTTTGATCACTCCATAAATAAAATAAGAAAAATCTTAGTTTTATGGCTCTTGAAATCATAAATTCTCTTTTTGATCTCCAACTGAAATGCTCATAGTTTGGTGTTTTTCATTTTTTTACAAAAATAAAACAATTTTTGTTAAAAATAACTTTAGGGGAGCCTTCCTTAAGACGGAGGCAGAAATGTACCTTCTGCTGTGTGTTGCATTTACTTGCCAGAATATATAGCCTTTTAGTCTTTAAATGATCGCTAAAGAGTGATGATAAACTCTCTTACTCTCGCGGGGAAAATTTGTTCGTTGTCGGTGTTTTAAATTCAAATGTTTTTGTTTGTAAACAAAACAAAAAAAAATATAAAATAAAAAATAGAAAGAAATAGAGGAAATAATTGAAAAATTATATTGTAATAAAGAAGCATTTGAGTTCATTTAGTTGTTTTCGATTTGTTTAATGAATTAATTGCTTTTGGCGGCTGTTGCATTTGTTTTCTAAAAAAACCCCAATGTGCGTGTGTTTAGTCTATAAATATATTTGTAAAAAAAGAAGAAAAATTGTAATGAAACCGTGAGGTTTGAAAAAATAATGAAAATTTCCTATTTCGTGTGTGTGTGTTCAATTCTTATAAGAAAATTGTAATTGAAAAGAATAATAAACTGAAATAAAACAACCCAATTAGAAATGTTTTTTTTTTTGTGTAAAAAAATGTAAAAAATAGAAAGAAACCAGAAATTGGGGTTAATAAATATAGAATTTATGTGAAAAAGTAGCAGTTAATTTAATTGTTTCAAATAAAACTTAAATAAAAATGTCATAAAACCAGCTATTAATAAATTAAATGCAACAAAACAAATTCATTGATGAATTTAAATGAAAAAAAAATGGTCTTTGAAATGAAGTGAAAATTAAGGGATTTCCCTTCTTTAAAAATTAAAAAGCCATAAAGAAGCTTTTAATCGTTTGAGTTTTACAATAAAAACCACATTAAAACAAAAAAAAAAAATTAAAGGAAATAATAAAAATAATGGGTGGGTTCCATTGGAACCACCCACCAAAATAGTTTGATAATAAAATACTGAAATAGTTATCACTGGGATTCGAACTAACACATTATCATTTGCGTCCTATACAAAAAAACGGATGACTTTTGGTCAGCAAGAAAAATTCTGTAGTTTGTCAGCGGTACAGAAAATTCTATGATATTTTGTTACTACTTTATACAAGCTCTACTGGCACCCTGCTGATATTTAATCAAATGTAGGAGAAAGTTAGAGATGTCATAACTTTCACTCCCCTGCTGACTTTTTCATCTAAGCCCTAATGAAAACCTGGCAACATACCTAAAATGTCAGCATGACATGATCAGCAGGTTGTCTGTAATTATAACCAATGTATGACAAAATTTGGGGTGTCATCAGTTTTTTTATAGACGGATATGAACAATTCTGGACATCATGAACAGTTTTGGAGAAACTTGAACAAGTCTGTACAGATTCCTTTACATGAACAAGTCTGTACAGCCATTAACAAGTTTTTATAGACATGAACAAGTCTGTATAGACATGAACAACTCTGTGCAGACACGAACAAGTCTGCTCAGACATAACTAAGTATGTGCAAACATGAATAAGTCTGTGCTAACATAAAATAGTCTGTACAGACATAAAGAAGTCTTTATAGACATGAACATATCTGGTACAGACATGAACATATATGGTACAGACATCAACATATCTGGTACATACATAAACACATCTGTGCAGACATGAACATATCTGTGGAGACATGAACATATCTGGTACAGACATGAACATATCTGGTCCAGACATGAACATATCTGGTCCAGACATGAACATATCTGGTCCAGACATGAACATATCTGGTACAGATATGAACATATCTGGTACAGACATGAACATATCTGGTACAGACATGAATATATCTGGTACAGACATGAACATATCTGGTACAGACATGAACATATCTTGTCTAGACATGAACATATCTGGTACAGACATGAACATATCAGGTCCAGGCATGAACATATCTGGTCCACACATGAACATATCTGGTCCAGACATGAACATATCTGGTACAGACATGAACATATCTGGTCCAGACATGAACATATCTGGGCCAGAAATGAACATATATGGTACAGACATCAACATATCTGGTACATACATAAACACATCTGTGCAGACATGAACATATCTGTGGAGACATGAACATATCTGGTACAGACATGAACATATCTGGTACAGACATGAACATATCTGGTACAGACATGAACATACAGACATGAACATACAGACATGAATATATCTGGTACAGACATGAACATATCTGGTACAGACATGAACATATCTTGTCTAGACATGAACATATCTGGTACAGACATGAACATATCTGGTACAGACATGAACATATCAGGTCCAGGCATGAACATATCTGGTCCACACATGAACATATCTAGTCCAGACATGAACATATCTGGTACAGACATGAACATATCTGGTCCAGACATGAACATATCTGGGCCAGAAATGAACATATCTGGTACAGACATGAACATATCTGGTCCAGACATGAACATATCTGGTACAGACATGAATTTGTCTGGTATAGACATGAACATATCTGTGCAGCCATGAATATATTTGTACATACATGCAATTTTCACTTAAAACACAAATTTTCTAACATAGCTCAATTGTCTGCCATAAAAAAAATACTTTCCTTATTAAAACTAATAAAAAGTACCCAGTATAATAAACTAAACATGTGTTTATTGCAATTCATTGCAAAACTTTTTTTTTATACCCAAAAATATGTATTTTATAACACAAATGAAAATTGTCCCCAAACCACCCCTGAAATTCACACAAAAATAAGTACTCATAAGCAAAACAACAAATTTCAACACCATCTCTCCTAATTATAAACAATTCTAACAATTGTCTTTTGTTGACATCCTCCTACAGCCTGGTGTTTATAATGGTAAACGCCTTGTAACACATGCTGCCTTTTTGCTGCTTCATTATTTTGAGTTTCTATCATGTAACAATTCAATTTTTACATGTTTGCCTGTGTAACTATAGGATGGATTCCTGTATGTAGGACACATGAAACACATAAGAAAAAAAAAAAAAGTGAAAAACTACCAACCATCAACAACATCATTGTCATCATCAACATTTTCACGGTTCATTGAATACTGCTGTACAGATTTCTTGTCTCACTTTTTGGTGTATGAACGATGAAGGATGATGCTGTTTTTCTTTCTCTCTTTTTTATATCCGAACAGATGTGATCAATTGCTTAAATCAATTATATGATAATTGGATTTTTAGTGGTCAAGTTGGGTGGAAAGTTGCAGGGAATTGAAAATCAAATGATGAGGAGGGACAGAAATCAAAAATAATAGAATTTAGTTTTTTGAATAAAAAGTTATGGAAGTGATAAAACAGAAATAAGAGGAATAGTGTGCAGGTCATAGGATAGAAATAGAGGCGTAACTTAGAGAAAAATAGATTAAAAATATTTACTCTTTCTCTCTGACAAAGTTTTCTATAGAAAACATCATCAGATTCTGATAAAGTTTTCTATAGAAAACTTTATCAGAATCTGATTCATCAGATTCTTATAAAGTTTTCTATAGAAAAAATGATCAGATTCTGATAAAGTTTTCTATAGAAAACATGATCAGATTCTGATAAAGTTTTCTATAGAAAACATCATTAGATTCTGAAAAAGTTTTCTATAGAAAACATCATCAGATCCTGATAAAGTTTTCTTTAGAAAACATCATCAGATTCTGATAAAGTTTTCTATAGAAAACATCATCAGATTCTGATAAAGTTTTCTATAGAAAACATCATCAGATTCTGATAAAGTTTTCTATAGAAAACATCATCAGATTCTGATAAAGTTTTCTATAGAAAACATCATCAGATTCTGATAAAGTTTTCTATAGAAAACATCATCAGATTCTGATAAAGTTTTCTATAGAAAACATCATCAGATTCTGATAAAGTTTTCTATAGAAAACATCATCAGATTCTGATAAAGTTTTCTATAGAAAACATCATCAGATTCTGATAAAGTTTTCTATAGAAAACATCATCAGATTCTGATAAAGTTTTCTATAGAAAACATCATCAGATTCTGATAAAGTTTTCTATAGAAAACATCACCAGAGTCTGACAAAGTTTGAACAAGTATATCATTAACGCACTCCAAAATTTTAACTTTGGCCAAAAGTAGCTGATTTTCACACAAATATTTTACTTTGTTAACATTGTTCTTTAGATATCATTTGCTTTCAGAATACCTATCACATATTTTTGTTGTTATTTGTTTAAATATAATTTTTCATATTTCTTTTATCTTCAACAAACTGTCACTAGTTATCCACTGAAATATTTTCAATTATCCTAAAAGTATGCCAGCATTTCTAACAACAAATTGACACCTGACAATCACAAAACATCATAAATATCATTCATGACTATGATTTGTAAATATTACCAAACAAATATCTAGAGAAAATAGACAACTCTAAGAAGAAAAAAAGAAAATCGAAAATATTTCCTTGGAAACAAAAGTTAATTATTAAAGCATACATAGCAGGAAATTTAAACAAAAAGAAGAAATAACTTACAAATTTATTCTTTCTCTTTCTCTATATTATTTGCTGTTGTAATTAAAAATAAAGAAAACTTTTGCTATTTATTGTTGTTGTTGTTGTTGCTGTACTTTAATAACTTCTAACCCGTAGGCCTTTATTCTCTCATTCAGCCCGCCACAAAGTTTTCCTTATTGTTGCTGCTTGTTTGCAAAAGAAAAACAAAAGGAAAATTTTTGTTTAAAGATTTTCCCTGGCCCAGAAAACAAAAGTTGTAATAATTATTTAGTCACGCATATAGCCCCACACACACACACACACTCTTTCCTTTCTTTACAAATGAGCCTTTTGGCGACTTTTACTCCTTTTAGGTATAAAGAATTTTAGCTTGTAGGATTTACAAGGACTTCTTTAGACAGTTTAGCACTGGGTTACTTATTTAGTTAAGAACATTAACAGCTGTTGTGTTTTCCTAGGAAATTTGCCTTTGGCCATAATAATGAGTAGTACAAGACTTTTAAGCAATTGCTGGGAAAAACGAAAACTTCTCCCCCACAAAACAATAACAATGAAATATAAAAAAAAAGAGAAGAAAAACCTCTCCCTGTTACATTTCCTTGTTTTATTATTTTCAAGAGCTGGGCTAAAAGGTAGACTAATTAAATTAATGTTATTTGTAAACATGTACATAAAAAATAAACAAGGGTGTCTCCGAAACTGCCATCCATAATTCATTACTTTGGCCTGAAATGAAATGTTTTTTCTTTTTCACGCATGTAATAATGAATGGCTTGTTTTATTTTTCTTAATATAGAATATTTTGCATACTTTTAGGTTATATAAATTATAAACATTTTAAAGATTTGTAAAGTAAAGCATTTGGTAAATAAGAGAAGAAGCTGGAGTTTAAGAAAAGAATTTCTGTAAATCAAAACATGTGTTAATATATTTGGAATGCTTAAAATGTGTTTTAGTTAAGAAGCTTAAAACCTATTTTTAACATCTTAAGGTATGCTACAGAAACATTATTAAGTTTAAAACAATCACTGTTAAACATTTGTTAATTAAATCAGGTTAATTAAGCTTTCAAAGAGAAAAGAAGCTCCAACATTATCTTTAAATATTTGTGGGAAAAAAATTTTGAATATTTAGCATTTTAGGCCAAATCTTTATTTTACTGTAATTAGTCAGTTTTTCGTTATTTCTCGAAAAACTCTTTTATACAATTTTAAATAAATAAGAAAGTGTTACCTTTTTAAAAAGAATACACAATTTCCTTTCAAAAGATATAAAATATGGGACAGTTTGTTCGGCAAATGTGGTGTTATCGGTAGCTAAACCTTAATTTTGCTGTAAACAGACACTTTTCCGTTTATTTCATGCAAAAGTCTTTTTGGAAATCTTAAATAATTCAAATTATTATATATTAGTGAAAAGAAAACACAATTTCCTATTTATTGATATACAATATGTTTAATATTTGTTGCCCCTGTGTCGAATTTATTAAAGAAAATTCATATTTTAGAAGTAAACTGGAATTTTAATTCGTAGATCCTTCAAAAGTCTTCTACAAATTTTCGAATAATTAAACAAATTATATATGTATGAAAAGATGACACAATTTTCTTTCCAATGATAAACAATATTTAAAACTTTTCTTATCTATGTGTATAATATTTGGACTTTAAATCATAAAGCTTGCATCGCTGCAGTTTGCTCTTTTTTCTTATTTCGTGCAAAAGTCTTCCATGATTTTTTGAACAGTTAAACAAATTATATATTTTTCAAAAGAAGACACAATTTCCTATCCAACGATGTAACATACGTTATACTTTTTTATTCAGAGTGACAAATAAATGGACTCTGAAACTTTGTTACTCAGCAAACTTCACTTTTTTATTATTTTTTGAAAAACTGTTTTATGAATTTTCGAATTATTAAAAAACTTTTATATTTTTTTAAAGAATACACTAAAGTCTTTCCAATGATATATAACATATCATTTTGTTTTAACATTTTATTTTCCAAGCGGAAAAAAATTTTTTATTTTTTTTGCTATTTCATGAAAATTTCTTCCAGGATTTTTTTAGGAACTACCTAAATTATACGTTTTTGAAAACAAGACACAATTTCCTTTCCAATGATATACAATATTTAAAACTTTTCTTATGTATGTGTGTAATATTTGGACTTTAAATCATAAAGCTTACTTAGCAGCGAATTGCACTTTTTTCTTACTTCTTGCAAAAGTCTTCCATGATTTTTTGAATAATGTTACAAATTATATATTTTTCAAAAGAAAACACAATTTCCTATCCAACGATGTAACATACATTAAACTTTTTTATTCATTGTGACAAATTAATGGACTCTGAAACTTTGTTACTCAGCAAACTTAACTTTTTTTTATTTTGGGAAAAAGTGTTTTATGAATTTTCGAATTATTGAAAAATTTATATATTTTTTTAAAGACTACACAAATGTCTTTCCAATGATATATAATATATCATTTTGTTTCAACATTTAATTTTCCATGCAAAAAAAATTTTCACTTTTTTGTTATTTCATGAAAATTTCTTCTAGGATTTTTTTAGGAACTAACTAAATTATACGTTTTTGAAAACAAGACTCAATTTCCTTTCCAACGATATATAGTTTTTTTATAATTTTTTTCAAGCTTGTTAAAATAAAGGACTCCGAATCTATATTTGCCTGTTATTTGCCACTTTTTTTCTATTTCATGCAAAAGTCTTCTAAGAATTTTAAAATAATTAAAAAACTTATAGGTTTATGTAAAGAAGATACAATTTCCTATTCAATGATGTACAATACTTCAGACTTTCTTATTGAAAGTATAGAATTTTTGAACTCTAAATCCAAAATTCCCAAAAAATACTGTGTTTTCTTTTTTTCTAGCAAAATTTAAAAAAATTATTTTATGAACTTTTTAATAATTCTAAAATTAATACATTTCTGATAAGAAGACACAATTTCCTATTCAATGATATACAATACTTCAGATTGTTTTGTTGAAAGTATAGAATTTTTGATGTCTAAATCCAAATTTGCCAAAAAAAGTACTGTTTTCTTATTTATTTTCTAGAAAACTTCTTTTGTTAACTTTTTAATAATTCTAAAATTTATACATATCTGTTAAGAAGACACAATTTCCTATTCAATGGTATATAATACATTAAACTTGTATTTTCTATGAGACAAATTATTGGCCTCTGAAGAAAAATACTGATTCGCTTCAAACTGTACATTTTGGTTATTTGAGGGTTGTTTATTCTAAGAACTTTTAAATAATTATAAAACTTACACATTTATGTAAAGAAGACAAAATTACCTATTCAATGATATACAATTATGCAATTCCCTGTAGAGAAATATTGAACTCTAAAGCCTAATATAACAGCAAACTCCACTTTTTGGTTATTTCCTGCAAACTTCTTTTAATAATTCTTAAATACTATAACAAATTATACATAATTGAAAAGAAAACTTAATTTCCTTTTCATTGATACACAATATACCTAATTTATGCTAATGTTCTACAAAGAATTGGAAAATATTTGTCTTCAAAATTAAGTAATTTTTGTCTTGAAATAATATATGGTAATTGTTCTAAAACCGAAATTTTTTCTTTACTAAGTAATAGACAATTGCATAAACTTTAGAAATATAGTGAAAACAAATAGATTTATTAATATATAAATTTAAAAAATGCCTTCAAACTTGTTTCTTTGTTAAATTTTTTGTATGATTTATTTTGCCCGAAAGTATGCAACAATTTTTTAGAGCATAAATTGTTTAAGCTTTAAAAAATTATAGCATACTTTTAAGGAAAAAAACATTGTGTTTTCTACTTCACATATAACAAATCTATTAAATTGTCATAAAGTAAAGCATATTTTTAGGGGTGAATTTTTATATTTGTAAAAAAACTACCTGGAAATATGCTTAAACATAAGAAACAATTTCTTAATAGGAAAAATATTATAAATTTATGAAATATTAATAAATGATTGACAATTTTTAAGAACGTTTTTTTGCTGTTTGTTTGTTACTTTACAAAAGTACTTGTTATAGAAGAACTTGTTCATATTGTATTCTTTAATTGTCAAACCTGTCAAATGTCATTTATATACTTGAAAAAACTTATCAATAATATAGAAATAAAGTAAGAAAAAAACTTTGTTTGCTGAAATACAAAAGAAATTACACAAGATTGTTTACTACTTAAGGGAGAAATTAAGCAAGTTTTTTTTTTTGTTTTGTAACAAAACTCTCAGGGTATTGTAAGTGTTCTTTTATTAATTTAATATTATTGTTTAATGACATAAAAAGTTTATTAAGGAAATAATGTTTAAATACAAAGAAACAGAGAAAACAAAGAGATTTTGAGAAAAGATTAACAACAATAAAAGAAAAGACAAGAAATTTTTGTAAAACAAAATAATTAAAAATTTAACAAGAAACTTTTAAAATATAAGATACATATTTCTAGGCCTTAAACTAAATTTCTAAAGAGCAAAAAAAAGGTATATTTTTCTACAAAAATATTTGCTCATGTTTTGTATTCAGTCATTTTTGATGACATCTCATCAAATATAAATGTGACCCACTTGTGGCATCAAAAATTGTTACAGCAACTCAAAAATGAAGACAAGAAAACATTATCAAAATAGGAAATAAAAGATGTTTGCTTATAAAAAAAAATAAAAAAAAAACTTTTTGCCAATCTATTTTCATTTTGCTACCAAATGAAAAACAACTTATATTTGAATGATGAAGGCACAACAAGCCAGGAAGGAAGGACCTTCATTCATGTTTTGAGTGTAGTAAATGCCACGTCTTTATGATAAAAAAACAAATTTTATAGGAATTTGATATTCCCATAGAGTATCTTTATACATTACATTCATTCATACTAAAGATTGTATGTGTTTTCACTAAAGTAAACCTATCAAAATTGACTACCATTCTAACTTAAAGTAATATGTATTTGCCAAAATAGAGCACAACAAACCTGATGGCAAGAGAGAAAGGCAGTCTCGGACAGACACAGCAAACAGTCAATTCTGTACTACACGTCAAAACTGTTGTGTGTGCACCTTTTAAGCAAATTGATTTTGGCAGGCACTTAGAATACTAACAAACAAACAAAATATTCTTATTTATGCATGAAATATTGAAATATATAGAGAGATATAGAAGCAAATAAAATACAATATTTTTTAGAGTAGAAAAAAAAAAATAATGTAAAATGAGCAAAAGTAGCTAACAAATTGAAACAATTTAAATAAATTTATTATGAAGACATGAGCTAGGCAATAAAATTTTAATAATTTATCTAAAGACATCGATGTTGTTTAAAATATAAAAAAAAAAATAGCTTAAGGGAAGTCCAAATACTATTTTGTTAAGCTAATTTAAATGAATTTTGGAAAATAATTAGAAAATTTATATATTTTTATATAGAATACACAATTTCCTTTGCAATGATATACAATATGTCAATATTGTTACGAATTTCCAACAGCGATTTGAATTTAATGGTCTATAACGACTGCCTGCAGCATTCATCATGTTTATAAACACGTCCATCAGTAGAAGCTTCTACTTATTAACAATGGTGATAGCATGCGGTTATTAGCATTGTTTATAAGTATAGCAACACTAAATGTTTAAGCTGCTAACAGTGACATCGAAAGCTCTAGAATTCGAATGTACTAGTTTGTCCGTTAAGAGCATGGTAGAAGATTCCCGAAAGATGGCGTGTGTATAAATAGTGGCAGAGGTTGCAGTCGTGAGTTGAGTTTATCATAGGCGCTGTTAGAGTTAACATCAACTATCTTGTACATTTCAGTTTGTACATTATAAAGTGTGTGTGCATTTCTGCGCATTGATAAACGTGTATAAAGGCACTGAGTGACTATTTGAACTTTTATTGTTGTAGATTTTAAATAAATAAAGAGTTGTTACAATTTTAAACTACTAAAACGTTTTAAAAAAAGGATAAAACGTAACCATATTATAACTCCCTCATGTCCAATTAATAGCTTCGAAATCTTTATGTTAGTGTAAACTAGAAATTTATACTATTTCGTGCAAAATACTGCCTTGAAATTTTAAAGAATAAAAAAGATCTGACATTTTCGAAAAGCAGACATAATTTCCTATGTATTGTTATACAATAAGTCAATATTTTGTTGTCCGTTGAACCCAAATTCCAGCACGGTAGTATGGTACTTTTTTGGATTTACTTCCAAAAGAAAATTCCAATTTTT
The DNA here is from genome assembly GCA_942486065.2 of Calliphora vomitoria. Classification (NCBI taxonomy): domain Eukaryota; kingdom Metazoa; phylum Arthropoda; class Insecta; order Diptera; family Calliphoridae; genus Calliphora; species Calliphora vomitoria. The sequence goes on along the minus strand of OW818030.2, from coordinate 8,388,667 downwards.
GCTAAAAAATGTGGATAAGTCTTTTATAAGTTAGCGAATAATTAAAAAAGTTATATGTATTAGAAAAGAAGACACAATTTCCTATTCATCGATATACAATACTTATAACTTTTCTATTCTATGTGAGAAATTATTGGACTCTAAATCATAAAGCCTAATTCGCTGCAGACTTAAGTAATTAAAAAACACAAATGGGAAAAACCATGACAACCTCGATTTTTGACCTATTTTTGATCTATATCTGGATGACTAAGTCAAAAAAAAAAATTTTAAAAATTTCAAAAAAAAAAAAAATTTTTTTAAAACAGTTTGAAAAAAAAATTGTTTAAAAATGTAAAAAAAAAAAATATTTTTTTTAATTTTATTTTAAAGTATAATTTGGTGAGGGGTATATAAGATTCAATACAGCCAAATATAGCTCTCTTACTTGTTATACCCTACACCACCATAGTGGGGAGGGTATAATGGATTTGTGCAGATGTTTGTAACGCCAAAAAATATTAGTCTAACACCCACCTTAAAGTATACCGATCGACTTAGAATCACTTTCTGAGTCGATTAAACGATGTCCGTCCGTCCGTCCGTCTGTAAACCTTGTGCGCAGAGTACAGGTCGCAATCTTGAAGATATTTCGATAAAATTTGGTACATATCATTTTTGCTGCCCAAGGACCAAGCCTATTGAAATTGGCCATTATTTCACCTAACCCCCATACAAATGTCCTCCCGAAGTTGGACTTTATCGGTCATAAATGTTTAATTTATATAGGTATCTACACAAGTTTTTCTTCAATTAAGTTTTATATATACGAAATTCATGTCACCAAATTTTATTATGATCGGTCCATAATTATTCATAGCTCCCATATAAGACCTGCTTCCGATAATCACTTTAACGAGTATAAATCTCCTTAAAATGTTGGTACACACATAAAATTCAACATAAATAACTTTCATATAGACATTAATCACATGGCCAAATTTCATAGTGATCGGTCCATAATTTTTCATAGCTCCCATATAAGGCCCACTTCCGAAAATCACTCACGAATATAAATTATTGAAATTTTGAAAGAATAATGAGTTTGCTCATTTACTTAGTGTAGGGTATTATAAGGTCGGGCTTGACCGACCATACTTTCTTTCTAGTTTTTTTTTCCTTATTTCGTGCAAAAGTCTTTTATGATTTTTTTAATAATTCAACAAGTTGAATTTTTTCTTTACTAGGTAATAGACAATAGCATAAACATTAGAAATATAGTCAATACAAATAGATTTTTTAATATATAAATTCTAAAAAGTCATTCAAACGTCTCATTATTTGTTAAATTTTTTATATGACTTCTTTTGCCCGAAAGTATGCTGAAAAATACAACCACTTTCTAAATTTTTTTGCTATTTTGATCTTGAAGATGAAGTTTTTTTGATTTTATATGTTCACAATTTTTGTTCTTTATGACAAGGGCTACAACTTTGCCTCAGAGAGTAAATCAAAATACGGAACTGTTTGCAAGATATGAGCCTGAGAATATGATCACTTTTTTCCAAAAATGACACCGAAGCTCCAAATCTTTGGGGGCCCATAAAAAAAAGAGCATGACTTTGGGCAAAACTGGAAGACACGGGTCTTTTTTGGTCTTTTATCACGTAGTGGTGTTCGTATATGGTTATTTTTTTATTGTGTTGCAGTTTTGACAAGAAAACAAAATTTCCTATCCAATGATATACAATTTTTGAATGATTTGTTATCTACGAGCTTTCAGTTATTTCTTGCAAAAGTCATTTATAAACTCTGTATAAGAAATTAGTTTTACCTTTTTAAAAACGACTTTCCATAGATGAATTGATTTTGATGATTCGTCCAAAATTTTATTTTAAATGAATTTTTCTTCCAATTTGTATTTTTTATAAAAATACGTTTATAATTGCTTTTCTATAAATTCCATTTCCTTCCTTTCAAAATAAACCTTTTAAACCCCTACTCCCCTAACTATGCCACAGTATTTCATTCTTTATATTTTTATTTATTTGTTTTCAAAAACACAGCCATTTTCAATTACTTTATACAACTCTCCCATTTCCTTATTACATCCATAAGGTGGAGTTTGTCTTACAATTGTTTATTTTATTTCCAAGAATTATTTTTACGCACAATTTTCTAGTTGTCATATCAATCAATGGCTTGAAATTACTTCCCCTTTTAGATAGGCTATAAATAAAATTACATTTCTCAAACAATTGCTTTATCTATGGCACAAGACAAAAAAAGACCTATATTTATAAAAATTAATTTGAAATAATATATAAAACATAGTTAAGCAACACCTTTTGCTTATAGCTACATCTTTTAAGGCTTAATGTTACCTTTTAATGCCATTAAAATCATTAAAGAAATCAAAGCATACTTTAGGATGCTACACAAAATGTATGACGTCATATTTGAGAAACTTAAGCTGATTTTCTGCTGATTTAACACTTACAAAAGGTAGAGCTAGTTGTTGGTAATAAAACCCATTAACTCTTGAAATCTAAAGTATACTTTTAGTTGCTGTTCTTTATGAATAAATGCTAGCTTGATAAATGTTTCAGGTTGCTGTTGACAAGGGTAAATAACTATTTAAACAACTAAGCAATTATGCAAAAAGCTTTGGTCATCTAAATAATCTAAAGAAGGTCTAGCAACAACCGGTAAAACATGTTGGTTTCTTAAGCCCTCCTTACATTTTCTATTTTCATAGCCTTTTTTGTATTTTCAATTAGCTTGTTAGGCGTTTTACGTTTACGCCTTAAAGTATGTGTTGGCAAAATGTCTTATCACTTGTGCAAGGTTGTTTTTTTTTTTGGTATGGGCTAAACGAAAAGGGTTGTTTCTCATTTTGCTTTTATAAATATTGATAAAGTGTAGAAAAGGTTGTTGTTCTGTTTGATAAAGTAAAGTCTTTAATGTTTTTGACATACTTTTAGGTGTTTAAAGGGGGGAACCTGAGAAAACGAAAAATGTGTCTTAAATATTTATTTTTATTGCGGTAAACGTGTTTGTTGAGCTTGTGTTGCCTAACTGATAGCTGAATGATAAAATTTTATGGTTTTTAAGTAAATTATTTTTATTTTATAGATAAAGGTTAAAATTATTATTATTTTTATTTTTATTATAGCTTTTTGCCAAAGAAAGAATTATGGTTATGGTAGCTGTTTGTTTAGAAAAAAAAGTGAAGCATATTTACAGGGGGAGCCAGGCAATAACTAAGAATATAAAGGAACTAATGGCTGCACGAAATAGCAAAGAACTATGAGATATGAGTGAAATTAAAATTTGGTGTAAAAGGGAGAAATACGAAAAAAAATATTGAAATACATTTGTGCTATATTTTATATCAATGCAAAGGAAATTGTTCCTACTTTTTAGATATGCTTAACTCTTATACAAAGTTAACAAAATGGGCTCACATTGGGAGAATTGACTCTTATCTAATGTATAGAATCAACTCTAATAAAGGGTGTGAGTAGTACTGAAAATCGAGAAATAAGTACGACTACCTGGATTTTTTACCTATTTTTGATATATATCTGGATTATTAAGTCATTAATATAGACAATATGGATATCTGATGATAGATATTTCAAAGACCTTTGCAACGACGTATATAACGCCTTAGTAAGTCGGTCCTTCAATGGGTCAAAATCAGAAAAATTATTTTATATTTTTTTTTTTTTTTTACCAAAAAATTTTTTTTGGCATACAATTTTTTTTCAGTAGTAAATATAAAAAAAAAAAATTAATTAAAAAAATATTTTTTTAAAAAAAATTTTGAAACTAATTTTTTTTTTTTTTAAATTTTGTTACCTAAAAATATTTTTAATTTTCATTTTAAAGTATAATTTGGTGAAGAGTAAATAAAATTCGGCATAGCCGTATAAAACTGTCTTACTTGTTTTTAATAAAAATCAATTAAAATGTGTATTTGTGTATAAATATTGCCTACCTTCAGGCTGAAAAAGAAAGAAAAAAAGAGAAAATTAAAAAATGTTTTACAATTAAAAGTTTAATAAATCAAAAGCAAATAAAAAGCTATAATTGATTATAGAAAATAATTAAAAATTGTGTTTGTATGGTTTGCACATAAAAATTAATAAATTGAAATAAAATTTTAATGAAATTTAATAGAAATAACAATAAATAAAAAAATAACAAAAATAAAATAAAAAAAAATATGCCTTAAATATAAAAATTATCATGTTTAAAAATATTTGTGAAGAAATCAAGAAAAATTCAATATTTTATAAAAGTATGTTGCCTATATTAAGGCTGTTTAAATTCCTTTATATTTAAAGTCTACTTTAAGGCCTTAAAAAAATACAGAAAAAAATTTTCAATTTAATCTACAAGCAAAGCAAAACAACATCTATTTTTACAACATGTTGGGTCGCTGTGTTAGTTATCAAGGATCCTGTGACAATATAGCAGACTATGCCAAGGTTTGTTGTCATTGTTTACAATCTTAAAAATAAAATTTAACTTTAATTGAATTGATGCTGTAAAAACTAACATACTAAAGAAACTAGAAATGGAATTTACTGATAAACTAACATAGTAGTAAAACTAAACAAAATTCTAAAAAAATAAAACTAAAATACACAAAGTGTAGTATATGTTAGGGAGTCTATCTATACAAGTATGTTGCTGCAGTATATTTAACTAAGATTATAACTATAAAACTTTTGTCTGGAAAGTAGACAATATTATTTTGTAAACTAAACCCAGTTTATGGGTTCTAAAACAAACTAAAAGGATAACAAAAATATGTAAAAACCCCTTTAAACTAAAATTGCTAAAAAATTTCAACATTTCATACAAAAATATAATTTAGAGTTTTATATGAAATATTTTACATAAATTGACAAACTATTTCCTTTTCGTTTGTATAATAAACCTTATCACTGTTCATATAAATCTTTTCTAAAGGGTCTTAAAAGGAAATTAAAACTGTTTGAATTCCTAGCCATAGAAAGAATTCAAGTGCTATCTTTTAACCACAGACAATATAAATGAAATTTCCTTTTCAAAAAGAAAACTCACTTGACCTTAAATAAAATGGTCAAAATAAACATCTAAATAAAGTTTCTTTCTTTTCTTTATTCTCTAACACCAACATAAAGAAAACTAAAGTAACCCAAATTGACTTTTACAATATAATTAAGATGCTTGCTTTCATAAAGCACAAAAGGCCATAAAAACTAATAACCAAACCAGCCACATTTCTTATTAAAAAGGGGAAAAACTCACCTCCCTCCCCTTTAATAACCTCATCCCACTCCCAAATATCTTGTGTTTATTATTCAAAATCTTAATATTGAAAAGGCTTCTGGGTCTTCATGTAATTGTAATGTTTGCTGGCAACAACAGTTTCGTAAGTTTTCCTTAATAGTTACATGAATTTTCTTGTTATCCAGTTCAACTTGCTGTAAATAATTGTATGCCAACATACTCGTATTTTGCATATGTTGCCTCCAAAAATTGCAATTTAGTTTTCATCTTTTCTTTTCTTTATTTCAACTTCCAACTACTCATAGTAGTTAGAATAGTTGTTGTATTAGACTTTCCTAATGAGTTTCTAATAGCTGGCAAAAATAGCTTAAGGTTATTTAGGTTTATATTAAACTATGTATTATGAATGCCCACAAACATAAACTATTCAAAAGGTAATTAAGTTTCTAACATTTCCTTTTTCTTTCTTTAGATCTACACCGATTGGGCCAACTACTATTTGGAGCGCAGCAAGTCGAAAAAGAAGGTTACTGATCTCTCCTCCGACTGCCGGGATGGTTTGCTACTGGCTGAGGTCATAGAGGCAGTAACCTCCTTTAAGGTGCCTGATCTACATAAAAAACCCAAAAATCAACAACAAATGGTGAGTTATTATTATTTTTTTTTTTTTTTTGTGTTGCTTTCTTAACAACTTTAATTAATTTAAACAGATTTTCTTAAACCACGAAAAACAAACTTTGTTTTTCCTTAATGCGCAGAAAAACTCATACACAAAGAGTAAGATTAACAAAGAAACGGGGAAAAAGGATTTTAAATTTAATTAAAAACCACGTAAAAAAAACATAAAGCAACAAGGCAGCAGCACATTCTCATATGCGTTAAGGAAAGTCATTAATAATTTTTTGCAGCAGAAGAAAAAAGTAAAATAATACAAAAAAAATAACGTGAGAAAATATATGAAAAATAGTAAAATTCAACAGAAATTTAAAGAGAGAAACACCATACAGATTTCTAGTTCTGTTTTAGTTCAGTTCTAGTTCAGGTTCTAGTTCAGGTTCTAGTTCAGGTTCTAGTTCAGGTTCTAGTTCAAGTTCTAGTTCAGGTTCTAGTTCAGGTTCTAGTTCAGGTTCTAGTTCAGGTTCTAGTTCAGGTTCTAGTTCTGGTTCTAGTTCAGGTTCTAGTTCAGGTTCTAGTTCTGTTCTAGTTCTGTTCTAGTTCTGTTCTAGTTCTAGTTCTAGTTCTGTTCTAGTTCTGTTCTAGTTCTGTTCTAGTTCTGTTCTAGTTCTGTTCTAGTTCTGTTCTAGTTCTAGTTCTGTTCTAGTTCTGTTCTAGTTCTGTTCTAGTTCTGTTCTAGTTCTGTTCTAGTTCTGTTCTGTTCTAGTTCTGTTCTAGTTCTGTTCTAGTTCTGTTCTGTTCTGTTCTAGTTCTGTTCTGTTCTAGTTCTGTTCTAGTTCTGTTCTAGTTCTGTTCTAGTTCTGTTCTAGTTCTGTTCTAGTTCTGTTCTAGTTCTGTTCTAGTTCTGTTCTAGTTCTGTTCTAGTTCTGTTCTAGTTCTGTTCTAGTTCTGTTCTAGTTCTGTTCTAGTTCTGTTCTAGTTCTGTTCTAGTTCTGTTCTAGTTCTGTTCTAGTTCTGTTCTAGTTCTGTTCTAGTTCTGTTCTGTACTTATATAGCTCATTTTAAAGTCGTTTTTGAATTTATGTTTGCACTTGTTTTCTTTAACTAGTCTGATTATGCCACCTTAAAGCGAAAACTGTATATAAAGAAAATAGTATAGAAAAAAGACCAATGAGTCAACCGGGTAAAATAATTTTTTTCCACGGAAAATTCTTTAATTGTTTTTCTTTATACATGTTGTATATGGTGCAGGAAAGACGTATTGCAAACCCACACTTTTTCACTCACAAATAGTCACACATTCAAAAGAACTACGTAACGTGAAAATATGTCTTTTTTATGTCGAACAATTTTCTTTTATTTTACTACACATGCGACAAAAAGTAGACGTCATCAGTTGATTATATATGTATATGTATGTGTATAGGTACGATTCTTTCATATATTCTTATATGATGGCATTTTATTTGACATTCAGTTGTTTTTTCGCTTATACTTTTTATGTTTCTTACTACTACTGCTGCTGACAGTAATGACGATTATGGGCATGATGAGGTGTATGATGATGATTTCATTCATATGTTGATGAAAATGCTTCATGGATTTTTGTATGACAGACTGAGTGAATGACTTTTTTTTTCATAGCATTTTCTTTGCTTTTATTGTTTTAGCCACTTCATCAGTAGTAGTAAATATGTTTGAATGTATGTATTTGAAAGTCCTTTTTAGTATCCCGGTTTTGTGTAAACATAAAAATGGCGTCATACAATGGAGCAAAAAAAAGAAAAAGAAAAACAAAAATTAAGCAAAACAATTGTATAGTGAATAAGTTTTAACTCTATAGGAGGCAAAAATATCATTAGAACAAGGTTGACGATGAATCTAAAGCCGGTGAAATTATTTTTGTTTAGTTTTTACTGTTTTTTTTCTGTGCAGATATTGTAAAGTGCAAATGACTGTGGTTGCTTTGTTAAATAGCAGAGTATTGTTTTTCAGTGGTGGAGTATGTTGTTTTTTTGGTTCTTGTTTTAAATTTAATAGAGTTGACTGTGGTAAATCATGTGGTGTATCATTAGAGTAGGTATTGTATTTGCAAGTTTTGTTGACAAATGATTAATGGGTTTTTAAATAGGGAGAAAAACATTTAGAGAATATAAAACAAATTAATTAAAAAGTTGAAAATTTCTTAGTTAAACTCGATCTTTATATAGACTATGTTTAATAACTAACCCTGGAATCAATTAGAGTAGATATATAGACTAGGATTAAACTAAGTTTAAACCAGCAATTGTTTGCTAAAGTTAATAACTAATTTATTTTTTTTTTTAACAGAATTAAGAGAAACTTTGTTGAATCAGGGGGCAAGTTTAAATCATTTTTTATTCTAAAATTTAAGTTTCACTTTACTTTTCATTATTCTTTTTTCCAACATATTGATTTTTGTTGTATGTTTCGCTTTAAAACAGGATATAACTCATAATATGTCCTGTTTTTGGTTTATTTAAACTGTATTGTAACAAATTGTTTTGTATCATACTAAAAAACAAAAATTTCTGTTTCCGTTTCCTTTACTGTTGGTTACTTCTTCGTGGTGCTTTTATACTTCCACTAACCAGCCATTCTTGAAAACAACATTTCAATCTAATTCCCTGGTAAGCTTATCGTTATACCTAAAAAAAACATCTATATATGTTGGCTATATATGTAAAGTAAAGGACAAAGTAAATCCTTAAAAAAAACACTGAAAAATTTTAAAACGAAAACAGGAAAAAAAAAAACTTTTTAACGCCCCACTTCTTATCGATGGCTGACATAGAAGCGACACAAAAAATAACAGCAAAAAAAAAAACAAGAAAAGAGTTTCTACTCTAGACTTAAATCAACATTTGAATAGCATGACAGAAAACATTTTACTTTTTCCAAAAAAAAAAGTGAAAAAAGTGCTAGATTTTTTCTATGATCAAACAAACTAAAGTTGACTTTGAACACTTTTACGTTTCGCTGATTTTTTTCCATAAAATAAAAGTTTTTTTTTTTAACAACTGCTTCAACAGCAAAACAAGCGTTAAAAAAACTGCTGGAAACATTTATTTCCAGCAAAACTCTTTCATTTCTATCTTTATTTTTTTCCTTTTATTTTTAAAGTAACCTAGAGTTAAAAGCAAAAAGAAGCTGATATAAAAGAGAGTTTGAAGTTGTTGTATTACTATCGACTCATTCATTAGAAAACTGTTGCAAACTTTGTGATTTTTTTAAGTTTATTAAAAAGTTTTTTATGCCAACGTTTTATTTTTTACTATTTATATCTTTATTTAAATGTGTGTCTTTATTTAAGTTGTTATAATAAGTTTTATGAAAATTTGATTTGAAAGTTGTTCAAAAAAAAAAAAAAAAAAAACAGAAATTTATACAAAGGTTTTGTTTTTGATTAATAAAAAGTATAAAAATAAAGTAAATGTAAACTAACAAGGAATAAATATAAAAAAAATAGCACAGTAATAAAAACAAATAATTACTTAATTTCTTTAAGTTAAAAATCCTTGTATGAGGTCTAGGGAAAAATGTTGCCCGTTTTTCGGCATACTTTACAGTACAAGGTGGCGCAAAAGTAATCCTCCTATCAGAAAATGCTATAAATTTTGCCATTTGCCCCTAATGTCAGTTCTGTTTTGACATTTGTGTAGTAAACACATGCGAAATACACGTTAATAAACAATGTTACGCTAAACTGCTCCAGAACGCGGAATATTGCTGACTATTTATTTGACCAATAATCGGCAAAATTTACAGCATTTTCTGATAGGAGGATTATTTTTGCGCCACCTTGTATAATTTCAAAGTACTTAGAACTAGTTTGTGCAAAATGTTATAAGGATTGCCTCATAATCAACATATATATGACTGCTCAAACAGTGTTCTGGGGGAACATAGACCGATATTACCCAAATCAAACAAACTTTATCAACAGAGAATATTTGTGAAAAATTTCCGCCATATGTTTTTAACATACAGACAGACGGAAGGACATAACTAGATCGTCTTAGAATCTTATGAGGACCCAGGGTATATATAATTTTTTGGTTATATGACCAATGTTTCAAAATGTTACAAATGGAATAACAAAATCAATCTTCTCATCTTTTTTAAGGGTGGTTATAAAAAGTCTAGCGGGGTGAAATCATACGATCTCAGTGGCCAATTCACATCACTCCACGTGAGATATCCATTACCTCAAATCACTAGTTTAGAATGTCCAATGTGGCTTGAGCTGTGTGGCATGTAACGCCGCACATTGGTTGCGGTTCATAGAACGAGCGGCTAAAAATAGAAGTTGTCGAAGGACAATGAAACTTGGCACATAGGCATTTTTTATTTGAATTAAGAAAAAAATGGAAAACTGAAAATGATCCGCCCACTTTTACGCCCACCTCCCATACAAAGTGAAAATTAAATTTAGACCTACGGCATTGTTTTTTGGCACATAGCATTTTTAAACACTCAGAATCATTTGTGTGAAATTTGAAAAATATCCGCCCACTTTTACGCCCACATCCCATACAACTTGTATTGAAAAAGTGGCATAACTCTCTTGATTGTTAATGCATCAACTCAATTTTCACAAAAAACAAATATTATAATTGTAGAATGGGCTCCTGAAAATATATACCTGATCCGCCCACTTTTACGCCCATCACCTAAGAAAAAACAAGAATAAGTAATTTAAGCATAGTCTTTAAATAAAGCTCAAATTTTTTGATTTGCAGCTTTGAGCCAAATCTATTTATGGGTCTGAAGACAATAAAAGATTATGCATTACGTCTTCATTAGTGGCTACACGTCCAATTCTTCGCGAATGATGTAATCTATAGGCTCTAAGTCTAAGATTTCATTAAAAAATAAAAATGAAATCATTGAATAAGAGCCTTTAGATAAAGGCATACCTCTTGGCAGAATAGCTTCTTGACTAGTGTGTATATAACATTATGTAATAATTTTAAACAGTAAAGAATTATGGCAACAACACCATGCATGAATGAAAATTCATGTTTTGTTACTTTATCACTTTATAGATTTTACTGCTTTCTTTTTTAAAGGAGCAGGTAGGAGCAGCTAAATTTTTTGTTAACTTTTAGCTGAAACTTCAAGCTGTAATTTGACATCTTTCGTTAAACAGCGCTCCACAGCGCTAAAAAGATGCAGTCCACTGAAATTGACGAACATTGAAATTTTGATGTTGTTTATATTTTGTTCTACGAAATTTTTTATGTCACTTTTTCCAACTTTTTTTAATGCAAATCTCATCTATGACAATTGTCATTTACGAAAATATACAACAAAGTTAAATGATAAGTTTCCTGTGATTGTACCAAAAGATAGAATATACAGTAAATTTGCATGTCATTTTAAACAAGCGAACATATATGAAATTCGAGCGTGTCTGTCCAAACAAATAATAAATATATCAGCCTAATATTACGAAATCATAATATTCAGATATTTGACAACAAAATACCAAAAAATTATCCAAATCGGTGAACATGAAAAAAATGAATTTCGGCCACTCTTGAACCAATGTGTGCCGTCCTGTTAAAACCACATGACGTTGGTGTTCATATCATCTAATTCAGGGCAAAAGAAGTTGGTAATCATAGATCTATAACGCTAACAGTTCATGGTGATGGCCTGGCCAACATCGTTGTCAAAGGAATATGAACCGATGACTTCACCTAAAATCCACAACAAACAGTGACTTTTTTGGGATGCATTGGACGCTCTTTTATCGTATGTGGATTGCTATCGTCCCAAATTCGAAAATTGAGTTTGTTGAAGTACCCAGTTTTCACACTCGGTGAAAATGATTTTATGATGAAAATAAGGGTCAGTTTCCAAGTGCTCCATGACCCATTCATCGAACACAAGTTGTTTTCTATGGTCGTTTACCTTCTGCAAGTCACGATGCAAAATTCGCAAAGTTGTGGTCTGCGAAAGGTCGAGTTCTTGTGAGCGATCAATGACGCCAACAGCCCAAAATCCACACCAAACAGTTACATTTTCGGGATGCATTGGATGATCTTGTTCAAAAATTTTGTTTGTTGACGTATCAAAGATGATTTTTTGGTGAAAATTAGGGTCAGTTTCCAAGTGCTCCATGACCCATTCATCGAACACAAGTCGTTGTCTATGGTCGTTTACCTTCTGATCCTGGGTCAGTTGAATTCTGTACGAGTGCAGGCCAAAGTCACGTTGCAAGATTCGCCAAGTTGTGGCCTGCGAAAGGTTGAGTTCATGGGAGCGATCGATGACGCCAACAGCTCAAAATCCACACCAAACGGTGACTTTTTCGGAATGCGTTTGACGCTCTTGGATCTCATATGGTTTGGTATCGTCCCAAATTCGATAATTTTGTTTGTTGACGTACCCATTCGTTCAGAAATGGAACTCATTCTAAAGATAATTTTTTTTATAAAAATAAGGGTCAGTTTCCAATTAATCCAGGGCCCACTCAACGAACACACGTCGTTGTCTATGGCCGTTTGCCTTCAGCTCCGTGGTCAATTGAATTGTGTTGCGTTCAGGCCCAAGTCACGGTGCAAAATTTGCCAAGATGTGGTCTGCGAAAGATCGAGTTCTCGATGACGACAACAGCTCAAAATTCACATCAAACAGTGACTTTTTCGGGATCTCATTTGGTTTGGTATCGTCCCAAATTCGATAATTTTGTTTGTTGACGTACCCATTCATTCAGAAAAGGTCCTCACCGCTGAAGATGCTTTTTTTGATGAAAATAGGGGTCAGTTTTAAAGTAATCCAGGGCCCATTCATCGAACACACGTCGTTGTATATGACCGTTTACCTTCAGCAAGTCACGATGCAAAATTCGCCAAGTTTTGGTCTGCGAAAGGTCGAGTCCTTGTGAGCGATCAATGACGCCAACAGCCCAAAATCCACACCAAACAGTTACATTTTCGGGATGCATTGGATGATCTTGTATCTTGTTCAAAAATTTTGTTTGTTGACGTATCAATTCGTTAAGAAATGGGACTCATTCCAAAGATGATTTTTTGGTGAAAATTAGGGTCAGTTTCCAAGTGCTCCATGACCCATTCATCGAACACAAGTCGTTGTCTATGGTCGTTAACCTTCTGCTCCTGGGTTAGTTGAATTTTGTACGAGAGCAGGCCCAAGTCACGTTGCAAGATTCGCCAAGTTGTGGCCTGCGAAAGATTGAGTTCTTGGGAGCGATCGATGACGTCACCAGCCCAAAATCCACACCAAACTGTGACTTTTTCGGAATGCATTTGACGCTCTTAGATCTCATTTGGTTTGGTATCATCTCAAATTCGATAATTTTGTTTGTTGACATACCCATTCATTCAGAAAAGGGCCACACCACTGAAGATGATTTTTTGATGAAAATTAAGGTCAGTTTCGAAGTGCTCCAGGGCCCATTCATCGAACACACGTCGTTGTCTATGGCCGTTTGCCTTCAGCTCCGTGGTCAATTGAATTGAGTTCCATGCAGGCCCAAGTCACGATGCAAAATTCACCAAGTTGTGATATGCGAAAGATCGAGTTCTTGTGAGCGATGATGACGCCAACAGCTCAAAATCCACATCAAACAGTCAATTTTTCGGGATGCATTTGACGCTGTTAGATTTGATATGGATTGACGTACCCATTCATTCAGAAATGGACCTCATCACTGAGGATGAGTTTTTGATGAAAATTAGGGTCAGTTTCGAAGTGCTCCAGGGCCCATTCAGCGAACTCATGTCGTTGTATATGGCCATTTACCTTTAGCAAGTCACGATGCAAAATTCGACAAGTTGTGTCTGCGAAAGGCCGAGTTCTTGTTAGCGACGCGAAATCGACTACTTCGGTTATTCCAAAACACTCTCTTGGACATCAACGATATTTTCGGCAAATCTTGCATTTCGTCATTGTTTACTGAAGCAGTGAACTCAAATTTATCCAACACACTGTGAATAGTCCTCTCTATAGGAAAAATATGGCGACCGTGAAATGAACGTTGACTGAACAGAACGTATTGTCTATTCAGCTTAATTAAATTCTAATAAATCAGTGAAAATGAAACCAAAATAATCATATCTGTGGACTTTTGGCAAAACAATTCATCTAAGATATATATTCTGTTCACTTTTGACAAAACAACTTATTACACTTAAGTTAAGTGTAATAAGTTAAAATTGTTCAGGAGTGCGCAAAGATAATTAATGCTTGATAATTATTTTATTATTTGACCTTAAAGAATTTCGAGAGCTTTGTATAATTCTTTGAGACAAATAGTAAAGTTCTTCAAGGACAAATAATAAAATAATTATCAAGCAATTCAACAGTCTTTGCGCACTCCTGAAAAATTTTAAAATTACACTTAAGTTGTTTTGTGAAAAGTCCACAGAATATATATCTTAGATGAATTATAATTTAACTTAGGTGACTAGCTTTTAAGTTAGAAAAACTTTAAATATTGAAAATACCCCTATTATCTTCACCTTTCCATTTGTAATTTCTACATTTTTCGTTTGCGACCCCACAAATTCTATATATTGTAGATCGTTATAGATAGCGGTAACCATACAGCCATGTCCATCTGTATGTTGAAATCAACTTTTCATAGCCCCCAAATAACTTACATACATGATTCATACATCAATATATCCGCTATAGACCCGGTTCGGTTGCTATTTAAAATCGAGAAAATCGACCCACAAATGGCTGAGATATAAGGAAAATGCCACTACAAACTCGATGTTTGATCTATAACTTGATTACTAAGTCATTAATATAGACAAGGATAGCTAATGATGGATATTTCAAAGACATTAGCATGGCGTACACAAGGCCATTGTCAAAGGTAACTCCAATGGGTCAAAATCGGAAAAAAAATTTTACCGAATTTTTTTTCACTAAAAAAATTTTTTTTTTTTTTTTGTTATAAAATTTAAAAAAAAATTTTACCCAATTTTTTTTCACTAAAAAAAATTTTTTTTTTTTTTTGTTATAAAATTTAAAAAAAAATGTACCTAAAATTTTTTTAATTTTTTTTTAAGTATAATTTGGAGGGTTTTTAAGAATAAAGCTCTCTTACTTGTTTATTAACACTTTACTCAGGATATATCAACAAATTGCATGAATTTTGTTGTTCCAATCATGAGTTATTTCTATACTTTCTTCTAATTTAACTTTAAATTTAATTAATTTTAAATATTATCATCATTTCCTTTACGA
The DNA here is from genome assembly GCA_942486065.2 of Calliphora vomitoria. Lineage (NCBI taxonomy): Eukaryota > Metazoa > Arthropoda > Insecta > Diptera > Calliphoridae > Calliphora > Calliphora vomitoria. The sequence continues at coordinate 8,373,538 of OW818030.2, read as the reverse complement.
ATGTTTAACCATTTTTTTTTTTACAATTTTAAATTAGTAAATTTTATTTTACAAATATATACTTAGTAAGCAAGTTTTGGGCTGTTTAATTTTAGAGAGCAGCAGCAGCAGATTAGACTAGTCTGCTACGTGATGCCCAAATAATACTACGTAGACATAATCGAAAACTATTTACACACGTAGCAAAATATACTGCAGTATCAGGCAAAAATTAGGAGTATTTCCTATTTTCTAAATATTATTTTGTTTTTTTTTTCCCCCCCCCCTTTTTTTAATAAAGAGAATAAAAAAAGTAACTAAATTCAAGGTTTGGCCATGTTTACTTAGAAAATAATATATATATTTTGTTCTTCTTTATACTTTGCCCAAAAAAAAAAAGGCTCAAGTTCATTGTCAAAAATAATAATAATACAATTCACTGCCACATATTATACTTGTTGTGTGGCATACAACAAACTGCCTAAGGAAGTGAAGCAAAACAGTAAAGAATAAACTTTAAATATTCTTTGTACAATGAACAAAGTACGAGTATTTACTAGTTTTTATTTAGTTTTTTTTTGGTACATAAAAATAGTTAAGGTTTAGGTTTTGCATACAAAATAGAATGGCTTGATTATTTGCTTGTTGAAAGAAAATATGAAAAATGTTTTGGGTGAAAAACTTTTCGTTTATATTTTTTTTTTCGCAGTCATACATGAACATTTTAACAATGAAAATTATCAACGTTTTCATATAAAAAACAAGTGAGAGAGGAATATTCGGCTGTGCCGAATTTTATATACCCTTTACCAAAGTATACTTTAAAATAAAAATTTTAAATATTTTTAGAAAAACAAAATTATTTTTTTTTTTCAAAATTGTTTTTCAATATTTAAAAATTTTTTTTTTTTTCAAAATTGTTTTTAAAAATTTTGTTTTCAAAAAATAATTTTTTTTCAAAATTCTTTTTTTTTAATTTTAAAAAATTTTTTTTTTTTTTAATTTTATTCCAAATTTTTTTTTAAATTTATTGATGACAAAAAATTTTTTTTGGTGAAAAAAAAATTCGGAGTAGACAATATTTTTCCCGATTTTGACCCATTGTAGGTCCACATTACTATAGCCTTATATACTTCGTTGCAATGGACTTTGAAATATCTATCATTAGATATCCTTATTGTCTATATTAATGACTTAATAATCCAGATATAGATCAAAAATAGGTCTAAAATCGAGGTCGTCCTGTTTTTTTCCTGCCGATTTTCCCGATTTCAAATAGCAACCTAACCAGGTCTATAGTGGAGATATTCATGTATGAATCATATATGTAAGTTATTTGGGGGCTACAGAAAGTAGATTTCAACAGACAGTTGGACATGGCTATATCGACTTCGCTATCTATAACGATCCAAAATATATACTCCAAAGGGTAGAAAATGAAAGATGTTGAAATTGCAAACGGAATGACAAACTTATATATACGCTTGCCACTCATGGTGAAGGGTATAAAAATATGCCAAAAATCGAGGTCGTCCTGTTTTTTTCCTTATATCTAAGCCTTGTGTCTGCCGATTTTCCCGATTTTAAATAGCAACCGAATCGGGTCTATAGTGGATACATTGATGTATGAATCATGTGTGTAAGGTATTTGGGGGCTACGGAAAGTTGATTTCAACAGACATGGCTATAACGTCTCCGCTATCTATAATGATCCACAATATAAATACTTTATAGGGTCGCAAATGAAAAAATTGGAAATTACAAACGGAATGACAAACTTATAATACCCTTGCCACTCATGGTGAAATATAATTCACATATTATAAAGTTGAAAATAATAATCGTGGAATTAAAACTACCTAGATTACATTCTTCAAATCAGTGGTCACCACTCATAGCCACCAGGGGAAAACCCGATCGACTATTCACATGTAAACAACATGAATTTGAACGTAACTTAATTACATTATCGAATAATCAACATTTAGATTATAGATTGTGCCTTAAAAATATAATCGCAATTTAAGTATTACTGTGTCATTTTCCCTTTATGACTATCTCTGCCTTTCTATTTTGTCGCTTAACATTGTTATACTGTTTAAATAAAGTTAAGCTTACTTTTCAGCTTTATTTTGAAGCTTTTCAGCTTTTTGTTTTTTTTTTTTTTGTTCTGCTAGCATTTCTTGTTAAGACTACGTGCCTTACACTTTTAACGTAGTTAAGTACAAAAAATTTTCACAAAATTTCTGCTACGTGTGCGAACAAAACGAAAACGTGTCAGTCGATGTCATTTTATTTTTTTGCGAAAAGTATTAAAACAAAAAAATGTGTTGAAATTTAAGCAGAAATAAAATGGTAACACGTAATAATAGAAGAGAAAAAGTTTTTAATTTTATTTTCATAATTTCAAGTTAAATGAAGGCAAATATGGAAAATGCTTTAATTTTATTAAATAAATTTTCGATTTAGGAAAAAGCAAATAAATATTTGTTTTTTAAAGTAGGGGTATAAGTTTGTCACGTCATTTGTAGTTTCATATATTTAACTTACGAACCCATGTAGTAGGTATATTTTTGATCGTTTTAATAGCGGAGTCGATATAGCCATGTCCGTCTGTATGTTGAAAACAACATTCCGTAGCCCCCAAATAACTTACAAACATAATTGATACATCAATATATCGTGAATTCTTCCGGCAAGGTCGCTTTTTAAAATCAAGAAAATCGGCCCATAAATGGCTGAGATATAAGGAAAAAACCGGTACAACCTCGATTTTTGGCCTATTTTTTATCTATATCTGGATTACTTAGTCATTAATTGGACCATATGGACATCTAATGATTGATATTTGAAAGTCCATTGCAACGATGTATATAAGGCTATAGAAATTTAGACCTACAATGGGTCAAAATGGGGAAAAATATTTCTTAACCCGAATTTTTTTTTAACAAAAAAATTTTTTTGTCATTCATTTTTTTTTTACTAATAATTTTTAAAAAAAAATTTTTTGAATAAAAAAAAACAATTTCGAAAAAAAAAAAAAATTATGAAAAAAAAAATTTTTTTTTAATTTTGAAAAAAAAAAAATTTATTTTGTTTACCTAAAAATATTTAAAAATTTTATTTTAAAGTATAATATGGTGAAGGGTATATAAGATTCGGTACAGCCGAATATAGCTCTCCTACTTGTTTTACCTATTTTTTTTCTCCAAAAAGTATGCTTTAGTATATAAGATTCGCTACAGCCGAACACAGCACTTTTACTTGCTTTATATAAACAGTGTTTAGAGATAAAAGTTGAAAAACAATTTATGTTTTTCTTTCCTTTAAGGGAAATATTTAACAATATTTCAAATTTCTCTTATGTTTAACAGCCCTTTTCTTTTTCTTTTTATTTTTATTATTTTTGTTATTGTGGTTGTTTCATATTTATTTTTTACTTCTTGTACATTGTAAATTGTTTAAAATACTAGCACTTGAACAATAGTTGAAAGAAAAACAATAGAATTATTATGAAACAAAGAAACAAAAGTTTAAAAGTCAAGATAACAAAATGTAATATGAAACAAATTTCTGCTATTCCATTTAACTCTTTCAGCCACGATTTTATGTGTAGTTATAAGTTTATAATGAAAACAATTGCATTTTTACTTTAATTAAGGTTAATATATTATGAAGAATAAGAAAACTAAAAAATACAGCTAAAGGTTTTAATGGAATGGGGTGGTTAGTTTATTAACCACCCTTAACGTATAAATTTGTTTGAAAGCTAATCATTTTGACAAAATTTTCAGACCAAAACAAACGAAATAGAGGTGTAGGTAAGACTAATTTGGTTTAACCACACCTCCTGTGTAATCACTTTGTTCTACCAATCGAAAATTTGTTTTCCATTTTGGTTCCACCACAGTAGTTTGGGTAGATAAGTCACTAACAGAAGTATAAGCCAAATTTAATAGAGGTATGTCATCATCCGAATCAAAATCACCATCAAGTTTTGCCTGAAGCCGCAAAGGTATGTCACCGAACACCATCAAATCGGTTTGCTTCTCATAATTCTCTTCGTCGGATTCAAGACTTTCACTTTCACCATCTGAAGGTATATCTACCAACAAGATATTTTTTATATCACGTTCATTGAGTACTCGCGGAATCCTTACAAAATAACATAAAACAAGCAACAGAGCTATATTAGGCTATGCCGAATCTTATATACCCTTCACCAAATTATACTTTAAAATACAAATTTTAAATATTTTTAAGTAAACAAAATAAATTCCTTTTTTCTAAAAAATTAAAAAAAAATTTTTTTTTTTCAAAATTTAAAAAAAAAAAATTTTTCAAAATTGTTTTTCAAAATTTAAAAAATAATATGTTTTGAACATTTTTTTTTTTCGAAAAATTTTTGTAGTAAAAAAAAATTCGGTTGAAAAATGTTTTTCCCTATTTTGACCCATTGTAGGTCCAAATTACCATAGCCTTATACACATCGTTGCATTGGACTTTGAAATATCTATCATTATATATCCATATTTCCTATATTAATGACTTAGTAATCCAGATATTGATCAAAAATAGGCCAAAATCGAGGTTGTCCCGGTTTTATCTTATATATCAGCCATTTGTGGGCCGATTATCTCGATTTTAAATAGCAACCGAGCCGGAAGAATTCCCGATATATTGATGTATCAATCATGTTTGTAAGTTATTTGGCGGCTAAGGAAAGTTGATGTCAACGGACATGGCTATATCGACTTCGCTATCTATAACGATGCAGAATATATATACTTTGTGGGTTCGCAAATGAAAAATGTAGAAATTACAAACGAAATGAAAAAAACGAAATACCCTTGCCATATAAAACATACTTCAGTCACAGTGGTTAGTAATCTAACCACTCTATAACTTACGTTATTTATCAAAGAGTGTAGTATGAAATATTACTTTGCTAGCACAAGACAACCAAAGAAATACAAAATAAGAAAGTAACAAACACTCTGGGCTTTTTTAGAGAAACTGCGATTTACAATATTTTCAAATTAATATGTATATTAAACTAAGCAGAGCACCCAGACGGCATAGTTTTACAAAAAACATAAACGATGACTTCAAAAAATGTAGTTGTTTAGCAAAATGCCAATAGATGTCTCTAAAAAATGTTTTAAAGGCTCTAGAAAAGGTGGTTAGAAAAGTGACCACTAAACCGTAAAGAGTTAAATCTATAAGAGGAAGAAAAATATGTGTGCATTATACACTAAAAATCACTACAACCTTTTAAATATATTTAAACCGACTCTATGTTCCTCATGCGAACAACAGGAACAAATTAAAGCATACTTTATATTAATAACTGCATATTTAACTTTTACTTGAATTCAAATTTGCAATGAAATGCAGCACATTATTTTTTGCAATAAAAATTCCTTTATGATTATGATTCTACAAAAAACGTTGTCTAGTAACCTATTTCTCTAGCTGAATTATATAAATTTCTAAGTAATTGTAACATTTCTTTTATCATGCCGCTAGTTATAAGCAGCTTTAGTGATTTATTTGTTTAATAAGGCAACATTTGTAGTTTTTTTTAATAAAAAACATAAATTGTCAATTAAATATTTGCTTTCATAAAGCCGTAAACTACTTGTAGTTACTCCCTTTCTTTTAAAGAATAAATAATAAAAAAATGTGCAAATATTTTTCAGACTGTTATAAATTTCCACAAAATTAACCGCACATTTAAATGCCACAACTTTTATTTTTTGGTTGGCTGGCATCATTATTGCAGCTATACTTGTCGACTTTGTTGGAATGTAACTTTTAGAGCGAATTAAGCCGTTTAACTACTTATACAAATGATATGAACTCATTGCTGGCTGGCAGTTGTTACTTAAGTGAGTTTAACTTGTGCCTCCAAAAAGAACAAAAAAAAAAACACGAAATAATTCCCCAAACAATTGTTAATCGTTAGTCATTTGTTATTAAAGTTAAACAAGAGCTGGGCTAGAAGCACAAACACAGAGAGAGAGAGATGTTACACAAAGTCAGGAAACTTTTGGCAAAATTGCTAAAAATGTCACCGAGTTTCTAAAAACTCTAAAGCAAAAGGTCTCAATCAATTTTGGTAATTCCTAACAATTGTTTCCCTTACCCTTACTCTTGTACATTTTCTCTCTCCCTGTGTCTCTGTTACTCACTCTCTTTTTCTTCCGTTAAGTATGCATAAATTATGCACTGGTTGGTAATTATTCTTAAATGCACTCACTTATGCATTCAACGGAAACGGAAATAGTTTGGTTAGAGTTTTCTGGGTGGTATTATAACTGAACAATGGCAAATGCTGCAGGCTTTTAATACTGCTAACATTTGTTCCTTGCTTTTTTTTTCTCTCTGTTTCGGTTGCAGTAAGTATTTATAATTTTGTTGGTTTCCAATAAAATGCAAAAGGTTTCAAACATAAATCTTGCCAACGGAAATATTTTATGATGGGTTTTTGTTTTCGTGTGTGTTATAGCTGCTGTGTGTTCATCGTTAGTAGTAAAGGATAAATAAGGAAAATTGGTTTTCCATTTGGTATTGGTAGCGTAATGAAATAACAGGTGCCAGTGACGGCGGTTTAAAGTTGTAAGATAAATTTATTTAACAAAAAAATTCAGTTTTTTTTATAATTAAGCAAAGCATTCAATTAAATGAATAAAATGGTTTTAAATATTTGATAAACTCAATAACAAACTTCTATTATAACCTTCAACATGACTATATTCTGGATCGTTAAAGAGAGCGGAATTTGCACTAGCGATTTAAAGTAAAAGTACCTTTTAAAATAAAAGTACCTTTTAAAGTAAAAGCCACTGTTTGGATTTTGGGTTGGCGGCGTTATCGGTCGACGTTGCACAGGTCATCATCGTCAATGGCAAGCGCTTTAGGTCGATAATTACCACACAGCTCATGCAACATTGAACATTCTGTACCAGCGATTTGAGGGCATGGTCATCCCACGTGGAGGTGATATGAACTGGCCACCGAGATCGTGCACTTTTACCCCGTTAGAATTTTTCATGTGAGGTTTTCCTAAATCGGAGATCTATAAGAAAAACCCACAAACTACAACGGCCCTCAAAGCCAACATAACCTATGCCATCTTTCAAATTCAGCCTAGTATTAGCCAGTAAGTCGTAGTTAGTCGATGAGAGCAGAAGAATTCATCTCAATTAACCATAATTAGTCGTTAGCCGACCGAGAGCCGAAGCATTTATCTCGTCGGATTATACACAGTAGCTAGTCCTAACTTATAGAGCCAACGAATTAAACTCCTAGGATGGCATCCGTTGCATTTACTTTATAATAATAAGTCGTTAGCCGACCAAGAGCCGAAGCGTTTATCTCATCGAACCCTCTATTAGAAGCTTCGCTCTTTAACAAACATATTCCAAAGATACAAGACAGCTGTGTGGTGAAGAAGATTTCAAAGGAAGCAGACCTTTAAAGAACCTGGACATACCCCGTACACTCTTTAATATTATTAAGCTTAACGGCATGTAATTATTATTTGCTTGGTCAAAGAAAAAAAACTATAATTTAAGCTAAATGTTATGCCAGCTAAGCTTAATGACAATTTAGTTTATATAATTGATATTTAATTATTTAAATATAAAACGAAAAATATAAACGAAATTTTATCTGCTGTCTAAATATGTACAATATTATATTGGAAAACTTAAAAATAAAAACCTGTCATTTGGCTTTTAATTTCCTCCTTCCTCTTTCTCTCTCACTCGCTTTGCTAACATTTAAATTTATATGTTTTCTATTTCCATTTGTTAAATGGAAAATGATGATGCCACATTTAAATGTATATTCCTGTAACATTTTCAATTAAATATACATTTCATAAACAAACTGTTGACTCTGTAGTTGTTGCTGTGGCTGCCACAAACGTTTGGCAATATGGAAAATACACGCCCTCGTTTAAAAACTTTATAACCAAATAATAATCATTCTACATGCTACATAGTATTTACAACAAATTTTAACATACATATAGTTTATTTATACTTATGTACATACAACAGAAACAACAACTTATGCAACTTACACGTGTCATAGGTAAAAACATGTATGAAACCTGTACAAGAGTAAAAAGGCTTTGGGCTAAAACTGTAACCCAGTAAATATTTCCTAGGAAATTTTGAAAGGAAATTTTGAAAATTTTAAATTTAATTAAGTTTTTCTATATAAAGCAAATGTAAAACTAAACTGTTATTAACTGCTTTCTTTCATTTATTTTGGAATTATTTTGCTATTCAGCTGAGCTGAATTTGAAGTTTTCATCATTCATTAAGACAAATATTGAAAACTTATTTATATTTTATATATTTTACATTACTGAGCCATATTAAACTTAATTCAGCTTAGCTGAATAGAAGTAATGTTTAATTTTATGATAGTTTTACAAAATATTAACCTATTTAGCCACATTAAACCCAATTCAGCTTAGCTGAATTGAGCTGAAGTTCCATTTTATTTAAATTCTAACATATTCAACCAATTTAGATCTATTCAGCTTATCTGAATATTAAACCTAATTCAGCTTAGCTGAATAGTTGTAATGTTTAATTTTATGACAGTTTTACAAAATATTAACCTATTTAGCCACATTAAACCCAATTCAGCTTAGCTGAATTTAGCTAAAGTTTCATTTTATTAAAAATTTACCAAATTTTTGAATATTTAACAAGTTTAGATCTAATTCAGCTTAGCTGAATAGTACAAATGTTTAATTTTATGACATTTTTATGAAATATTAACCTATTTAGCCACATTAAACCTAATTCAGCTTAGCTGAATTAAGCTTAAGTTTATTTTATTAAAAATTTACCAAATTTTAACATATTTAATCAATTTAGACCTAATTCAGCTTAGCTGAATAGTAGTAATATTTAATTTTATGGCACTTTTACGAAATATTAACCTATTTAGCCACATTACACCTAATTCAGCATAGCTGAATTGAGCTAAAGATTAATTTTATTAGAAACTTACTAATTTTTAACATATTTAACGAATTTAGATCTAATTCAGCTTAGCTGAATAGTACTAATGTTAAATTTTAATACATTTTTACGAAATATTAACCTATTTAGCCACATTAAACCTAATTCAGCTCTGCTGAATTGCGCAAAAGTTTAATTTTATTAAAAATTTACCAAATTCTAACATATTTAACCAATTTAAACCTAATTCAGCTAAGCTGAATTGCGCTAAAAATTTATTTTATGACATTTTTAATAGTTTTTTATATTTTAAAACTAATTCAGCTGGGCTGAATTCAATATTATTGTTTCATTTAAGCTGAAAATTTATATTTTAAAATATTTCTTCAAAATTATTGAAGCTTAATAATATTCAGCTGAACTAAATCTAATTCAGCTGGGCTGAATTGCTAAAATACTTGTTGATGATGGTTTTTTTTGTGATTTAACAAATGTCAATGCAATTCAGCTAGCTGAATTCAACTTTTATATAGTACAGAATTTAATATTATACTATTCTGCTTATTTATACCTAATTGAGCTTAGCTGAATTCGTCTAGACTAAATTCAGCTTAGCTGAATTGTTATGAAAACATTTATAGTGGATTTTATATATGATTTAAACAATTTTAAACTAATTCAGCTCAGCTGAATTCAGCTTTAAGCAGTTTAGCACATCAAAAGATTAACAATTAACTATATCTAATCGGTAGTCAACCTTGATTAAAATCAATAAAATTTTGTAACTGAACAATTCAGCCTAGCTGAATTGATAAAAATTTGCACAAACTGCTTTAATTACAATAAATAAACATATTTTACATTTTCCAAAAAATTCAGCTTAGCTGAATTCAACTACTATTGGTTTAAATTAAAAAGCAACTTAAAAATTCAATAATTTATTAAAAGTTTTAACAATTAACTGTAATTTCGCTTAGCTTAATTAATAAATAAGAAAATTTTAACGGTTTTTGTTATGTGACAAATGTTTGCTGGGTTTTTATGCCAGTGTGTGTATGTGTTTAAACAGACGATATCAAAAACATATTAAACCGACAAAAACACTGAAACACATTTTCACATTTGAAAGACTCTCCGAAACGAAACTACTGACAACTATTACACAGACAACAGCTACAAATACACACAATATATAAAGAACACATACAAACATAAAAAAGAGACACAGAGAGGTTAAATAAAAACAACTGAACTCAAAACATTACAATTTTCTTTTACTCATACAAACATACACATATTCATTTACACATATACATACGTACATATGTATGTATGTCTATATAAACGTATACAAGTTTAAGTAAAAGCTGGTGTATCGTTATTTTTGTATTTTGTTTATTGTCTAACTATATCCTTACACACACATACCCATGTACTCATACACACACCCTAACATATCAACATACATATATCTTTTTTGTTAGTATGTTTTTCCAAAAAGGATTTCACTATTTTCCAAAAAGGATTTCACTATTGTCACCGTGACATATCCATATGTGTGTGTATGAAAACTCACTCGCTCATACATACATTTCCGGGGATTTTCATTTGTAATTAAAGCTTTAGCTAAAAATGTTGTTTGTTGCTGGCTTTTCCAACTCAAACTCCAACTCTTGCTATTGTTGTTGTGTTTTGTTGTTTTCTTACCAATATCTCTCTTTTTTTTTGTGCTATTTTTTGACAATGTTTAAAATGTTATACAAATGTATTAGTAGAAAGGATTTTTACGGTATGATGTTGTCGTACGTATGTGTAACTGTGAATGACAAGTTAAATTTCGAAAATAGCAATTTCTGTTATTTTTTTTTTTCTCTATTTTTTTTCTATTACAAATAAATACAAAAAAAAAATCTCTATAAATTTTAGAAACAATGCGAAAAATAACAGAGAAAGGAAAAACAATGTGGAGCAGGGAAATACAAATATTTTCATTAAGATACAACTAGGGGATTGTATGGATTTTTTGGGGCTTTTGTTGGAAAATCGAAAAATTTATTGAAATGTTAGTGGCTTTAAATATTTATTATAAGGCAAAGGAAAAACAAAAGTAAATTAAAGGATAAATAAATATGTAAAGCAATAAATTGACATTAAATGAAATACAGCAATTTAATACATACAGCAACAGTTAAATCCTATATCAGTTCTAGTTCAGTTCTAGTTCTAGTTCAGTTTTAGTTCTAGTTCAGTTCTAGTTCAGTTCTAGTTCAGTTCTAGTTCAGTTCTAGTTCAGTTCTAGTAAATAAATCTTGTAAATAAATCTTTTTAAAATCCATTATTTATATATGAATATTCAACTGCTTTTTATAATGATTTCATAACGTTTTCCAAATGACCCCAAAGTCATTTACCATCAATTTAAACTGTCACAGATCAATATCATTTGCTGCTCAGTCTAGTCTATACAATTTAGCTAAATCACGATCGTTTATTTTAGTGATTTCCTTGAAATTGATATTCAATTTATTAAGAAATAGAAATAGACAACAATTATTATGATTTGCATGCAGATGAAAAAAATCACATCATCATCATTTTCATTTAAGGCAAAATAACAATAGAAACGTTTTTTAAAGGAAAAAAATAGAAACCATATGCCAAACTAGCTTTTAATGTTTAGTTTACAAACTAGTTTCAGACATATTCGGTCATTGTATTTACCTTATGGTGCATTTAAGTTAAATTTCCAAATCATGCCGGAACCAATTAAACTATTTTTAGTTTATTTATAAAAATAGCCTTAAGAAATTGACTGTAGGACAATTGTACCACTAAAAAGCCTTTTTTGTTTTTTATTCATTTATTCTAAATTTAATTTTTTAGTTAAACTAATGTCATAAATATTGTGTAACCTACTTATTTACATATTGCCACAAACTGTAGCCATTCATGCAACAAAATATCTTGGCATCTTTAAATGGTATTTTTTTTTTGTACATTTTTAAATGGTGTTAATAAAGTGCACGTTTTTGCAATTAAAATTTATTTATAAAAAAACAAACAGCCAGCCAGGCAACCAAACAGCTTGGCAGACATAACGACAGACGGCCGGTTAATAAGATTTTATAGAGTGTCACAGAAAAATTAAAATGGAAATTTCAACATGCGAAGAGTATTTAAAAATCAATTGTGATGGTGTGTTAGTTATAAATAGTATTTAAATTTAGCTTATGTCAGCAAAGACTTTGTGATGCCGATATAATAAATATCTATTTCATAATCTTAAAGTTTATATGAATAAAAGAATGAGATTTTTTAAATTTATTTAAAGTTTTGCGTTTTAATCAAACTAGAAAATGCTTAAAAAGTTAACATATAAAGTTGTCACCTTGTTTCACACTACATTTTCACGATTGATATTTCCTTTATGTATGATACTACTTCTAAAAAGAAAAATATCATAATGTTTTGTTAAAATGTCATTAAAACGCATTGACAACATTAATCAACAGCCATATATATAGCACCTCTTAAAAATTTAAAACTATACCAAACCATAAATGTCATGATAATAAAAATATGACCATTTCTCTGCCGCCAGTTTGCCATAAAAAATAGTCATCACAAGTTTCCAGTGTTTTGCTTCATTGTGGCAAATTTATTAAGAAAGGGACCACTAAGTATTACTTTTCTTACAACTGAACTAGAACCGATATAGAACAGAACTAGAACAGAACTAGAACAGAACTAGAACAGAACTAGAACAGAACTAGAACAGAACTAGAACAGAACTAGAACAGAACTAGAACAGAACTAGAACAGAACTAGAACAGAACTAGAACAGAACTAGAACAGAACTAGAACAGAACTAGAACAGAACTAGAACAGAACTAGAACAGAACTAGAACAGAACTAGAACAGAACTAGAACAGAACTAGAACTAGAACAGAACTAGAACAGAACTAGAACAGAACTAGAACAGAACTAGAACAGAACTAGAACAGAACTAGAACAGAACTAGAACAGAACTAGAACAGAACTAGAACAGAACTAGAACAGAACTAGAACAGAACTAGAACAGAACTAGAACAGAACTAGAACAGAACTAGAACAGAACTAGAACAGAACTAGAACAGAACTAGAACAGAACTAGAACAGAACTAGAACAGAACTAGAACAGAACTAGAACAGAACTAGAACAGAACTAGAACAGAACTAGAACAGAACTAGAACAGAACTAGAACAGAACTAGAACAGAACTAGAACAGAACTAGAACAGAACTAGAACAGAACTAGAACAGAACTAGAACAGAACTAGAACAGAACTAGAACTAGAACAGAACTAGAACAGAACTAGAACAGAACTAGAACAGAACTAGAACAGAACTAGAACAGAACTAGAACAGAACTAGAACAGAACTAGAACAGAACTAGAACAGAACTAGAACAGAACTAGAACAGAACTAGAACAGAACTAGAACAGAACTAGAACAGAACTAGAACAGAACTAGAACAGAACTAGAACAGAACTAGAACAGAACTAGAACAGAACTAGAACAGAACTAGAACAGAACTAGAACAGAACTAGAACAGAACTAGAACAGAACTAGAACAGAACTAGAACAGAACTAGAACAGAACTAGAACAGAACTAGAACAGAACTAGAACAGAACTAGAACAGAACTAGAACAGAACTAGAACAGAACTAGAACAGAACTAGAACAGAACTAGAACAGAACTAGAACAGAACTAGAACAGAACTAGAACAGAACTAGAACAGAACTAGAACAGAACTAGAACAGAACTAGAACAGAACTAGAACAGAACTAGAACAGAACTAGAACAGAACTAGAACAGAACTAGAACAGAACTAGAACAGAACTAGAACAGAACTAGAACAGAACTAGAACAGAACTAGAACAGAACTAGAACAGAACTAGAACAGAACTAGAACAGAACTAGAACAGAACTAGAACAGAACTAGAACAGAACTAGAACAGAACTAGAACAGAACTAGAACAGAACTAGAACAGAACTAGAACAGAACTAGAACAGAACTAGAACAGAACTAGAACAGAACTAGAACAGAACTAGAACAGAACTAGAACAGAACTAGAACTAGAACAGAACTAGAACAGAACTAGAACAGAACTAGAACAGAACTAGAACAGAACTAGAACAGAACTAGAACAGAACTAGAACAGAACTAGAACAGAACTAGAACAGAACTAGAACAGAACTAGAACAGAACTAGAACAGAACTAGAACAGAACTAGAACAGAACTAGAACAGAACTAGAACAGAACTAGAACAGAACTAGAACAGAACTAGAACAGAACTAGAACAGAACTAGAACAGAACTAGAACAGAACTAGAACAGAACTAGAACAGAACTAGAACAGAACTAGAACAGAACTAGAACAGAACTAGAACAGAACTAGAACAGAACTAGAACAGAACTAGAACAGAACTAGAACAGAACTAGAACAGAACTAGAACAGAACTAGAACAGAACTAGAACAGAACTAGAACAGAACTAGAACAGAACTAGAACAGAACTAGAACAGAACTAGAACAGAACTAGAACAGAACTAGAACAGAACTAGAACAGAACTAGAACAGAACTAGAACAGAACTAGAACAGAACTAGAACAGAACTAGAACAGAACTAGAACAGAACTAGAACAGAACTAGAACAGAACTAGAACAGAACTAGAACACAACTAGAACAGAACTAGAACAGAACTAGAACAGAACTAGAACAGAACTAGAACAGAACTAGAACAGAACTAGAACAGAACTAGAACAGAACTAGAACAGAACTAGAACAGAACTAGAACAGAACTAGAACAGAACTAGAACAGAACTAGAACAGAACTAGAACAGAACTAGAACAGAACTAGAACAGAACTAGAACAGAACTAGAACAGAACTAGAACAGAACTAGAACAGAACTAGAACAGAACTAGAACAGAACTAGAACAGAACTAGAACAGAACTAGAACAGAACTAGAACAGAACTAGAACAGAACTAGAACAGAACTAGAACAGAACTAGAACAGAACTAGAACAGAACTAGAACAGAACTAGAACAGAACTAGAACAGAACTAGAACAGAACTAGAACAGAACTAGAACAGAACTAGAACAGAACTAGAACAGAACTAGAACAGAACTAGAACAGAACTAGAACAGAACTAGAACAGAACTAGAACAGAACTAGAACAGAACTAGAACAGAACTAGAACAGAACTAGAACAGAACTAGAACAGAACTAGAACAGAACTAGAACAGAACTAGAACAGAACTAGAACAGAACTAGAACAGAACTAGAACAGAACTAGAACAGAACTAGAACAGAACTAGAACAGAACTAGAACAGAACTAGAACAGAACTAGAACAGAACTAGAACAGAACTAGAACAGAACTAGAACAGAACTAGAACAGAACTAGAACAGAACTAGAACAGAACTAGAACAGAACTAGAACAGAACTAGAACAGAACTAGAACAGAACTAGAACAGAACTAGAACAGAACTAGAACAGAACTAGAACAGAACTAGAACAGAACTAGAACAGAACTAGAACAGAACTAGAACAGAACTAGAACAGAACTAGAACAGAACTAGAACAGAACTAGAACAGAACTAGAACAGAACTAGAACAGAACTAGAACAGAACTAGAACAGAACTAGAACAGAACTAGAACAGAACTAGAACAGAACTAGAACAGAACTAGAACAGAACTAGAACAGAACTAGAACAGAACTAGAACAGAACTAGAACAGAACTAGAACAGAACTAGAACAGAACTAGAACAGAACTAGAACAGAACTAGAACAGAACTAGAACAGAACTAGAACTAGAACTAGAACAGAACTAGAACTAGAACAGAACTAGAACAGAACTAGAACAGAACTAGAACAGAACTAGAACAGAACTAGAACAGAACTAGAACAGAACTAGAACAGAACTAGAACAGAACTAGAACAGAACTAGAACAGAACTAGAACAGAACTAGAACAGAACTAGAACAGAACTAGAACAGAACTAGAACAGAACTAGAACAGAACTAGAACAGAACTAGAACAGAACTAGAACAGAACTAGAACTGAACTAGAACTTTAGCTTCTTAGCTTTCTCCTGAATGTTCTTATATAAAACATAAAATTTCATACACATTTTTCTCTTTGCCAAATATTTCCATAAAAAATTAAATTAATCTATAAAAAAGTTATGTAAAAATGAAAACATATTTTGTATACTCCTCCTCATCTTCCTCCCTTAATTCTTTTGTCTAACTAAATAAATTTTCTTCCAAAAAAAAAAAAAAAAAAAAACAACAAATGGGAAATATAAAACAACTCAATTATGTTTGTCTTTTACTATAAATAGTGTTGCAACAACTAAATTTATAGGAGTAAAAGAAAAAAATAACAAAGAATTCCATGAGGGCTACTCACAGATTTTGTAAAAATATACTGAAAAGTAGTTTTTAGTACTATTTTGGAAAAGGACTACATATTTGGGTACTTTAAAAAACAATGTAGAAATTGAAATACCTTCACATGAACTAAATACCAATCTCTTATGACGCTTATATTATACATATATATATTTTTTTGCATACGTAAACATTTTCTGTTATATATTTACAAAAGTAAATTGGCTTTGTTTAGTAGTTTAAAGAACATATAATGTTTGTTTAATAAAATTTACATTTTTCTTTCTTAACTACTTCATAAGAACGAACGAGCTGGCATACAACATGTGGCAACAAAAAGATTATTTATTATTACTCGGATATTCACTAGTAGTTAGATAAATGTATGTAGTATTTAGTACAAATTGTTTTACATATTGTTTACGACAATTTTATTATTGCATAAGAAAATCTATTTAAGTCTGTCCTACAAAATCATTTAGTCAGGCATAAATTTTCTAGTAAAGAAATTATTTATTTAAATAAATAAATATTATTATGGAAGCCAAGCCAAAAAAAACACAGTAATAAAGTAATTTCAACTTGTTGTGTAAATTTGTTGAAATTAAACAAAAAACTGAACAACAAATGTAAATGAATACATTTTTAAAGACCTACATTAAGCATATAAACAAATTTGTTTATTAAATTTATTTTAGATTGAACAGATTTAAAAACTTGTTGCAGTTTAAGTTAAGTTTTGTAAATTTTATTTACAAATTGTAATTCTATTTTAAATAAAGTATTCAATTAAGTAGAAAATTTTGTATATTTTGCCTAAATTGCAAATTTGTTAGCAATTAAGTAATGTTTGCTTTAATGGCAGTAAACGCAACCAAGTATGCTACAGTTTAAATAACACAAGTTTATTATTATCACAAATATAGTATAAAAAAGGATATAAAAGTACCAAGTAACATTTCCTCATTTTTTTTTATCTAAAATCAATATTAAATTTAAAAATTTTTGTAAAAGTACTAAAAAAAGTACTTTTTTGTAGAGGTGCCAAAAAAGTATGTTTTCATAAAAGTACAAAAAATTTTGATTTTGAAAAAAAAAAAAAAATAATCAGACTATTTGTAAAAGTACTTTATTAAATTGTAGCAAAAAAAGACATTTTTGTAAAAGTACCCAAAAATTACTTTTTGTAAAAGTACTTTTATCTAAAAGTACCAAATGTGATCATTCGCAATAAAAACAAAAGAGAATTTTTGTTCGACCACAAAGTAGTTTTATTTAAATATAACAAAAAGTACTTTTTTAACAATTTCGAAAAAGTACTTTTTTGTTCAAGTATTTAGAAGTGCCAAAAGTGTTTTTTTTTTTTAAGAAAACCTGAGAAAACATTAAATAATTTTTGGAGAAAACACTAAAGAATGTTTTTTAAGTACCAAAAAAGTACATACTTTTCTCAAAAATTTCTAGAAGTGTAGTTTTTTGGTGAATCTAAAAAAGTACCTTTCGTAAAAGTACCAAAAATTTAGATTTTCAAATAAAAAATGAGAAAACTATTTGAAAAGTATTTTATTTTAGCAGTAGCAAAAAATTTAACTTTTTTTAAAAAAGTACCAAAAAAGTACCTTTTTCAAACAATACCAAAAAACCAAAAAAGACCTTCTTTTAGCTGTTAAATTATTTTAATCATCAAAATTACAAACAAAAAAATGGTTTTCAGGACTAATTATACATAATGTGCATTTTTTAAGAAAGTATCAATTTTAGAAAAATTCCAAAAAAATACTTAACAAAAAAACTAAAATATTTTTTTATTTTTTAGCATCATAATAAACAAAAAAGTAGTTTCAAACAACAATTTTTATGAAAGTACCACAATTTTAGTAAAGTTCCAAAAATAAGTACTATTTGGAAAAATTTAAAAATTTAGTTCTTAAATAATATTTAGTCAGAATTATCAGAAGACATAGTTTTTTCCAATTTTAAAAAAGTACCAAAAAAGTACTTTTTTGGAAAAAATTAAAAATGTAATTTCCAAATAATTTTTATTCAGAATTATCAAAAAACATAGTTTCAATGAACAATTACACAATTTTTTTCCAATTTTAGAAAAGTACCAAAAAAAAGTACTTTTTTGGAAAAATTAAAAATTTTCACTGTGAAATTATTTTAAACTTAAAATAGACAATTAAAAAACATAATTCTTAGTCTATATAATAAAATTTTTAAGAAAGTAGCATTTTTAGAAAAGTACCAAGAAAAGATACTTTTTGTTTTACAAAATATAGCTCATAAATTATTTTAAGCAATAAAATTAACCGAAAACATGGTTTTAATGCAAAATTAAAACATTTTAAAAAAGTACCAAAAATGTACTTTTTGGGAAAAATTAAACATTTTAGGGCCTAAATTATTTCTATTCAAAATTATTTTAAAAAACATAGATTTAAAGAACATTTGAAAGACTTTTTAAAAAACTACTAATTTTAAAAAAGTAATTTTTGAACAAAATGTAAATTTGGCATGTATTTAGTTGAAGAAATAAGGTAAAAATACTGAATTTTGTACTATTCTCATTAGTACCAAAAAAATACTTTTTGAATTAGTACTGAAAATCATTTTTTTCCCCAAAAAAATACAAATTCTTTTATCCAAAGAAAAATGTTAAAATTAGTAATAAAAAAGTACTTTTTACAATTAGTACCAAAAAAGTACTTTTTTCAAAAATAATTTTTTTTTATAATTTTTTACCATATTTTTGTATATTAAATTTATTTTCAGCTATAAACAAAATTTTTTTTGGGAAATCAAAAAAATACTTTTTTGCATTTCTTATAAAATAGTATTAAAAATTTCAATATTTATTAAGCAAAAACATTTAATAGAGGAAACAATAAAATAAAAATATATATTTAGTTGAAGAAATAAGGTAAAAATACAGCATTTTGTACTTTTCAAATTAGTACCAAAAAAATACTTTTTGAATTAGTACTGAAAAAGTACTTTTTCCCCCAAAAAAAAAAATACAAATTAATATTCATTAAGCAAACTATAAAATATAAAAATATTTAGTTGAAGAAATAAAGTAAAAAAACATCATTTTATACTTTTCAAATTAGTACCGAAAAAAAAAACTTTTTGAATTAGTACTGAAAAAGTACTTTTTTCCAAAAAATATACAAATTCTTTTATCAAAAGAAAAATGTTAAAATTACTAACAAAAAAGTACTTTTTACAATTAGTACCAAAAAAGTACTTTTTAAATTTTTTTTTTTAATTTTTTATTGTATGAACATGAACATTATTTAGGAAATCAAAAAATTACGTTTTTTCATTTCTTATAAAATATTAAATTAAAAATTTCAATATTTATTATGCAAAAAGGAAACAAAAAAATAAAAAATATGTTTAGTTGAAGAAATAAAGTAAAAATATTGCATTTTATACTTTTCAAATTAGTACCAAAAAAATACTTTTTGAATTAGTACTGAAAAATTACTTTTTTTCCCAAATATATACAAATTCTTTTATGAGAAGAAGAATGCTAAAATTAGTAGCAAAAAAGTACTTTTTACAATTAGTACCAAAAAAGTACTTTTTTCAAAAATAATTTTTTTAATAATTTTTTATGATATTTTTGCATATTAATTTATTGGTAGCTATAAACGTGAAATTTTTGTTATATTTCTTCAAAATAGTATTAAAAATTTTAATATTTGTTAAACAAACGTTTTATAAAGCTTACAATTTCTCAATTTATGAACATTTTTACTCTATTTTAAACATTTAGAGATGTTTTTACACATTTTACTAAACTTTCTGTTTATGTTTTCTTTTTAAAAAATAAGTTAATTTAATTACATTTTTGTCTTAAATTAGAAACAAAAGAAGCAACAAAAAAAATTCACATGTAAAAAAAAAAAAATTCAAAAAAGTAAATGTATTGAAAATGTTCGTGTTTCATAAAATTTATGCCACACACAATAGAAACTGCTGCTGCAACAGCATCAACATAAAATTTCTGCATCTGTGTGCTTGCTGATGTTGTACATTTTCAACAAAATGTAGCAAACAACATGAATGAACAAGAACAATTTATACAACTTTTTGGAAATAAAGCTAAAAAAAAAGTAGCACACAAAAACAACATGCAGTTCTAAATACCTACAACCAACAAAATCAAAAAATCTACATACTATAACCAACCAACAGCAGCAGCAGCAGCAGCATCGACATACAATACAACATTTTCAAATATGCAGTTCTAACACAATAGAATTTTTTCCCCAAAAATGTACTTTTTTTTTTTTTTGTTAAAAAAAAAAAAATTCCATAAATTTTATATTTCTCTGTTCTGTGTGTGTGTGCTAGCTAGTATGTTTCAATTACAAAATAATAAAAGGTGTGTTTTGTGTGCTTTTCGATTTTCTAAACAAACGAAAATAAAAAAAATTAGAACTGTATTTTAATTTTCAGGAATTTTCTTTTTTAACGATTTGATTATAGTTTTTGCTTCTTTTTTTTTTTGTTGAGCTTTCTATAGTTTTCTCATTTTCCTGATTAGTAGTTTTAACAGTACAGCAATTTGATTTTTATTCACATTTTATGGCCAAAAATTTGTTGAAGGAAATGCAAACGTATGTACATTTTTTTTTTTTTACAGAAATGAAGGAAATTTGTTTATGGTCTGATTGTTACAATATCATTTAATAAACAGCATGTAGTTGTTGAGTAACTTTGGATTTTTATGGGGCCTTTAGTAGGTCAGTTCAGAGTTTTGTTTGGAATATATTTCTTAATATAGGATATAAAAATCATATTAAAGTACTTTAACATTGTTTTTAAATCTATATTTTTTACTATTAAGTTTTTAAAAATTACAGATTTGCATATTTTTTATAAAAAATTTTAATTTTTCTTTTCTAACAATACAAAAACCGATTTATGAAAAAGTACCAAAAAAGTATTTTCTTGAAATTTTAAAATTGTCGATATTTTTCAGTGAAAATCTTTTTGAGAGACGTCCAATCGTCTCTGTTTATTATAACCAAAATACCAAAAAAGTACTTTTTAAACTGATATAGCAAAAAAGGACTTTTTTGTATCAAAAGTACCAACAAAGGACTTTTTGGTACTTTTACACAACAATAGTAAAAAACAATTTATTACTTAAAAATCGTATATGTATCTTAATTTTATTATTTAAAAATATATATTTTCTACTGCTGTTGGTACAAAAAAACGAATTTTTAAAAAGGTACCAAAAAGTACTTTTTCAAAAAATGTGAAAACTTGTAATTTTTATTATTTTCTAGTTAAAAATGAAAAAAACAAAACATTTTCCATATTTATTTGTGTATGATTTTCTACTACTAAAATAAGTACCTTTTGAATACAATGACAATTTTCCTTTTAGTTACAGAATCAAAATTATTTCCGAGTTAATAAGAGACATCTAAAATACATGCAAGGCTTTAATTCGCTATATTTATTAAAGAAGCATTTTTATAAAAGTACCAAAGTACTTTTTTGCAAAAGTTTAAAATGAATAGAATTTATAGCACAAAATAAGCGACTAAAATTTTTATGAAAGCACCAATTTCAGAAATGTGAAAAAAACCTTAAATATTCCATATTTGTTAATATATATTTTTTCTACTACTAAAAATGCATGAAAAACTAATAATTTAAAAAAAAATGCAAAAAACTACTACTTGACTACAATGAAAAATTTTCATATTTTATTGCGTTGAAATTATTTCTGGGTTAAAGAGAAGCAAACAAGATAGATCGGAGGGTATAATTCAGTATATATAGTAACAAGTTCAGAAAAGTACCAAATAAAGTACTTATATGCTCAAATTGAAGATTTTTAAACTCTTAAATAGTTTTTAAGTTAAAATGATAAAAAGCAATACATAGATAATAAAATTTTTTAAAACTACCAATTTCTAAAATTTACCAAAAAAGTACTTTTTTTTTAAAAAAAATTTAAGTTTTCCCTATCTAATTTTATATTTAATTTTTACTATTAAAAATATGTAAAAAAAAATTATTTTTTAAAAAAGTACCAAAAAAGTACTTTCTGGAAAAATTAAAAAAATTTCATATTTTAAAGCGTTTGAACCCAGAAATATGACTACTTTAAATAGGCAAAATGAGTTAGTTATAAGGATCTAATACACAATTTTTATGCAAGTACCAAATTTAGAAAAGTACCAAAAAAGTACTTTTATGCTAAAATTTAAGATTTTTGACTTTTTAAGCACTTAAATGTTTTTTAAGTCAAAATGAGCAAAAACAATGCATATAATACAATTTTGTTAAAAGTACTAATTTCAAAAATTTACAAAAAAAAGTACTTTTTTAGAAAATTTAATTTTCCCTATTTAATTTCATATTTATTTTTTACTACTAGTATTAAGTAAACAATTATATTAAAAAAAAAATACTTTCTGAGAAGAGTAAAAATTTTCATATTTTAAAGCGTTTTAAAATATGACGATGATATGAGTTAGTTTTACGGATCTAATACACAATTTGTATGAAGGTACCAAATTTAGAAAAGTACCAAATAAAGTAATTTTATGCTAAAATTTAAAATTTTTAACCTTTTTAGCACTTAAATGGTTTTTAAGTCAAAATGAGCAAAAACAATGGATATATAATACAATTTTGTTAAAAGTACTAATTTCAAAAATTTACCAAAATAGTACTTTTTTTAAAAAAAATTTGATTTTCCCTATCTAATTTCATATTTATTGTTTACACTAAATATATGTAAAAAAATTATTTAAAAAAAAAGTACCAAAAAAGTACTTTCTTAGAAAAGTAACAAATTTTCAAAATGAGTTAGTTTAAGGATCTAATACGCAATTTTTATGAAAGTACCAAATAAAGACTTTTTAAAATAAAATTTTAATTTAAAACTTCACATTTAAGTTAAAATGAACAAAAAACTTATTTTTTTTTAATTTTTGTACTTTTGTACAAAAAGGTACTTTTTGAAAAAAATAATTTTAGATAAAAATTATTATTTTTAATATACAAATAATTGTAAATTCATAATAAAAAATGTTTTTTTTTTTTAAAGTACCAAAAAAGTACTTTTTGTAAAAATAACTTTTTTTAATAAAATTTTAGTTAAAATATTATATTTTTATATATTTTTGATTTTTTTTTATATTTTTGATTTTTTCAAAAAGTACCAAATATTTACAATTTTCAAACATCACATAGCACTTAATGAACTTTTTAAAACTTATTTCTTAACGTTTTTTCTCATAATGCTTACTGCAAACGATTTATTAAAAAAGTACTTTCTAAGAAAAATTATATCTCATACACAAATAATTGTGTATTCATAATTGCTAATAAAAACGATTTTTTGAAAAAGTAACAAAGAGGTACTTTTTATAAAAGTCATGGTTTTTTTTCACATATTTGAGCATTTATGAAACAAAGAAATTCATAAATTAAAATATTTTTTTAAATGTTTGATTTTTTAAAAAAGTACTTTTTGTAAAAATCATGGTTTTTTAAAAAAGTACTTTTTGTAAAAATCATGGTTTTTTAAAGATATTTAGTTTTTTTTATTATAAAAACAATTTTATATAGCTATTTGCACATAAAAAACTTTTAAAAAATGTTTTTTTTTTTTTGAAAAAGTACCAAACAAATTTGGTTTTTGTAAAAAAAATCTAAGTTTTTTTATTTATTTTTCATATTTTTTGAGCTTTGTTGAAATAACAAAATGCTTAAAAACAAAAAAAAAAGTACTTTCCTATAAAATATTTCATTTTTTTTACTTTTTGTAAAAATCAAACTTTTTTAAAGAAATTATGTAAATTTTATTTCTTTACAGTTTTTAAATTTTGTTTGATAAAATAAAGTACCTAAAAAGTACTTTTTGTAAAAATCAAACTTTTTTTAAAGAAATTAAGTAAATTTTAATTCTATACAGTTTTTAAATTTTGTTTCATAAAATAAAGTACCTAAAAAGTAGTTTTTTAAAAAAAACTACTTTTTGTGAAAATTTAACTTTTTTAAAGAAATTATTAAAATTTAATTTGTTTCATAAAATAAAGTACCTAAAAAGAACTATTTTAAAAAAAAAAAAAGTTTGAAGAGGCTGTTATGGTGATCGTTTACAAAACCATCCACACTTTTTATAGAATAACACTCCTCCTTTTCCTGTATCAAATACTTTGCTTTACTTCACTACAGAATTATTTCCCTTCCTGTCATTTTATTTTTTAATTATCTTCCAACTCATTGATTTTAAAGAATGTTGCTGAGATTTTAATTCCATTGATATTTTTTATGTAACAAACAATAAATTGTATGTAATCTTTATGAGTTATACACATTAAATGATCGCGATGACTTATTGAAATTTCTCATTAAAAATTGATTAGTCATTTAAAAGATCATTAACATAATACTCTAGTGAGAGAAAAACAAAATCTGTAAAGAACTTATAAAAAAAATAAAAAAAAAAATCCTTTAAAAAGCCTACGCAAATGCGAAATCTCTGTTTTGAAATCAACAAATCATTTGTTTACTTTTCAAAAGTCACCAAAATGACACATTTAACTGACAACTGTATTTAATATAACCCAAAAAAAAAAGAAACTAATGAAGATACAAATGAATGAAACACTAGGGATAAAGTAAAAAATGAAATGTTTACATGAGCAGCAGTGTTGCTCAAACTAGTTGAAAAAACCGGCAAAGATTTGTTATTGTTTTCAAAATATTTTTTTTTGTTTGTGTTGTGTGTGTGTGTTCATGAGAGCTACAAAAAGAGAATGAAACATCAGAGATCGTTTTGTTTATGTTTGAAACAGCTGTTTTCAGTTGTGTCCATTGTGGAATTGGGAGACAAGACACCACAACAAAAAATACTTGTTTAACAAGTTATAAACAATGGATAAACATTTTACATTTAGTAGTCAACCAACTGTTGACAATTGAACTAGAGCCTAATCAAAATAAGGCGGGCGTGTTACGATCGTGTTATAAACGAATAATAAAGAAAACGAATATTGTTAAACGCGCCAAATTACGCGATTTAAACAAACCAACTCTTCTAAACAGAGTTCAACTCTTTTTTATTTTTTCTTAGTACTTGCAAAATTATAGCAATTATATATGCTAAATCTTAATTGAATAATCAGTTTTATTACTTCCACTAAAAAAAAAAAATAAAAAATTTAAATTGAAAGTGCAAAATTGTAAACTATTGTATGCTGTACTGAGTTTAATTTTCTAATCAAACAAATAATTCTTAATTTAGCTAAGCAAAAAGAGGAAAATATAAAAAAAGAATTCTATGCTTAAAGTATGAGTTCATTCATTTATTGTTTGTTCGTTAGTTCATTTCTTTAATTATGCTAAAAATAGCTTATACATATATTTTTTTAATATTAATTGTGGCAAGAATTTCATGACTTTTTAATTAATAAAGAAAATAATAAAAAAAAAATCATATAAATAAATCATTTAAGAAAATATTTATTAACAAAAAATTCTTTAAAATTTGTTTTATATAATTGTTTAATTGAAAGTTTTTGTGTAGTTCCAAAGTGTTTGTTTGTATTGCTAAATCTGAAGTGTATTTGAGTTTTTCAAGTGTTTTTCTAAAAAAAAAAAAACGAAATTGAAGTTTTGTGTTTTTAAAACCAAACAAAAAATTTTACAAGAAAAATCGTTTAACGTTTTTAATATTTCAAAAAAAGAGAAAAAGAATTTACTTAAAAACCACAAACATTTAGGTCAAGTAGTTAGCAGTGCTGTTATTATAAGGTAAATTATCTATAATCATAGAGAAAAAACTGACAAAAAAATATAAAAAAAGATAATACAAAATCAGCTTCAAAATTTCTTAATTTATAAAAACAATGAATTGGTCAATTCACGAGGTCTCTTATCATGTCATAGTGTCCTAATATTTCCCGACTCGGCGGCTCGGCTTAACCGACTCATAGGCGTTCGGCGCAGGTCTCTGCTGGTTGGTTACGATAACACAATAAACATAGCATACAAAGTAGTATTATTTTGGGAATTTTTTTGCTGGAAAGGCAATAACAATATTTTCAAACAATTGTGAAATATTAGGACAATATGACATGATAGAAGACCTTGTGAATTGATTAAATATATTTCCTAATATTAATATAAAAATCTGTTAAAACACTACTCAATCTATGATGCTAGTTAAAATAATTACGAAATTTTTTAAAAATTTTTATTTAGCACTTTTTTAAAAAGTACCTATTTGGTACTTTTCTAAAAGGTACCTATATACTACTATTTGAAAAAGCAGCTATCATACTTTTTGAAAAAGGACATACATATTTAGTTTATATTACAATAAAAAGTAGCTATTTACTTTATCAAAAAGTACAAAATATATTTAAAAAAAAAAAAGTACTAAAATGGTATGATATTTTTTTTAAAGAATTAGTAAATGTACTTCTTTAAAAAATCAAATTTTGTACTTTTTGAAAAAGTTCTTATTTAGTACTTTTTTCAAAATATATGTATATATTTTGTACTTTTGATTTAGTACTGTTAGAAAAAGCAGCAATTTAGTACTTAAAAAATCATACTTTTTGATAAAAGACATTTATAGTACTGAAATAAAAAGTTATTTAGTACCCTCATATTTTGTACTTTTTGAAAAAGTACCTATTTAGTACTGTTTGGAAAAGTAGCTATTTATCAAAAAGTATCCATTTA
This sequence comes from Calliphora vomitoria, assembly GCA_942486065.2. Taxonomy (NCBI): domain Eukaryota; kingdom Metazoa; phylum Arthropoda; class Insecta; order Diptera; family Calliphoridae; genus Calliphora; species Calliphora vomitoria. The sequence goes on along the minus strand of OW818030.2, from coordinate 8,346,388 downwards.
ATACTTTTTAATGCATTAATTATTTAGTACTTTTTTCAAAATGTACTTATAATACTTTTTTAAACTGTAACTTTTCAGTACTTATTTCAAAATTAATTTTACTTTTTCAAAAAGTAAAAAGGTAAAACCATAATCATTTAGTACTTTTTTAAAATGAACATACATATTTAGTACTTTTGAAAAAGTACCTATTTAGTAATGTTTGAAAAAGTAGATATTTAGTACTTTATCAAAAAGTATCCATTTAATACTGTTAAAAACATTAATTATTTAGTACTTTTTTAAAATTAACTTAGTACTTTTAAAAATGCACTTATTCAATACTTTTTTAAACTGTAACTTTTTAGTACTTTTTCAAAATGAATTTATGTAATACATTTTCAAAAATTATTTATTTAGTACTATTTTAAAAAAGTAAAACCATAATTATTAAGTACTTTTTAAAAATGTACTTATTTCAAATGGACAAAATATGATATGTATTTTAAAAAAGTACTAAATGTGCTTTATGAAAAGGTACCTATTTAGTACTTTTGGAAAAGTAGCTATTTAGTACTTTATCAAAAAGTATCAATTTAATACTTTTAAAAAACATTAATTATTTAATACTTTTTAAAATGTATTTATGTAGTACTTGAAAAAATTTACTTATTCAGTACTTTTTTTCCAAATGTACTTATTTAATACTTTTTCTAAAATGTCTTATATGAAATGTCTTTTCTAAAGTACTTTTTTAAAATGTACAAAATATAATTTCTTAAAATAGTACTAAATGTACTTTTTGAAAAGGTACCTATTTAGGTTTGAAAATGTAGCTATTTAGTAATTCATCAAAAATTATACATTAAATACTTTTAAAAACATTAAATATTTAGTATTTTTTTCAAATAATTTCATTTAGTACTTTTTTAAAATTAAATTATTTAGTACTTTTGTATTTATTTAGTACTTTTAAAAATTTACTTATTCTGTACTTTTTTAACCTGTTACTTTTTAGTACATATTTCAAAATGTACTTATTGAATACTTTTTCAAAAATTAAAGTACCAAATCTTTTTTCTAAAGTACTTTTTAAAAATTAACTTATTTAGTACTTTTTTGAAATGTGCTTATTACAAAATATATAGTAGTGTTTAAAAAAGTAGATTTTAGTACTTTTTTAAAATTAACTTATTTAGTACTTTTTTAACATGTACTTATTTATTACTGTTTCAAATAATTACTTATTTGATACTTTTTTCAAAAAGTAAAAATTTTCTTTCTAAAAATCAATATGCAACATTTTAGTACTACTTTTACAAAAATTGTGCATTAACCTTATTGCTTATTTTACCTTAAAAACAGTTTAAAAAGAACTTTTGCAACAATTATGTTTTTTACATACAATAATAGAAATAGTAATTAGGACTTCAGAATGAAAAATTGAGGTTTTACCAAAAAATACTTTTTTTGTTCTTCTACAAAAAGTACTTTTTAATATGTACCAAGTACAAATAAATGTGGTATTAATGAAAAGAGTTCAAAATGTATTTAAAAAGTAATTCTTTATATTATATTGGTTATATTGGTTATGTTCATTTAGGTTGGATGAAAAAGTACTTATATGGTACTTTTATAAATATTAGTTTTTTATAAAATTCATTTAAGCACGTAAATATTATTACATATTATTTATTGAGATTTTTCAAAAGGTACCTTTTTTCTACAATACTTTGAAATTTTTATTGGAAGCTCGATAATATTTTTAATAAAACCATTTTTCGAATTCAGTTACTATTTTAATTTTATTAAAGCTGTTATTTTACCCAAAATACGGAAATTTCAAATTTTGTCAAAAAGTACTGTTGGTACAATTATTTTTATTAATATTACTTAAAATATAATAAAAGTACTTTTTTAGATTCTATTGTAAAAACTCGATAGTTTTAATGAAAAAAGGTTTCAATTTATTTAAATTAATTCTTTGAATTGAAATTTTAAATTTTTTCAAAAAGTTCTATTTTGGTACTTTTATAATTTTTTCTATATTCGGCTGGGAAATTCTAAATAATTATTTCAAATGTGGAAAAAATCTAAATTTTTTCAAAAAGCACTTTTTGTTACTTTTACAAAAATCATATTCTTTATAGAATCTATTGTAAAAACTCGATATTTTTTATAAAAAAAGATTCCAATTTATTTGAATTAATTCTTTGATTATTTTACAAAAATTTGGAAAATTTTAAGTTTTTTCTAAAAGTACTATTTTGGTACTTTTGAATTTTTTTCTATATTCGGCTGGGAAATTCTAAATAATTATTTCAAATGTGGAAAAATCTCAATTTTTTCAAAGTACCTTTTTTGGTACTTTTTCAAAAATCCAATTTTTTATATGGTCCAATGTAAAACCTCGATATTTTTAACGAACAATGGCTGCAATTTGTTTCAATTAGTTCTCTGAGTTAATTAAAGCTGATTTGTTTTATATAAATAATTTGAAATTTTTTAAAAAAAAGTACTTTTTGGTACTTTTCTAAAAATAATTTTTTTAATATTCTGTAATTACATTTAATATAATTGCTTTAATTATGGCAAAATTTTTATATTTTAAAAAAGAAATTTTTTTTATTTTAATGTTTTTTGTACTATACAAAAACAGGAAATAGTAAAATTTTTACTTTTTCAAAAAGTACTTTTTTGGTACTTTTATTAAAATTGAATTTTTTTACTATTAAAAGGTTATTCGGGAATACAAAATTAATATTTTAGTAAGATAGTTTTCTTATGCTAAATTCCCAATTTTATTGATAAATTCACTGAAATTTATTGTTGGGGGATAAACTAGTTCCTATGCGTATTTCACTGGTTGCTTAGGCCAGATCATCAAGAAACCTTTTCCCAAAAGGCTTTAGAAAAACTAAAGATATATAAATAAAACTAAAAAGTAGGTAAGAATTACAGACACTCAAGCTTTATTTGTATAAATATCAATTATACAAAAACAGGAAAAATTTTTACATTTTCAAAAAGTACTTTTTTGGTAATATGTAATATGTATTATAAAAATTTATTTTTTCCAGATGTCTAAATTAGTTGTATTTTACAAAATCTTAGAAAATGTTTGTCTTTGGTACTTTTTTAAAAATTGGTTTTTTATATGTTCGTTGATAGAAATTAATTTTTTTTTTCAAAAAGTACTTATTTTGGTACTTTTTTAAATTTGTTTAATTATATATGGTCGTTAATAGAAATTCAATATTTTTAATGAGGAAGTCTCAAATTAGATTAAATCAGTTTCGTATTTAAGTTCTTGTTGTATTTTACTAAAACTGGGATAGTTTTAGCCTTTTTCAAAAAAGTACTTATTTTGGTACTTTTTTAAAATTTGTTTTATTATTGATAGAAATTCGATATATTGAATGGAAAAGTCTAAAATTTGTTTTTAAATTTAAATTATTGTTGTATTTTTCCAAAACTAGTAAAATTTTTACTTTTTTCAAAAAGTACTTTTTTGGTACACTCAACATTTTTTGTTTCATGGAGAAATCTCAAATATGCTTAGAACAGTATTTTTACTTAAATTCTTGTAGTATTTACAAAAACATGGAAGATTATGATTTTTTTACATTTTTGGTACTTTTTTAAAAATATTTTTTTGGTACTTTTCAAAAATAGTTGATAGTAACTCAATATTTTGAACAAGAAGTCTCAAATCAGCTTAATTTCGAATATTTATTTAAATACTTTTAGTATTTTACAAAAACTGGGAAAATTTTTAACTTTTTTCAAAAAGTACTTTTATGTGCACTCAAAATTTTCTCTTTCATGGAAAAATCGCAAATATGTTTAGAATAAAACAGAACTTATTTTCTTGTTGTATTTACAAAAACATGGAAGATTTTTTACATTTTTGGTACTTTTCAAAATTTGTTTTTATGGTTGCTGATTGCAGTTCAATACTTCGAATAAAAAGTCTCAAATATGCTTAATTTTGTGTATTTATTTAAATTCTTGTAGTTTTTTGAAACTTTTAAAAAAAAGTACTTTTTTTCAAAAGTACTTTTTTCAAAATTTCATATAAATTTTTATTTTTTTATGTTAAACAGTAACAAATTTATATAAAAAAAGAAAAATTTTAATTTTTTAAAAAAGTACTTTTTTTGGTACTTTTATAAAAAACTCTGCTTTTGTACTATTTTTAGTACCCAAAAAAATATTTGTAATGAACATTATTAAAATTAATAAAACTTTGTTAATTTCCGATAAATCAAATAATTTTTGTAAGACCCTGCCTTAGTCTGTGAATACCCTTACAACAAGAACAAATTATTAATAATAAAATACAATAAATTATGGCAAAAAAATAGACAACTGTAAAAACACACAAAGGCCTCAAGATTTTTTCTTGATAATGAATAGAAAACAAGAAAAATACCGGCAAAAGGTCAAAAAGTCATCAAACAAACAAACAAAATTAAACAGACAAAACAAAGTCTACAAAAAAACACACAAAACATAAGGTGCTGCAGAAGGACATAGTTTTCGTCCTGTTATAGACATTAAACTAAATGAATGTGTTTAACAGGATACAAAAAACAACAACAACAACTAGAATACAATATTAATAATGACAGATAGTAAGTTAAGGTCCTGAGTATTTGACATAAGTATATGGATGTATGTATGTTTAGGTATGTCTATGCAGAGGTATGTGTGTTATCCTTATTATCATTATCTTTATACTCATTTTTACTTAAGGGCGTGTGTGTAGTAGTTTGTCTTTTTTTTTTGTCCTTCTCCCTTTGCTTCTCTGGTATGTTTTTTTTGTTGCCATTAATTTGGTGTTTTTATCTCTTTTAAAGGACAAATTACTTATTTCGTTTATGTTTTAGTTTAAGGAAAAATTTATATTAGAACATTTGTCAATGCTGTGTTAGTTATCCTTTATGTCAATGACTTTGTTGTTTAGGTGTTGAAATTGACAAATGTCATCAGAGTTGTTGTTGTTGTTAAGGAAGTATAAATGAGTTTAAAAGATTGCCTGTCAATGCAGGTCTACTACATTGTTAGTTAAAAAAGGATCTCTTGGTTGCTGTTTGATCTTGTTTTAGAGAGGAAATTAGTTGTGTAATTGTCATGTGTTTTTGTTGGAAAAAGAAAAATTTAGAAAATAACATCTGTTTTTTGTAATGAATGAAGAATAAAAGAAAGTAATAGTCATATTTTATTTAACTAATATTTGTGGAACCTGATGGAATTGTGATTAAAAAGATCACAAGGATTTTAATAAAATATGCGTTTCTTTTGTCATAGAAAAAATTAGGTTGAATTTTATAGAAAAAATAAATATAATTTAAAGTAATATCTTTCATTTAAGTATCAATTATCTCTGTTTGAATTTATATTTCCACAATAAAAAAAAACAAAAAAAATTTTAGAACAAAAATTTCTTGGGATTTTTTTTTTTAATTCGTGGCTATTTAAAAAAATATATACCTAGAATTGATTTATTTGTGTAAGAAATAAAAGCTTAATTTATTATTTGTCTCAAACTTGCGAAATATTTAGCTAAAACTCCATTTTACTTAAATTACAAGGTGGCACAAAAGTAATCCTCCTATCAGAAAATGCTATAAATTTTCCGATTGGCCCCTAATGACAGTTCTGTTTTGACATTTGTGTAGTAAACACATGCGAAATACACGTTAATAAACAATGTTACGCTACACTGCTCCAGAACGCGGAATATTGCTGACTATTTATTTGACCAATAATCGGCAAAATTTATAGCATTTTCTGATAGGAGGATTACTTTTGCGCCACCTGTTATAATTAATTCAAATAATTTGCTGAAACTGAGAGATTTATAAAACCAAGCATAGTTTTTAAAAAGTTAAATTTTTTGATTTGGTGAAATTTTTTTTAATTTTTTTGAAACAGTTTATAAAATTATATATTAATATTTTTAGAAAAATTTAACAGTGTTACAAAGTTTAAAGTATTGCCTATACAGTTCACTAAAAATTTTTTTCTAAAAACTTTCTCAACTTATTATTACAAGCATTTGAAAAATCCACATATTTAATTTTTTTTTTTCAAAAAAATTTAAATTTTCTTAGGTTTCTTTCTTTCCTTAAAGTACTTTCCTTTAAATTTTTTAGAAACTGTGATTACCCTTAATACTTTACATGAATCATACCCAGCCAAATAAATCTAAAATATCCAATTATATATGAGAACTACCTACCGCATTGCCTTTTTTAGTTTCAAACTACTTATTTATTGTTTTCTTCAATTTATTCTATATTTTCCTCTATGATTCACATTTTCCAACTAATTCTATTTGGCTTAAACAATTTTCACGCCTTGTCATTATTTCTGTGCTGGCTGTGTTTATAACAAAAGTTCCTTATAATATAATTAACATAATTCTATCATAATTTTTCCTGTTATTTTTGAACACTTATTATCTTGATTATCAGCAATCATCATTATTATCATCATATCACACCACAAATAATTGTATAATTTATAATTTTTTGGTTAGAAGTTTTTCGTTGTGTCTTTATTTATTGTTGTTTCTATTGTTTGCTTACAAACATTTATTGTTGTTGTTTTTATTATTGTTTATTAAACAATTACTATTATAATGTTTATGGCTATTGTTGTTAGTTGTCACAATGACTTGGCTATTATAAATGTGACAGCTGTCAATTAATAAAACAAATTATGATTTTGTGTATCTCTTATTCACTCTTTTTGTCTATAATGGAAGAGACACTTGAGTAATAGAGTCAAGACAATGAGACCAAACAAATTGGGTGGTCTTTGTTGAGAGTTGTTTTAAAAAAAGGATTTGAGGAGATTTAAAAAAGCATGAATGTTTCAGTAGTGATAAGGAGTAAATATGAATAATTTAAATAGAAAAATATTATTTATTAAATTAATAATTGAATATAAGGTTAGAATCTTAAAATTATGGTTAAAATTAATATTATAAAATTAAAATCAAAATTTACATTTGAGATGTTAGTAACATTTTGCATGAATTATATGAAAAAATTTAAAAATTTTCAAAAGGGGGCAAGGTTTGTGGACCTTCAGAGGAGTAAATAAAGGCTTTTTATATAAGTATTTGATATTTTTAAAAACCATAGTTTCAAGTCCTATGGTTTTTAAAAATATCAAATTGATATTGATATTTTAGTAAAATTGAGTAATTTTATGAATTTTTGGGACATAATTTGATTTAAAAACTAACAAAATTATAATATGGTGATTTTCCATAAAGAAAAATATTAAATTTGAATTAATGTAAAATTTTAACGGTTAAAGATATCATAACAAAATTTGGAACTAATATAGACTTAAATGTCCTTAAATTATCGACATTATAACATTTGACATTGTTTATTTTCAAATACCGAAATTCCTAAACCGGGGAAAATGTGTTACAAAAACTGAGTTTTTTTAGAAAAGTGCCCACTGTGACGTTATTTACCGTGTGATAGTAAAAAAAACTTTGTAGATGTTTAAGAAGCATATAGGGTTATATAAATATGAAGCTTTTTTGAGGATCGTTGGTTTGCCTGTTTAGAATTTTTTACTCAAATCTAAAATTTTGTTTAAAAATTGGCCAAGTTTGTAAAGGTCTGGGCGGTGTTGTGTCCGCTTAAGTGCGCCAAAATTTACTTTACACGCTTTTGCATTAAATTCTCTTTTCGGGTCATATAAAAATTGTATATAGTCCTGAAGAAAATTTTTTTTTAGAAAAGAGAAAATATATGGGACTTTTTGGGAAAAAACTTTAAAAATACGGCATTTTGGATGCGTTTAACTTTTTATAGAAACAAGATAACTGTTAGCAATTTTATTTTATTGTTTTAGTTAGAATTTTATCACCGATATAGGTGCTATTTTAGAAAAAAAATTCAACCCTCCGTAGGGTCGTCTACATCTAAAAAACCATAAAAAGATCGAGCAAAATTAAAAAAAAAATAAATAAACCTAAATATCTCTGTAAGCGTATTTTTTGTAGATCTTCTTAAGCACTATTTATATTTTAAATTTCAGCTCATTCGGTTCATAAATGGATTTTTGGCGATTTTTTTTTTTTTTTAAATTGGTGACCAATTTTGAGGGGCAACGCACTGGCCCCCATTAGCGGTAGGAAGCTGAACAGCTGCAAATCAACTCGAAAATATCTCAGCTCCAACCATGTGAAATTTCGTAACAATATCTCTAATAGTTCCCGAGATACCGAAATATTTCCACATAAAAACGTTTCTAAACCACTGTGCGGGGCACGGTCTGGCCTATAAAGCGGGTGAGGCAAAATTTCCCAACCCCTTCATTCTAAATACTTTCCAACAAGTACTGCAACATGTGGCTGAGCATTGTCACGATGGAATATTACAGTTTCATGTCTGGTCGCATATTCTGAGCGTTCTTCAGCCAATGCTCGCTTTAAACGAATCTGTTGCGTTTGGTACAGGTGATTTGGTCAGATTTCAGCAGCTCATAATAGATAGTAGCCTTTTGCAGCCACCAAATACAGAACATTACCTTAGTGCCATGTGTATTTGGCTTTGGTATCATTCGGCAGGTTGGCCGGGCTTCACATACGATTTCTTACGCATCGGGTTATCGTAAATGATAGATTTTTCATGGCAAGTAATGATTCGGTGCAAAAATGATTTTCTTTTATAGCGTTCAAAGCAGCATTTCAGACATTTAAAATCGTATTTCAAGGTCTCTCAGCCAAATTTCCTGCTTTTGTTTCAAAATTGCTGATTGTGTACACGCAGAAAAAAATATAGTTGTGCATGTTTACTGTAACCATTTCAACATTTTTAACACTATAATATAATCACAGTTACCACAATTATATAAAATTGTGGTAACCATAATATGGTTAACTTACGATTCACATGATTGTATCAACCATATATATGGTTACAGTTAACAAGTATATGTTTGTGACAACCATTCCTCAGATTATGATAGCCATAAGCCGAGAGCAACATAATATGGTAAGTCCTTCATCATATAAATGGTTGTCACAAACATATACTTGTTAACTGTAACCATATATATGGTTGATACAATCATGTGAATCGTAAGCTTTGGGGAGCAATCGGTGTGCTACAGCATCACTTTTTAAAAGAAGTAAAGCAAAACTTCCCGCATATGACGCTTTGTTGGCACAAAATTCCACATTTTCGAAGAAAAAAAAAAAACTTTGTTGTTTCCTCTATAGTATTCAATATCTAAGTGATAATAAATGACAGATATGTGCACTTGAAAATGTCATATAAGTTACTAAAAACAAAAACCTTGTAAATCCCGCATTTTGAAGTCATACACCCAATATTTATAGGAAATTGTAACAAAATTTGCTATTTATTGGAGGCTTTGAGTGCTGGCCACTGCTCTAAGCATTTAAAGTATCAAATTTTCTTTTATTCATAAGTTCAATGAGCCATTAGAAATCTCTTAATAATTTGTCATACTTCATTGAGTATAACTACTTAAAATTCATTCGATTTTTTTCTGTTTTTTTTCAATTAAGCTGAAGGGTATATCAGATTTGGCTTAGCTGAATATAGCACTCTGACTTATTTTCCTGCACTGAGAGTGTTTTTTAGCCATTTGATCTTTTTAAACACTTAATCATTCATAACCAAGTTAATGAGCCATAAAAAAATATAACAAAACACTTTGTTTAAGTTTATGTCTACTGTTTTTTTAACAGATTAAGACAAAAAAAAAGCTAGTTAAACACTAAAAATTATTAAAAAAAATTTAAAATAATTTGTCACCAATAAAACAGCATGTCTCAAAAAAGAGACTAGTAGAGTTTTAAAGTTGCTTAAGCATTCATTCTTAAGCTTTAAAGCTTAAAAATGTTTTTATTTTTTTATTTAACGCCCTATTAAATTTAATTTGTTATTAAATTTTTGAAACATTTAACTTCATTATCACACCAGCCAGGCAGGCAAACATTACAATTATTTGATGGCAGGAAAGTTATTTAGTTTGTCGTAATTTTCCTTCAACTAAAATCATTTTCATTTTCAGCTTAAGTCAAATATTGTTGAATTTTATAAGCCAAAATACAGACTTTTTTTTGAACACAAAAATTCATATACATACATTTACACTCAAACTAACACATTTAAGGCCTATGTTAATGTAGCTGTGTGTAAGTATATTTGTAGCTGTGGCTGGAGTTTTGCTGGCTGGGTTGAAATGTCTTAAAATTTGTGTTGACAACCAAGTTGGCGTCAGTGGTTAACCATTGTTGTTTGTTGCTGCTATTGTACTCTCTGTATATAAGTATGTATGTTGTTGGCTTGGATCTAAAGATCTTTAAGTTTACAAATGACAGCTGTTAAATAGAGTTTTCTGTAGCAACTTCGTACTCATTTCTATGAGTTCTTTGTACACTAACAAATTTGTTTGGTAATTGTTAGACTATGTATGAGTGTTGTGTTGTGCTGTGTGTGTGTCTTAAATTTAAATTTTCTCCAAAAATAGGCATAAAATATTATTTGAAAAAATTTGAAAATTAATTGCATGGAAAATTCAAAGAATTCAATTAGAGGTAGTTATGTCTGTTTATGTGTGTTTGTGTATGTATGATGATGATAATGATGATGTTGTGGAAGACTTACAAAATTTATTTATTTGTAATTGAATTAGAAAAATAATTGAAATTTGAAATGTAAAGAGGAAATATGAAAGGCATTATTACCAAACGACTGAAAAGGGTGTTCGTAAAAGAAAATTTAATTTAAATTCAAGATAAAGTTATTTAAATTTTGGGGGATTTGTTTAAAAAAATCGTTAGTTAACCACAAATCTGTTTAAAAAAAATACTTTTAATGGTAAATATTCGCAAAGGTTGCTATTTTTAGAAAAAAAATTCTCAAAAATTTCGATTTTATAGAAAACTTGCTATTTATAGTAAATTTTAAGAAAATTTGCTATTTATAAAAAATATATTTTTTTGCATGAAAATAAAAATTTTTTTTTCTTTTAAAAACCTCATGAAAAATCGAAAACGGTTGAAATTGTTCAAATTTATTACTTTATCCCAAAGCCACATATAATAGCAACAAAATGAGATATCGGTCATAAAAATCGATAGATTCTTTTCGAATTTATTCACAATTTAACCCTCAACTGCTTAAGCATGCCTCAAGGCACTCATCGCAAAAATGCCAATAACTCTTGCAACAGTTGCTAAAAACGTACTTAAATATTTTAATAAGCCTTGAAACCAATAACCGGTTGGTATTTAAAATCGAGAAAATCGGCAAACAAATGGCTGAGATAAGGAAAAAACCGGGCCAACCTCGATTGTTGGCCTATTTTAGATCTATATCTGGATTACTAAGTCATTAATATAGACAATATGGATATCTTATGATAGATATTTCAAAGTCCATTGCAACGATCTATATAAGGCTATAGTAATTTGGACCTACAATGGGTCAAAATCGGGAAAAATATTTTTTTTTAAAAAAAAATTTTTTCATACATTTTTTTTCACTAGTAAATTAAAAAAAAAATATTAAAAAAAAATTTGAAAAAAAATAAAAAAAAATATTTCGAAAAAAAAAAAAAATTTTGAAAACAATTTTGAAAAATATTATTTTTTAAATTTCAAAAAACAATTTAAAAAAAAAAAATAATAATTTTGTTTACCTATTTAAAATTTTTATTTTAAATTAAAATTTGGTGAAGGGTATATAAGATTCGGCACAGCCGAATATAGCTCTCTTACTTGTTTTTTTCTTAAAAAGTATTCTTTTATTTTATATATTGGTGTTAAGGTTTATGTAAATTGATGAGTGCCTTCAGGCACTCTTGGGCATTGCAGACTAGTTTTACTGTCTCAGTTTTTCCCTTATATAGCAAAATGTTGTTTGTTTTCTTTGCTTTGATTTGCAATTTTTTTAAAAAAGGTCGAGTGAACAAACGTTTTAAATTATCTGATTTGAGTGATGAACAATCAGAAAAGTTATTTTCTATAAAAATGTATAAACTATACTTACTAAAACCCGACTATGTTACAATCGCTAGCCCCACGGGTGCCTTGAGGCACACATTTAGTTTTTCCCACCTGGCTGGTAAACCATTGATTGTACAAATTTTTAAATGTTGTTTTTGAAATCAAATGCCCAAATTTACCAAAATAAAAAAAATTATTACCAACGTTTTTAGCCATATTTTTTAGAAATTGCCATTAGAGGGTTAAGTGAATTCGCAAATTTTTACAAAATTTTAGGTTATTGTTTGATATACATAAAATCAGCTTTTTGTAGGAAATTCTTACCAAATTTGCTTTTTATACGAAATTTTACCCAAATTGCTATTTATATTAAATTTTCCCATTTCTATAGTAGATTTCCAAACAATTTTACATTCGATAGTAATTTTCTCCAAAAAAAAAATAGTGAAGTCGATATAGCCATGTCCGTCTGTATGTTGAAATCAACTTTCCGTAGCCCCCAAATAACTTACAAACATAATTGATACATCAGTATTTCGGGAATTCTTCCGGCTCGGTTGCTATTTAAAATCGAGAAAATCGGCCCACAAGTGGCTGAGATATAAGGAAAAAACCGGGACAACCTTGATTTTTGGCCTATTTTTTATCTATATCTGGATTACTAAGTCATAAATATAGACAATATGGATATCTAATGATATCAACAAATTTTTTTTCACTAATAAATTTTTAAAAAAATTAAAAAAAATTTTGAAAAAATGTAAAAAAAAAAATTTTAAAAATGTTGAAAACATTTAAAAAAAAGAAAATTTTTTTAAAATTTTAAAAACATTTTGGAAAAAATTAAAAAAAAAACTATTTAAAACAGTTGAAAGCAATTTTTTTTTTTAAATTTTGAAAAACAATTTGAAAAATAAAAATCAATGTAATAAATATAAGATTCGGCACAGCTCTCTTACTTGTTTTTTTTTAAAAAATTTCGAATATTTATCCCCAAAATTTACTTTTCCTAGTAAAATTTTCTACTAAATTTTCCCTACATTTGTTGTTCTCGGAAATTTCCCCCAATTTGTTTTTTTTAGGAAATTCTCCCTATTCATAGTAAATTTACCAAGGATAATATACTGTTATGATATATTTACCATGGCTTTATAATTCATAGTAAGTTTATTATGGATTTAATATATATAGTAGATTTACCATGTATATACTTGTATAGTAAATTTAACATGGATTTACAAGGTATTGTAATTTAACCATGGTTTTTCCAATTCATAATTTGTAGTCAAATTTGCTTTTAACAATAATTTTTTTTAAATTTCGAAAAAAAATTTACTTTTTCTAGTAAATTTGTTCAATAGTAACATTTTCTAGTAAATTTTACCAATTCTCCATATTCATAGTAAATTTACTAGACATAGTAATGTATGTATATGGTAATTTTACCATGGCTTTATAATTCATATTAACTTTATTATGGATTTAATATACATAATAAATTTACCATGTATATACTGGTATAGTACATTTACTAGGTATTGTAATTTTACCATAGTTTACCCACAAATTTGCTATTTAACTTTTTTTTACTACGTATTGTAATTTTACCTTAGTTTACCCACAAATTTGCTATTTGAATTTTTTTTTTTAAATTTCGAATACTTCTAATAAATATTTCAAATACTTTATTCACATTTACTAATTTTTTAATTATTTTTTCTATTCTATTTTTAGGTATGTAAAAATCCCTTGGAAATTAACACAATATAATAATTCAAAGCAAGTATAAACTAAAGAAATATGACTTGTTAATTTACTACTAACTAAATTTTTTTTTAAATTTATCTGAAAATTGATTCTAAAAATAATCTTATCTATTTTTATCTTCAGAAAAAACTTATTATAACCTTAATTTCTAAACACATTCCTATCCTGTTGCTCTCATTTACTACAATAACCTTGAAACAGTTTCTTGACAGTTGATTTTTTTTCTTTGTAATATTTTTTTCCCTTGGTAGTTTATAAATTTCACTTCAATATTGAGCAATTGTTTAATCTTTAATCTTTGTACGCTCTGGTACGTTTATAATTTACACAAAAGTTAAGTTTAAAATGAGTTCTTAACACGTTAGTGAATGATCTCAGATTTATGTGCACAACACAGCAACAACGATGAATGACTACGTTTTATTGTATAAACAGTTTACTTAAATGCAATTTAATTTAATAAAAATAAAAAAAATGAAAAAAAGAAACTGTGAAAAGAATATGCGAAAAAAACACTTTATTAAAATTGACAGCTTCAGACATGCGTTAAATGTGCTGCAATGAATTTTTGAAAACAAAAAAAAAGAGGATCCTCGAAAACAAAAAACATGTTTAAACAAGACAACTACACAGAAGTACTTAAAAAAGAAACATTTATTTAAAAATAAATTTATTTACAAAAAAAAAAAAAAATTCGAAAAAATAACATATTTGACATATTGAACATATGTCCGTATAAAAAAAGTGTTTAAATATAAATGAACAGGAGTTAATGTTTTATTTTACTTAACCAGACCCACAGAAAGAATGTTAAGGTTTGAAGCCTACATAAATAATTCAAGGTTAAGTTAAGAATATTTGTTGGTTATCAACAACATTTTCCCTAAAGGCGTAACATATAATGTCTTATGTCTTATACAAACTATTAATAGTTTTTCTTTTTTTTAAACTAAAATCATTTTAAGCTGAAAACTATAAAATTTGAAATTTGAAATAAACTTCCCTCGAGGTTTAAATTTATTATGCCACAAATAATTATTATCTTCTAAATTCAAACACATGTTGCTTGTCCAATAATATATAATTTTAAATTCTAATGAAACCATAAAAAATTATCATAATTTTGTTTATATGCACGATTTCACCCCCTACTGTATAATTTGTGTCAGTGTTTTCTTTATTTTTTTTTTTTTTATGTCGTTTTGAAAGCATGTTGCCTAATTTTTAGCACAATTTCTGTGTTATTTCTTATTTAGCTAAAATTATAAGTGATTTTTGCCATGATTTTTGTTTTATTTCTGTTTGTCTACATTTATGACTGACTTCCTTTTTAAACTATAATTTTATGTATATTTGTGGCATACTTTTCAGTGATTATGATTATTTTCTATTGTTTTTTGTTAAAGTGTTTAAATTGTTGTTATTTTAGCTTTAAAACGCAGAAAGTTTTTTTGTGTTTTTTTTTTGTTATTAAGAACTTTTTGCCATAATAAATTTTTAATGTTTTTAAGTCTGCAACAAAAAATGGTGTCAATTGGCCAACTCTAAAGAATAAATGTTTTTGTAATTGTAGTAACAATTAACACTAATAAATTAATGAAACTTTAAGTTACCAATTAAGGAGATAATTGCAAATATTAAGGCCTTTAAAATCAAAAAAAGTTTAGAATTAAAAATGAAAAGCTAAAAACCTCATAAATATTAAAGAGTTTGCAACAAATAGAAAATATTCAAAAAAAATCAATCTGCTATAAATTTTTAAGAGAAATCAACTAAAAATAGCGATTTTTGGAGAAATCGGCCATAAATAGCAAATTTGCTATAAATAACAATTTAGAAGAATTTAAAAATAACAATTTAGAAGAAATCAACTAAAATAGCAATTTTAGCGAAAAAAACTATAAATAGCAAATTTGGCAGAAATATGTAGAAATAACTAGAAATAGCAAATTTGTGGTTAATTTAGTATAAATAACAAATTTAGGGGAAATAAATATAAAAAGCAGTTATAGGAAAAATTAGCTAAAAATAGTAATTTATGGAAAATCGGCTATAAATAGCAAATTTAGCGAAAATAAGCTATGAATAGCAATTTTAGGAGAAATCGGCTATAAATAGCAAATTTGGGAGAAATAGCTAGAAATAGCAAATTTGTGTAACTTTATAAAGGGAAATTAATATAAATAGCAATTTTAGCGAAAACAAGCTATAAATAGCAAATTTGGGAGAAATAGCTAGAAATAGCAACTTTAGAGGGAATTAATATAAAAAGTAATTTTAGGAAAAATTAGCTGTAAATAGCACTTTAGAAGAAATCAAATAAAAATAGCAAATTTTAGCGAAAATAAGCTATAAACAGCAAATTTGGGATAAATATGTAGAAATAAATAGAAATAGCAAATTTGTGGTTAATTTACTATAAATAGCAAATTTAGGGGAAATAAATATAAAAAGCTGTTATAGGAAAAATTAGCTATAAATAGTAATTTAAGGAAAATCAACTTTAAATAGCAATTTTAGCGAAAATAAGCTATAAATAGCAATTTTAGGAGAATAGGCAATAAATAGCAAATTTGGGAGAAATAGCTAGAAATAGCAACTTTGTGGTAAATTTACTTTAAATAGCAAATTAAAAAGGAAATTAATATAAAAAGTAATTTTAAGAAAAATTAGCTATAATAGCCATTTAGAGAAAATCAGCTATAAATAGCAATTTTAGCGAAAATAAGCTATAAATAGCAATTTTAGGAGAAATAGGCTATAAATAGCAAATTTGTGGTATATTTACTATAAATAGCAAATTTAGGGGAAATAAATATAGAAATTAATTTTAGGAAAAATTAGCTATAAATAGCAATTTAGGAGAAATCAACTAAAAACAGCAAATTTGGGAGAAATTTCTGGAAATTTCTAGAAATAGCAAATTAAGGGAATTTTATTATAAATAGCAAATATGGTGAAAGTTGACTATAATAACAAATTTGAGGGAAATTTTTTATAAATAGCAAACTTAGGGGAATTTTACTACAAATAGCAGAAAATTTAATAAAAATTGCAAATTTAAGAAAATTTTATAAGATAGCAAATTTGTCAGAAATTTTAATAAATAGTCAGTTTGGAGGAAATAGCTAATTGAAACATATCCTTCACAAAATTTAAATATTTTTAGGTAAACAAAATTAAAAAAAAAAATTCAAATTTGTTTTTCAAAATTAAAAAAAAACAAAATTTAAAAAATTTTTAAAAATAAGTTTTTTACCAATTTTTATCCAATTTTTTTTTAAATTTTAAAAAATTTTGTCTTAATTTTTTGTGAGAAAAAATTTATGACAAAAAAAATTTTTTTAGTAAAAAAAAAAATACGGGTTAAAAAATATTTTTCCCGATTTTGAACCATTATAGTTCCAAATTACTATATCTAGCCTTATATAAATTCTTGCAATGGCCTTTGAAATATCTATCATTAGATATCCATATTGTCTTTAGATCAAAAATAGGCCAAAAATCGATGTTGTTCCGGTTTTTTCCTTTTTCTCAGCCATTTGTGTACCGCTTTTGGCGATTTCAAATAGCAACCGAATTGGAAGAATTCACGATATATTGATGTATCAGTTATGTTTATTTGGGGAATTTGGAAAGTTGATTTCAACCGACAGACGGAAATGGCTATATCGACTCCGCTATCTATAACGGTCCAGAACATATATACTTTATGGGGTCGCAAATGAAAAAATGTTGACTCTTGCCACTCATGCTGAAGGGTATAAAAAATTACTATAAATAGGAAATATCCAGAAAATTTACTGTTAATAGGAAACTTCGATAAAATTAAATATAAATAGCTAATTTCAAAAAATTACTATAAATAGCAAGATTTGAAAAAATTTACTAAAAATAGTAAATTTTGAGAAACTTTACTATATTTCTCAAAAATTTACTTTAAATAGCAAATTACCCAAATATTGACGCTGATATCAACTTTCCCAAAAATCAAATATATATTAGTTAATTTCCAAAAAATTTACTATAAATAGCAAAACTTACTATATAAACAGCAAATTTACCAAAAATTTACTATAAATAGAAAATTTCAAGAAAATATTCTTTTAATAGCAATTTTCCTAAAAATTTACTATAATAGCAAATTTCCCTAATATTTACATAATTTCTCAAAAATTTAATATAAATAGCAAATTTCCCAAAAATAGACTGTAATAGCAAATTTTCAAAAATGAACTATATATGGCAAATTTCCCTTTAAATAGCAAATTTCTCAAAAAATTACGTATAAAAAGCAATTTTACCAAAATTTACTATAAATAGCAAATTTCAGAAAAATTTACTATAAATTGTAAATTTCCAAAAATACAAACTATAAATAGCAAATTTACCAAATTATCTATAAATAGCAACTTTCACAAAAATTTACTTTAAATAGCTGATTTCAAAACAAAAAATAGCAAATTCCCTGAAAATTTACTATAAATAGCAAATTTACCAAATTAACTATAAATAGCAATTTTACCAAAAATTTACAATAAATAGAAAATTTACAATAAATAGAAAATTTCAAGAAAATTTACTGTAAATAGTTAATTTTCCAAAAATTAATTATAAGTAGCAAATTTCCAAAAAAAATACTAAAAATATGAAATTCCCTGAAAACTTACTAAAAATAGCTAAATAACAAAAAAAATTACTATAAATAACAAATTTTACAACCATTTTCTAATTTGCACAAAATTTACTATAAATAGCAACTTTTCAGAAAATTTACTGTAAATAGCTAATTCACAAGAAATTTATTATAAAAATCTAATTTCCCGAAAAGTTACTATAAATAGCAAATTTCCAGAAGATTTACTATAAAGAGCAATATTTCTCAAAAATGTACTATAAGTACCAATAATCTTCTTTCTTGTATCACCTTATTCAAATTACATAATTTGTCTAATAAATTACAGTAGTTTGATACTGTGTTTTTAATAAGATCAACTTCATAATTGATAACTTCTTTCAACCGCAAAAACTTTCAAATACCAACTTCAAAAGCTTTTCAACCGCCATTAGCAAGCAGCGTTAAACATTAATTGCTACACACAGCATCATTATGTTCATGTTTCAGATGGCAAACATAATCAAGCCACCACATGTCTGTTTTAACCCACAAAAACACGAACGTTATACAAATATCAAGAAGTAAGGAACAATAAAAAAATACAACTGAATTAAGGTTTTTGAACTGTAATTTAATACCAGCCATAAATCTACTTACAGTATGAAAACCCATTCATAGTTTTTTTTTTTTTTTTTTGTTTTCATCATATGTTACAAAAGACATCAACAAGGAGCTGAAAAGCCAAGAAATATTTCTTAAGCTAGGACAGACAGGCAGACGGAAGGAAGGACAACCATACAGTTGCAGTTGGGGCAGACATTTATTGAAATATGAGTCATGACTTGAACACAAAAGTGTTTTTATTTAAGCCTCTGGGGGCCTATTTACAAGAAAACAAAAACACAAACCGCAAAAACAAGCAACAAATAATGAAATGCATGAAATAACATGTTGTAGCAGAAAAAAATCTGACAAGGTCATTTAGATAAATATCGTTTAAAATCGATACGTATTTATATGTTCAGTTTTTTTGCTTTTTTTTTTTTTTTTGTCCCAGACTTTAAAGAAACGGAATATTGATTTAAAAATAAAGAAACGTTTCAATTTCCACTTAAATTTAAAAAAAAAAACTGGTCAAATGGGTATCGCTTGAAATACATTTCTTTGTTTAAAAAAAAAAATCCAAAAATAAAAAACCTTTTTGGTTTGTTTACAGAATTGAAAAAAACTTTAAAAGAACTTAATTGATGCGAACCCATAAAAAAGGTGTCGCATAAACAACAAAGACCGCACAGGATGTTTCTGTGAATTTTTTTTCTTTTCTCCATGGTCCAATTGTGGTGTGAACAGAACAGAACTGAACAGAACAGAAAACAACAAACTGAACTTTAAAAACAAAAATACCAAAAAAATAGAGAAAGAAATAAATATTTTGGCCAACGGATATGGGCGAGTTACAAATTAACGCCATTGTGTTTATAATTTAAATGTTTGCGGTGGAGTTGCTGGGAATATTGTTTTCTTTTTTTTTTTTAAAAAATATCTGTCCCAAATTATTGTTTATATTGAAGTAAATGAAAGGTTTTTTTTGGGCGATTTTGTATACAAAAGAAAAATATTGATTTTAATGCTTAAATGGTTTTCTTTACGGGCTAAATAATTATTTGAATTGTTATTATTTGGAATCTTTTGAAAAAAAAGCTTTGAAGTTATTTGATTGAATGAAGGTTAAAGAAAAGGAAATA
The DNA here is from genome assembly GCA_942486065.2 of Calliphora vomitoria. Taxonomy (NCBI): domain Eukaryota; kingdom Metazoa; phylum Arthropoda; class Insecta; order Diptera; family Calliphoridae; genus Calliphora; species Calliphora vomitoria. Next base: position 8,326,260 of record OW818030.2, on the reverse strand, counting down.
TGAATAACTGAAATCCAAAATTTGTCCAGACAAGCTTTAAAAGAATTCCGATTTAAAAAAAATTATAGTAAATTTCCCGAAATTTGCTATTTATAATAAATCTTCTCAAAAATAGCTATTTAAAGTAAATTTTCATACAAATTGCTATTTATAGTAAATATTCCCACATTTCCTAATTATAGTAAACTTTCCAAAATTTGCTATTTATAGTAAAGTTTCCCTAAATTAGCTATTTATAGTAAATTTTCCAAAATTTGCTTTTTATAGTAAATTTTACAAAATTTGCTATTTATAGTAAATTTTCCAAATTTTGCTATTTATAGTAAATTTTACAATATTTGCTATTTATAGTAAATTTTCCGAAATTTGCTATTTATAGTAAATTTTCCAAATTTTGCTATTTATAGTAAATTTTCCAAAATTTGCTATTTATAGTAAATTTTCCAAATTTTGCTATTTATAGTAAATTTTACTAAATTTGCTATTTATAGTAAATTTTCAAAAAATTGCTACTTACAGTAAATTTTCCAAAATTTGCTATTTATAGTAAATTTTCCAAAATTTGCTATTTATAGTAAATTTTACAATATTTGCTATTTATAGTAAATTTTACAATATTTGCTATTTATAGTAAATTTTTCAAAATTTGCTATTTATAGTAAATTTTCCAAAATTTGTAAATTAAAAAAAAAATTTCCAAATTTTTTATTTATAGTAAATTCTCTCAAAATTTGCTATTTATAGTAATTTTTTAGGAAATTTGCTAAATTTCCAAAATAAGTAAATTTTCACACAATTTATAGTAAAATTTCCCAAAATTTATAGTAAATTTACCAAAATTAGCTATTTATATTAAATTTTAAAATTAACTATAAATTTGCTTTTTATAAATTGCTATTTATAGTAAATTTTCCAAAATAAGTAAATTTTCTCACAATTTGCTATTTATAGTAAAATTTCAAAATTTTTCTATTTATAGTTAATTTTCTCAAAATTGCTATTTACACCAATTTTTTAGGAAATTTGCCAAATAAAGTAAATTTTCTCACAATTTGCTATTTATAGTAAAATTTGCTATTTATAGTAAATTTTCCCAAAATGTGCTATTAATAGTAAATTTTCTCTTAATTCGCCTTATATTGTAACTTTACTAAATATGTATAATCACAAAATGATTTCAATAATTTTCCATTGCATTTCACATTAAGTTCATTCAACTTGTTGGCATTTATCATTTTGAAAATATCACTTAGGTAAAAACCAAACTACATATTTATAAACTTAATAATTTCCACAATTAAACTTTTACTTTAAATTTTTGGCCAGTTTCCCAAATGACAAGCCAACACACCCAGCCGGCCGGCCAGGCCAGGCCAGGCCACCTTCTAGCAGACGTTTTACACTCATTGCACTAATAAATTTCATTAAATAAATGTTGGCTAATTTCCTACAACTATTTGCAACGTACAAATGTTTATAATGTTGTGTTATCTTGTGTATGAGAGTTTGTGTATCAGTCTATATAGATTTGTTTAGTTGTGGCCTTTAACCATATTTAACAAGTCCATATTTGGTTTTAGCTGATTGTTTTAAACTAAAATGTCACTGCATGTTATGCTCTGTTATCCTCCAGTGACAATGACAGGCATTGGCAAATAGAGTGGCTTAAAATAAAGAAATTATTAAGCAGATTTTCGATAAAGCTGATTTTTTGAAAATTTATATAAATATAAATTTACTATAAATATGAATATGTTGGAAAATTTTTATAAATAGCAAATTCTTGTTGAAAATTTTACCATAAATAGCAATTTGTTCGAAAATATACTATAAATATCTAATTTTTGATAAGTTTTCTATAAATAGCGAATTTGCTATTAATAGCAATTCGTTGTAAATTTTCCTATAAATAGTAATTTGTTGGAAAAAATACTATAAATGGCAAATTTTTGAAAATTTACTATTAATATCAAATTAGCTATAAATAGCAATTTATTCAAAAATTTACTATAAATAGCAACTTTTCGGTACATTTACTATAAATAGCTGATTGTCTATAAACAGCAAATTATTGGAAAATTTACTATAAATACCAATTTTGTATACCATAAATAGCAACTTTTCGGAAAGTTTACTATAAATAGCAAATTTGCTGTAAATAGCAATTTAATGGAAAATTTACTACAAATATCAATTGGTTGGAAAAAACTCTATAAATGGCAAATTTTTGGAAAATTTAATATAAATATCAAATTTGCTTCAAATAGCAATTTATTGGAAAATTTACTATAAATAGCAAAGTTTTGGAAAATTTACTATAAATAGCAATTTGTTGAAAAAAATACTACAAATAGCTAATTTTTGGAAAATTTACAATAAATAGCAATTTGATGGAATATTAACTATAAATAGCAATTTGTTTGAAAAAATTCTCTGAATAGCAACTTTTCGGTAAATTTGTTAATTATAGAAAATTAGCTATTTTTCTATAAATAGCAATATGATGGAAAATTTAATATAAATAAATATTTGTTGGAAAAAATACTATAAATGGCAAATTCTTGGAAAATTTACTATTAATATCCAATTTGCTATAAATAGCAATTTATTGGAAAATTAACTATAAATAGCAAATTTTTGGAAAATTTACTATAATATCAATTTGATAGAAAATTTACTGTAAATAGCAATTTGATAGAAAATTTACTATAAATAGCAATTTGTTGAAAAAAAAAATACTACAAAAATAGCTAATTTTTGTAAAATTTACAATAAACAGCAATTTGATGGAATATTTACTTTAAACTGTAATTTGTTGGAAAAAATATTATAAATGGCAAATTTTTGGAAAATTTACTATTAATATCAAATTTGCTATAAATAGCAAAATTTTTGGAAAATTTACTATAAATAGCAATTTGTGGAAAACATTCTATAAATAGCAAATTTTTTAAATAGCTAATTTTCTATAAATAACAATTTGATAGAAAATTTACTATAAATATAAATTTAGTTGGAAAGTACATTTTCCAGAAATAGCAAATTTTAGGAAAATTTACTAAAAATAGCAAATTTGATATAAATAGTAATTTAATGGAAAATTTACTATAAATAGCAATTTTTTAAAAAATTTACTATAAACAGCATTTTTTTGGAAAATTTACTATATATAGCAAATTTTCCCAAAACTTACTATAACATATTTTTAGTCCTCTTTTCATAGCTTTTACTGTTTCTTTAACATTTATTGTCTGTTTTATCTGTCCGTCCATCTTGTTCATTTAGTTCCCTCGCTCTCTTGTCTATTTTCATAATGATGACAATTGTTAATTGAATTTTAGTCCAAAAACCATAATGTTATGTATTAAATGTTGTTGTATTTGCAACAATGTCGTCAACATAATGTTGCTGCACAAAATGTTGTCATGTTATCACTTGATTGTATGGCAAATGTTTAATAATTGTGGCATGTTTGTAGCGGCCAGTGAATGTGAGGATTTTAAATTATTACTTGACATTTTAGCACGTTCATATGGGTAATTTTAAACCAGAGAGGAGGGAAATTATGAAAATTATATGAAATTATCTAAGCATACATATTTGCAATGATTTTTTTTTAGGAAAAACGAGTTTAATAGTTCTCTAGAGGGACATTTGGGTAAATATTTTAAAATGTAATAAAAATTTTTAGGCAAATAGACAATTTAGAACTTTTCTATAGTTTTGTATGACTCATAGTCAATTCATTTGCTAGAGTGTTGTGCCTTTAAAATAACTCATTTAATCCTTTTGAAATGCCTGTCAAACACTGAATCATCTTCATGGTTGTATCTTGCCATTAAAAGGTCAAGGCTTATGACAGTCTTAAGTCATGCACAAGAATTTTAAGCCATTTAAAAGGTTCTCATACATTCATAACACTAGCCTACTATTCTTCTAGCTAAATTCTTGGCTCAATTTATTTTCTCGGTATCTACAGCCATGACCACCACACTTTAATTATTTTTACATTTAAATTGAAATTGAATAATAAGCCTTTTATTTGAGTTTTTCTTCTAACTTCTTTATTGAAAAAAATAAAAAACAAGCGAAACCAACACTTACTTTGCCTTAGTCATTAGCACTTCTTATCTGCTGGCATTAGATTAATGTGGTAAAATAACCATGCCACCACAATAGCACTGACTTGTGACACACATAAAGGAAATGAGACATTAAATAGAATTTTGTGGCATAATTTTGTTTCTTTCGATTTGTAACAAAACAAAACCCAATTTGGTGTGTATAAATTTTCGTAATTTGTAATTTAAAACACTTTCAAAGACACCCACTTTTGTTGTTTGTTTGTTGATTGAAAAAAAAAAACCGCCACAAAAACTTAGTGGCAGCTAAGAGAAACTTTTGTTGTGGTGGTGGGGCATGATTCTAAAACTATTGCAACACCACCTACACTCAAAAAAACATGGTTCTAATTGAAAATTTGCCACAATTATTTGGAACACAAACATTTCTGATACCGATGACGACGACTGACTGCTTGAGTAAACTGGCTGCAAGTGTTACTGTATGTCTGAATGTAATTGTTTATAATTTTTCTTGGAATTTTAAAGTACAATGATGATTCGTTGGACGTGGAAGTTTACAATGACCATATAAATAATATTAAATATACAGCAAGCAATAGCAAATAATATTTATAAACAAAAAAAAAAAGAAAAGCAACATTAATTACAGTAAGTAACAAATATATAGCAAATTCTAGGAACATTGGCTACATATAGAAACATTTTTAGCACAGTTTAGTATAAATAGCACACTTTTTTGAAAACTTGTAATAAATAGAAACAATTTGGGAAACTTGCTAGGAATAGCTCCGTTTTGGGGAAAATAGCAAATTTCCAGAAAATTTATTATGAATAACATATTTACTACAAATAGCAATTTCCCAAAAATTTACTATAAATAGCAAATCCCAGAAAATTTACTATAAATGGCAAATTCTCCGAAAATTTATTATAAATAGCACATTTACAGACAATTTACTATAAATATCAAATCCCAGAAAATTTACTATATATAGCAAATTTCCATAAAATTTACCTTAAATAGCAAATTCCAGCAAATTTGCTATTAATAGCAAATTTACAGAAAAGTTACTATAAATAGCACATTTCCCTAGAATTTACTATAAATAGCAAACTTCCCTAAAAGTTACTATAAATAGCAAATCCCAGAAAATTTACTAAAAAAGCAAATTCCCAGAAAATTTACTAAAAAAGCAAATTCCCAGAAAATTTACTATAAATTGCATATTTACAGAAAATTTACTATACATAGCAAATTTCCCCCAAAGTGACTATAAATAGCAAATCCCAGAAAATTTACTATAAATAGCAAATATCCCAAAAAGTGACTATAAATAGCAAATCCCAAAAATTTTACTATAAATAGCAAATTTCCAGAAAATTTACTATAAATAGCAAATTTACCAAAAAGTGACTATAAATAGCAAAACCCAGAAAAGTTACTATAAATAGCAAATTCCCTAAAAGTTACTTTAAGTAGCAAATCTCAGAAAATTTACTATAAATAGCAAACTTCCCTAAAAGTAACTATAAATAGCAAATCCCAGAAAATTTACTATAAGAAGCATATTCCCAGAAAATTTTCTATAAATAGCAAATTTCCAAAAAGTGACTATAAATAGCAAATCCCAAAAAAGTTACTATAAATAGAAAATTTACTGAAAAATTACTATAAATAGCAAATTTACAGAAAATTTACTATAAATAGAAAAATTTCCCCAAAAGTGACTATAAATAGCAAATTCCAGAAAAGTTACTATAAATAGCAAATTTCCAAAATCCGACAAATTTTACTATAAATAACAAATTTCCAGAAAATTTACTATAAATAGCTAAGTTCCCCAAAAATTTACTATAAATAGCAAATTTTCCAAAAAGCGATAGCAAATTTTTCAAATAAAATTGCTATAAATAGCAAATTTCCAGAAAATTTACTATAAATAGCAAATTTACAGCAAATTTACTATAAATAGCAGATTTCCAGAAAATTTACTTTAAATAGCATATTTACCAAAAAGTGACTATAAATAGCAAATGCCAGAATTTTTACTATAAAAAGCAAATTCCCAGAAAATTAAATATAAATAGCAAATTTACAGAAAATTTACTATAAATAGCAAATTTCCAAAAAGTGGCTATAAATAGCAAATAAAAAATTTTTTACTATAAATAGCAAATTTACAAAAAATTTACTATAAATAGCAAATTTACTATAAATAGCTAATTTACTGACAATTTACTATAAATAGCACATTTCCCAAAAAGTGACTATAAATAGTAAATTTCCCTAAAAGTGACTATAAATAGCATATCCCACAAATTTTACTATAAATAGCAAATTTCCAGAAAATTTACTATAAATAGCAAATTCCTCAAAATACTTTAAATAGCAAATTTCCAGAAAAGTTACTTTAAATATCATATTTAAAGAAAATTTACTATAAATAGCAAATTTCCCAAATAGTGACTATAAATAGCAAATTCCCTGAAAATTTACTAAAAATTGCAAATTTCCCTAAAAGTTACTATAAATAGCAAATCCCCGAATTTCCCGAAAATTTTCTATAAATAGCAAATTTCTCAACAATTTTTTTGCAGGTTTCTACATTTTTTCTTTCATATGGGCTCTTAAATTTTCTCTACCACTGTTTATGTATTGTCTGTTGTTCAAAACGGAAATATTTGTTTAACAACGTAACTTGTGTCATAATTTTTATTTAGTTTCTTTAAACAATTTTTTTTCATATATTTTATTATTATTTTTTTTGCGAAATATCAGAGAAGGATGAATGTGCTTGAGAGATATATTCGTATAAAACAAAAACATGTGTTCTTCCAAAAAAAAACTTTTTTATAAACTTGAATGAATCTATTTTTTTTTTTTAATTTAATTTTCAACAAGCGGCGGCCTAATTAGACATCTTTATAGGTGTGTTTTGTTTATTTTGAATTTGTTTTTGCTGTTGCTGTTTCCATATTACATGTTATTATTAACGCCTGCTGGGTTCCATGTACATTCAGCAGATACCAACCAGTATCTTTAGCAGGACGGACAGAAATTGTTTGCGTTTTTTTTTTTTCTTCTTTTTTTCTGTGTGAATGAGTATGAAAAAATTGTTTATAATAAATGAAAATAAACTCTATATTCAAGTATAATGTTGTTGTTGTTGTATATATATTTTTTGGGTGGTACTGAGACATCAAGATTTTGAACAGAAAAAAATGTTAAAAGCCAGATAGAAACACTAAGGCCTGGTAAAACCAGATGAAGAATAGAATAATAATAATGATAAATATAAAATTTGTGGAAAATTGTATTTGAAAATATACTACTGATAGCAAAATTTTGGAAAATTTACTGTAAATAATAGAATTTCAGAAACTTGACATAAATAGCAACTAAATATCAAATTTATAAAACTATAGTTAATATAGCACATGTTTCGAAAATTAAGTATATATAGCTTGATTTCTGAAACTTGATTATAAATAGTAGAATTTCCTAAAATTTACTAAAAATAGCATGGTTTCCGAAAATTTACTATCAATAGAAAAATTTCGAAAATTTACTATAAATAGCTGAAATAGAAAAATTTCAGAAAATCAACTTAAATACCAGCAGAAAAATTTTGGAAAATTTTCTACTCGGTATTTCTGCTATTTATAGCAAATTTTCGGAAATTGTGCTATTTAAAGTATGTTTCGGAAATTGTGGAATTTGTAGTAAGTTTTCGGAAATTGTGCTATTTATAGTAACTTCTGAGAAATTGTGCTATTTATTGAAATTTTGGGAAATATGCTTTTTATAGTAATTTTTCGACAATTATGCTATTTATAGTTAATTTTCAAAAATTGTGCTATTTATAGTCAAGTTTCGGAAATTGTGGAATTTGTAGTAAGTTTTCGGAAATGGTGCTATTTATAGTAAATTTTTGAAATTTTACTATAAAATACCGAAAAATAGCACATGTTCCGAAAATTAACTATAAATAGCAGAAATTTCGAAAAATTTACTATAAATAGCACAATTTCCGCAAACTTACTACAATTTCCGAATTTTGACTATAAATAGCACAATTTTTGAAAATTAACTATAAATAGCATAATTGTCGAAAAATTACTATAAAAAGAATTTTTTCCCAAAATTTCTATAAATAGCACAATTTCCGATAATTTACTTTAAATAGCACATTTTCAGAAAATTTGCTATAAATAGCTGTTGGTGAACAACTATTTAATTTTATTTAAGTTATTTTGATTACTTTTTACATTTCCTAAAATACTGATCAACCTAACTACTTTAATATTTTGTTCTGTTTAAGAGAAATTAATACAAGCTGTTATATTGTTTAATGCTAATTATTTGAATGTATGATGTTAGTAAATCTCTGTTATTGCAATAGTTAATGAGAATTTATTAAAAAACTCCAACACTGTTATCACTGTACGTACTGTACATCTAGGTACTCTGTGTGTCAGAGTTTTACATATTTATATTTTTTGAATATGCATTATATGCATTTACATATTTACAAAAAATAACTGCATAAGCGTAGATATGTATTTATAATTGTGTATGCATATGAATATGTACGTACATTTAAGCTATTTTTGTGTCTTCTTTTTTGGGTAACTTTTTTGTCTTTTGTTCAATATAATTATTGCATTTTTGATCTTGGTTAAATAAAGAACTGCCAGTTGCTGCGCTAATTACTAATAAAACCTTAGTCTTATTTTTGATAAAAATAAAACAAAGATTTTTTGATAAGCTCATACATAACATTGGTGCCGAAACCCGGGAACTGCCTTAACTGATTATAATTTGGAAAACGCTTTAAATTGATGACTTATAAATCGTAAATTGGCTTGAACTTTTTTGCTGTTGGTACCGTTTGCAAAACGTTTTACCTTGAAAAAAACTGGATGTACATATATGGGACTTTTGCTCTGGATAAGGCTTACGTAATTGATGAACTGGTTTGGATTGGATTGCTTGCTGTTTAATTGGTAGTGTTCCTGCGTCACTGTAATAAATTGAGATTTCTAAACTGTATGTATGAAATTTTAATTATATAAAAAATACAAAATGGCTGATGTTTATTCTATAATAGAAGATCAAAGGATCTCATTTAACAATTTGAAAAGAATCATACATTGCTTTGAAACAAAAGTTGAAAAAACTAAAGGGTTTGCTCAGACTATTTTACAAGAAGTAGAATCGTGTGCTCAACGTTATAAAGATCTCCATATTCAAGTCTCCGCTATTGTACGAGATCAGTCCATTAATACTAAGGATATTCCATATTTTTCTGATGAAAGATACAATCAATTCCAAGATTTATATTACTTGTCCAAGGCCCAATTACTAGATTTTTTAAATGAAGTTTCTAATTTACATTCGCCTAATTTTCACTCTACTATTTCTGCGCCCTCCCACAATATAACTGATACATTTACTACTCAACCTCGTTTGCCTAAAATCGAAATACCCACTTTTTCTGGCGATTACCTTTCTTGGATATCATTTAAAGATATGTTTAACTCCCTGGTACATACGAACCGCACATTAAGTGGTGTCCAAAAATACTATTTCCTAAAAAGTTCATGTTCTGGTACACCACTGGAAATTATTAATGAATATCCTGCTACAGATGCAAGCTATGAGCTAGCATGGAATGCACTAAATTATAGATATCATAATAAACGAAAAATCGTTGACACAATTTACCAAAAATTCTTTTCAATACCTAATTCTAATGGTTCTGCGGAAAGCATTCAAATAATCATGGATACAACTCGTAACACCTTAGCATTGCTACGAACCCAATGTATTTTTACTGACGGATGGGATTCCATATTGGTTTTCATAATCGTTAATCGGCTTGATAGTCAAACACGGAAAGAATGGGAACAGTCATTACAGGGCTCCACTGATATTGCTTTAATTAAGGATTTGTTACGTTTTCTAGAAACAACTTTTCGAACTCTAGAGGCAGTTAATAGTGAAGATCACCTCAATTATGGATCATTTTCTTCTTCTCGTATAATAAATTCTACTCGTCAAAATAGAATTAGAACTAATTCAGGACATAATGCTCATCTTACAACATTCAGTACCGATGCAAATTGCCCTTGCTGTAATAAACGACACTTATTGTTTAAGTGCTTCAAATTTGCTGCTTTGAATTCTGATGAAAAACGTGCATTTTTGAATTCTAAAAGAATTTGTCGTAATTGTCTCAACGTGGGCCACTTCAGTTATAATTGTAGAACAACATCGCGTTGTCAAATATGCCAACAAGACCATCACACTACAGTACACAACGAATATTCTACTCTAAATACACAATATAATAATCCTCAACACCAATTAGATGAAAATCCCTCTACATCGTCTACTGAAAACTTTTCTGCTAATATTGCATGTAATGGTAACCAATTTAAAAGACCACAAGTTCTCTTAGGCACATTGCGTGTAGTTATTAAAACCACAACTGGTATATTTTATCTTCGCGCTATTCTAGATCAATGCGCACAAGCCTCTTTTATAACTCAACAGGCAGCTGAGACTTTACAAATTTTGCTAAACAAAACTTATGCAAAAATTAGTGGGGTAGGTGGAAATCAACCTTATATTTCAAGAAATTATGCCGAATTTACACTTTTCTCAAATACGGAAACTGATTTTAAAATGAACTGCAAGGCTTTTGTTTTACCTAAAATTACTGCTTATCAACCTCTACCCATTAATGAAAGTAGTTTGCCACGTTTACATAATTTTTCCTTGGCGGATCCTAATTTTTTAAAGGCTGGTGATATTGATTTGTTACTTGGGGGCGACATTTACGGAGATATAATTTTACCTAATCAACAAAAGTTTAATAACAGTATTTTTTTGCAATTAACACACTTTGGGTGGGTAGTTTCTGGTCCTACTTCAACATTGTCATATGATCGTGATATTAGTATTAATATTTGCTCATTGGATCAACAACTAAGCGCCTTTTGGGAACAAGAAGAACTTATAGAGAAAAGATGTTTAACTGAGGAAGAAGAATTATGTGAGCATTTCACTAAACTACCACACGTGACTCAAGTGGCCGCTATACAGTTTCCTTACCATTCAAATCATTATTGGAAGGTCGGCCACTACCGTTATTTAACCATACAGATTATAGTGCCTTATCTCGTCTGAAAAATGTTGAGGCAAAATGTAAATCCGATCCCTATTATGGGCAATTGTACATGGATTTTATGAAAGATTATGAAACACTTGGTCATATGAGGAATGTTGGTACCTACCCCTGTGATATTGAGAAAAATGGTTTCTTTTTACCTCACCATGGTGTTTTAAAGGAAAATAGTTCTACTACTAAGTTAAGAGTTGTGTTTGATGGTAGTTCTAAGCGAATTAATCAATCCTCATTAAACGAAGTGTTAGCAGCTGGTCCTGCACTACAAAATGACCTCCCTACAATTATAAGTCGATGGAGACGTTTTAGAATTGGTTTTAGGGCAGATTTGGAGAAAATGTTTCGACAAATTCGGATAGTAGAAGAACAACAAAAATACCAACAAATTTTATGGAGAAATGCACATTCTAGCGAAATTTCAATATATAAACTCTCAACTGTAACTTATGGTACAACCCCGGCCCCATTTTTATCTATTCGAGTCTTAAAACAATTGGCAATTGATGAAAGGCAAAATTACCCGTTGGCTAGTGATGTCCTCGATACTGATACTTATGTTGATGATGTGATTTCTGGGGCAGATGATTTAGAAAGTGCTTTTGAATTGCATACTCAGCTTTGTAGCATGATGAAAGCAGGCAATTTTAATTTAAGGAAATGGACCACAAACTCAAAGGAACTTTTGACTCTCATTCCCAAAGATTTTAGAGAAAATTCTAATATATACGAACTGAATGAAGATAATACTGTGAAGGCTCTTGGTCTCGAGTGGAACACTACTCACGACTCTTTTTCTTTTAAAATTAATTTTAAAAATACCGATACAAATGTTACGAAAAGGAGTTTGCTATCAGATGCTGCGAAGCTTTATGACCCCCTTGGGTGGTTAGCCCCTACTACAATAACTGCAAAAATTGAATTTCAGAATTTGTGGTTGCTGGGTATTGATTGGAATGATAAACTTCCGGAAAAACTTCGAATAAGATGGTTACAGTACAGGGAAAATCTAAAAAATCTGGAAAAGATAAAAATACCACGATGGATAGGACTAGAAAGAAATGTAAAGTCCGAAATCCATGGATTTTGTGATTCTTCAAAACTGGCATATGCCGCTGTGGTCTATACAAGAACTATTACACATGATGGCTGCGTAAAAGTAAATATTATTCAATCTAAAACTAAAGTTGGTCCTTTAAAACGTATGTCTATTCCCCGTATGGAGTTGTGTGGAGCTACATTATTAGTTAAGTTGGTTAACAAAATTAAATCTTCACTTGATAAACAGTTATCACAAGTTTTTTATTGGACAGATAGCACTACAGTGCTTTCATGGATTCGTGGACAATCATCAAAGTGGCCTGTTTTTGTGGGAAATAGGGTGGCTGAAATTCAACGAAATTCTACAACATCGCAATGGCGATATGTATCAACGAAAGAAAATCCAGCCGACTGTGCCTCGAGAGGTATTTCACCCCAAGAACTAGTTCAGCACGATCTATGGTGGAGTGGTCCTAAGTGGCTAGTTGAATTGCCAATAAATTGGCCAAAGCAACCGAATCTGAATATTGATGACTTAAGTTATCTATCTGAAGATACTGTTGTTAATGTAAACTCAATTAAAGTACAAGTAAATGACTACCCACATATTTTAGAGGAATTTTCTTCTCTGAACAAACTCATTCGCGTTACTGCATACAGGCTGCGTTTTATTAATAATTTTATTTATACATACTACCAAAAGAAATCTATTGATAAAGGTTACAGTGAGATGACAGGATTCCTAACCACTAAAGAATTGAAATCTGCTCGCTTAGTGTTGATTAGAATATCACAAAAAGTAGATTATTTTGATGAAATTTCAGAATTGCAAAGGCGAGCCCAAATAATATCAAATAAATCACTTTCTAGATTGTGTCCATTTTTGGATTCTGCTAATGTCTTAAGAGTGGGCGGTAGATTAGAATACTCCGACTTAAACTATTATACTAAGCATCCCATTTTATTGAAAAAGAAAAACCCATTATCATATCTAATTTTTTTAGATGCTCATCACACAACTTTACACGGCGGATTAACGCAAATGCAAGCATATGTCGCTAGAGAATATTGGGTACCTTCCGGGAGAAATATTGCAAAGTTAGTGCTCCGAAAATGTCTTGTCTGCTTCAAATATAATGCCAGAGCTGCTCAACAAATAATGGGCAACCTTCCACGAGTTCGTCTTCAACCTAGTCGCGCTTTTAAGCATTGTGGTGTTGATTATGCTGGCCCAATAACCATAAAACAATCCACAGCTCGAAATTCAGTCACAACAAAGGGATATATATGTCTTTTTGTTTGTATGGTTACTAAAGCGCTTCATTTGGAAGCTGTTACGAGTTTGTCTACAGAAGCATTTATATCGGCATTCAGACGTTTTGTGGCTCGGCGTGGTGTTTGTACAGATATTTATTCTGACTGCGGTACTAATTTTATTGGTGCTAATAAAGAACTTAAAGTTTTGTATAATCGTGATAAATCTTCAATTCCTCAATTTATGATAGAAAAACTAGCATCTCAAGGTACTACATGGCATTTTATACCACCAGCATCGCCACATTTTGGAGGCCTCTGGGAGGCCGGTGTAAAATCGACTAAACACCATCTAAAAAGGATCATGCAGAATCGTATACTTACATACGAAGAGTTATCTACGCTGTTAGCTCAAATCGAGAGTTGTCTCAATTCCAGACCACTGTGTCCACTTAGTTCTGAACCATCCGATTGTATAGCCCTAACTCCGGCACATTTTTTAATTGGAGAACCAACAATATGTGTTCCAGATGAAGATTTGCTCGATACCAATATTAACCGGCTGAATAGATGGAAAGTGGTAGAAAAGTTGAAACAACACTTCTGGCGCCGTTGGTCAATGGAATGGTTGTGCCGCCTTCAAGCAAGGCCTAAGTGGCTTAAAATTACAAAGAACGCAGAAATTGGTGATTTGGTTGTCGTTTTTGATGAACGTAGTCCTCCTGGCGAGTGGCCTCTAGCTCGAATTCATAATGTTCATCCCGGTAAAGATGGTTGTGTCAGGGTGGTGACTTTATTTTCAAATGGGAAATTTTTTAAACGTCCGGTTTCTAAAATTGCATTCTTGCCCATTAACGACAAATTTTATGAAAAGGAAATCCATACTACCAACGATCAAGATAATTCTACGATTTAAGAAATGTTCTTCTTAGTGGGGGAGAATGTTGGTGAACAACTATTTAATTTTATTTAAGTTATTTTGATTACTTTTTACATTTCCTAAAATACTGATCAACCTAACTACTTTAATATTTTGTTCTGTTTAAGAGAAATTAATACAAGCTGTTATATTGTTTAATGCTAATTATTTGAATGTATGATGTTAGTAAATCTCTGTTATTGCAATAGTTAATGAGAATTTATTAAAAAACTCCAACACTGTTATCACTGTACGTACTGTACATCTAGGTACTCTGTGTGTCAGAGTTTTACATATTTATATTTTTTGAATATGCATTATATGCATTTACATATTTACAAAAAATAACTGCATAAGCGTAGATATGTATTTATAATTGTGTATGCATATGAATATGTACGTACATTTAAGCTATTTTTGTGTCTTCTTTTTTGGGTAACTTTTTTGTCTTTTGTTCAATATAATTATTGCATTTTTGATCTTGGTTAAATAAAGAACTGCCAGTTGCTGCGCTAATTACTAATAAAACCTTAGTCTTATTTTTGATAAAAATAAAACAAAGATTTTTTGATAAGCTCATACATAACAATAGCAGAAAATTCAAAAAAATTGCTACAAATAGCAATTTTTAAAAAATTTACTATAAATAGCAGAAATACCGAATAGAAAATTTTCCAAATTTTACTAGAAAGAGCAAAATTTCCCGAAAATTAGCAGTAAATAACAGAATTTGCGAAAAAATACAATTTCCTAAAATTTACTATAAATAGCACAATTTTTGAAAGTTAACTATAAATAGCATTACTGCTGAAAAATTACTATAAAAAGCATTATTTCTCAAAAGTTACTATAAATAGCACAATTTCCGAAAATTGGCCATAAATAGCAGAAATTTACTACAAATAGCAATGTTTAAAAATTTTACTATAAATAGCAGAAATACCGAATAGAAAATTTTCCAAAATTTTTCTATAAAGAACAAAATTTCTCGAAAATTAACAGTAAATAACAGAATTTGCGAAAAAATACAATTTCCTAAAATTTGCTATAAATAGCACAATTTTTGAAAAATTACTACAAAATGCATTATTTCTTAAAAGTTACTATAAATAGCACAATTTCCGAAAATTAACTTTAAATGGCACAATTTCCGAAAATTGGCTATAAATAGCAGAGATTCCAAAAATTTACTACAAATTGCAATTTTTTAAAATTTTACTATAAATAGCAGAAATAGCAAATTTTTAAAATTTTACTATAAAGTGCAAAATTTCTCGAAATAGCATAATTTGCGAAAAATTACACTTAAAAAATACAATTTCCTAAAATTTACTATGAATAGCAGAATTTCCATAAATTGCTATAAATAGCACATTTTCTAAAAATTTATGATAAATAGCAGAATTTCCAGAATTTTGATTTAAAATAGACAATTATTTCACAATTTATTACAAATAGTGTAGAGAATTTATTATGCCAGCCGTTTATTTTTACTCAGGTGTTTTGCATTTTTGTATGTAGGTAAACTTACCACCACACATTGTGTGGACTAAATGCCTGACGCTGACTCTAAATTCACTGTGAAAAAAATGTTATAAATACATTAATGCTTAATTAGTTGTCAGTGAAAATGTTTAGAGCAATAATAACGCACAAAAATTTAGTACATTTAGGCGCCAAATAGATGAAAAATGTGACTTCAAACAAAACTCATATTAAATGGGAGATTTATGATTAATTGAAAATAGTTTTTGTTAAGAATTTCAGCAAGTTGTCTTAGCTTAATAATAAGAAGTAATTAAATAAAATGTAAAAAAAAAATGTTAATTAATAGTTTGAAATGGATTGAAGATAAATGTTTCGTGAGAATCATGATATAAGCTGAAATATAAATATTTTATTCTATATAAGAGTATGTTGAAATCAAATTTTTCTTATTTCGAAAACTATATTAAGAGGAGTTGATGGTGGGTATTTGTTTATTATTTTGCTAAATGTAACGCTATTGAAAATGGTTAAACTCGGCTGTTTAATTAGGAAAGTGTGGCTTAATTTCCTTAAAACTTAGTTTAAGTGTTTGTCAATGATTTAATTAAAATTTTACATTTTTAATGTTGAGTGTATAAAAGTTTAATTTCTAAAGAACTGGCGATTATTGACCTTTCATTTCAATTCTTTTATTGTGCCGCCAAAAGCTTTCAATTTCACCCAAAAAAAAAAATCCCATAAATTAATTTCAAAATTCTAATTACTTGTTTTTTTTCTTTAACAAAACTTTCTTTCCCTTTATTATAACGATTTTAATAACTTCTAATTCTAACATAATTGACTTGCATGCTAAACTTACCAAACAAAAAAAATTGGTTGTGCCTAGCGATTACCCATTAACCTAAACTGAACTTCCGCAGTAGACAGACAGTCAGCCAGCCAGTCACTGTATGGCAAACCACAAAACTACCACAATAAAATAGTACAAACATTTATAAACACGTTTTAATTTGAATAAAATTTATAAAAAAAAACAAGTAACAGAGCTGTTGCCGAATCTTATATACCCTTCTCCAAATTATAGTTCAAAATAAAAATTGAAAAATTTTGTTGGTGAAAAAAAATTCTGATAAAAAATTTTTTTTTTTGAGTGAAAAAAAATTGGGTTAAAAATGATTTCTTCCATTGTAGGTCCCAATTATTATGGATTTATATAGATCTTTGAAAAATCTATCATTAGATATCTATATTGTCTATATTAATGACTTAGTAATCCAAATATACATAAAAATAGGTAAAAAATCGAGGTAGTCGTGGTTTTTTGCTTATATCTCAGCCATTTGTGGGCCGATTTTCCTGATTTTAAATAGCAACCGAACCGCTACTATAGCGGATATATTGATGTATGTATCAAAAAAATAAGTTATTTTGGGGTTTCAGAAAGTTGATTTCAACATACAGACGGTCAAAGGGACATTACTACAATGGGGTCGCAAATGAAAAATATAGAAATTACAAACGCCAAGACAAACTTATATTATTCCCTTAATACTGATAGTGAAGGGTATAACACAATATTTTATATTCTTAATAAACCGTTTTATTGACCAAAAATAACTAAATTATTGTAAAACCACAGCTGGTTGGGTTGTTAGGAAAAAAATTTAAATAATTTTTTTTTTAAAAACAATTTAGCAGGAAAAATACAAAACAAATCGGTAAACAAACAAATAAACAAATTTGTTAAAAATTGTTTGTGGCCAGTGTCAAGTTCAATTATGGAAATGACTATTGAACACCTGTCTGTCTGTCCGTCTGTCTGTCTATCGGTGGGTAAGCAAGTGTTGAGTGTTAACAAATACTAAAAACAGACAGAAAAATAATTTTTTTTTTATAAATACAAAATTGGTACCTTTAGCAGGAACAACATATCAAAAGTACATGACAAACAATTGACAAAATGCCACAAATATTTAAATTTTATAACAACAACACTTAGAGAAAATATTAAATAAATTTCTGGAACCTGTTTTAAAATTTTTGTCAAATTTATTATATTTTTAGCATTTTAGATTTTTTTTACATAAAACTCCATATTTCAAAATGTTCTTTTTTTATTACTATATTTTTCTCAGTGTATTTTTATATTCATGCTGTTGACACCATCAAGTAGTTGAAGTGCAGTTTTTTTTAATTGGCTTATTTGTGTCCAAATCCAAAATCAATCATTTGAAAAAAACCATTAAATTATTTGACAATATTAAAATCAAAATAAATACTAACATTGTAGCACAATACAATTTGTAATTCAACACCTTGTAAAGGTCAATTTGTTCATAACTTTCAATAAACAAAACTAAACATTTTTATTATTTTCCCCCCTCTGTTTTTTATTTAACAATTAAAAACATTTTGCAAGTGTTTAACAAACCATTAAAACATGTAAATTGTTTAACAAACCATTTAAAATTAAGAATCATTAAAAAAACAACCATAAATATTTTGCGGCGCCTACTTAGGCAGGCAGCTTAATTTGCATACAGCAATATTTTAATGAAAAAAATAATAAAAAAAAAAAAAACTTTTTTCTAGCTTAACAGAAAACCACGCATTCTCACGCATTTCATTAATGGCTTATGGGTAGAAACAAAATAAAAACTATAAAACATCATCAGTATTTTATTATTAGCACACATTATTATTGCGCAGGCGCAGCCATCCAGCCACTACGCAATTCTTGAGAAATTACTAGGTAGGGACATTATTTCTTTATAAAAAAAATGCATTCATTCACATTTCATTCACAGGACAGACAAAATGCAATTATCGCATTGATCCTACACTCAAGTTCCTTGGAAAATTTCAATTAAATTTAAATGAAGAGGTAGCTAGCTAGCTAGCTAATAATGCCAAGTGGGAGCTTAATGCCTAAAAGATTTTATTAAACTTATTGAAAAAAACTTAAACTAAGTTTCAGCCAGACTTTCCTAATTAAACAGCCGAAATTTTGTATTTCCAATAGCGTTAGTTTTAGCTAAATAATAAAGAAATATCGACCATCAAATCACTATATAAGAAACATTGATTTCAACATACTCTTACACATTTTCTTATATAGAATAATAAATGTGAATTCTGCTTATAACATGATTCTAAAGAAACATTTGTCTCCATAGTATTTATGCAAAACTATTAAAATTTGCTAAAGTTTTATTTAATTACTTTTTAACCGTAAGCTAAGACAACTTGCAGAAATTCTTATAAAAACCATTTTCAATTAATCATAAGTCACGCATTTAATATGAGTTTTATTAGCAGCAACCGTTTTCATTCATTATATTACTTTAAACATTTCCACTGACAACTAATTAAGCATTAATGTTACCATATTTATAACATTCAATACACGTTTTATATACAAATAAGAGTCAGATGTTTAACCCTCTATCTCCTAAGAGTGCCTCAAGGCATGCATTACAAAACACCAATTATCTCAAAATGGAATTATAATTCTTTTTTCAAATTTAACGGTGACTTTAGTTACAGATTTGTTAACATTTCCCTCGAAGGTCGAAATGCATTCTGACATTTAGTTTTTGTTCCAACAGCTGTTTTGTGAGTGAAATTTTGTGTGAGATTTTTTTTTTTTTTTAATCAAAGTTTTACTAACTTTTAGTCGCCCGATCTATTCGAAATATATATTTTTTTTAAATATTTTTCATTAGTTTTTCAATAAAATCGTATTAATGTTTATATCTTATTGTTTTTTACACCTAAACCGCACACAATGCCCTGAGGCACTCTTCACCTTTTTGCACCTGATTCCTAAACTTAATTTGCAAATTAGTTTCTGTTGGTTGTTCTCAGTTTATTGGGTCATAATTACCCTAAAAATTATTATTCGATAATTTTTTTTTTAGCTTTTTAAAGTTTAGAGGGTTAAAACTGCAGTTAAAATGAATGAAATAGAAAAATATTTCTCGTTTTTTTTTTTTTTTTTTTTTTTTTTTTTTGTAACCCAGATTTTAGGTTGTTTCGGTAATGGTCCGCTCAAATATCATATTTAGCAAAAAAAATCTCGACCTGAAAAAAAAACTCGATTTAGGGCCTTTCTATATTAAGGTAACGTTCTAATAAATTGTACAAACATTAGGAATTTATTCAAAATGTTTCAAAAATTTTTGAGAAATTTTCACTACATAGTCAATATGGAAAATTTGCTACTTATAGTAAATTTTTGTGAAATCTGCTCTTTATAGTAATTTTTTTAAAAATATGCAAATTTTATTCAAGTTTGGAAGAATTTTTCTATTAATATTACAGTTTCGGAAACTCAGCTTTTTATATTAAATTTTCAGAAATTCTGCTATTTATAGTAAATTTTTAGGAAAAATGCTATTTATAGAAAATTTTGGAAAACAAGCTATTTATAGTCAAGTATTGGAAAATATGCTTTTTATAGTCAAATTTTGGAAAATTTGTCATTTATAGTAAATTTTTGGAAAATCTTCAAAAATTGGCTAAATTTTAAATTTACGGAAATTTTGCAATTTATAAAAAAATTTTGAGAAATCTGCTGAGTAAAATAACTGGAATAGAAAATCTGTGATTTTTCTGTGATTTGTAAAAAAAAAAATTTAAATATTTATTTTTTTTTTTTTGAAAATTTGCAAATATGTCAATTTGGAAAAATTTGCTTATTATAGTAAAGTTTTGTAAAATTTGCTATTTATAGTAAATTTAAAAAAAAAAATCAATTTTTATTCTAGTTTTGAAAATTTGCTATTTTTATATTAAATTTTCTGAAATTCTGCTATTTATAGTAAATTTGCAAGAAAAAAGCTCTTTATAGAAAATTTTGCTATTTATAGTCAAGTATTGGAAAATATGAAATTTATAGTAAATTTTTGGAAAATTTTCAAAAGATGACTAAATTTTAAATTTACGAAAATTTAGCTATTTATAGTAAAGTTTTGAGAAATCTGCTATTTATAGTTAAGTTTCGGAAAATCTGCTATTCGTAGTATATTTTCGAAAAACATCAAGTTTTGGACAATTTGATATCTATAATCAACTTGCGGGAAATTTGCTATTTATAGTAAGTTTTCGAAATTTCTACTATTTATAGGAAATTTTTGAATAATCTGCTGTTTATTGTTAATTTTCGGAAAATCAGATTGTTGCAGTAAGTTTTCGGAAATTGTGCTATTTATAGTAAATTGTTGAGAAATTAGCTATCTATAGTAAATTTCTGCAAAATTATTGAATTTCTGGAAAATTAGCTATTATCGTAAATTTTCGGCAATTATGCTATTTATAGTAAATTTTAAGAAAATCTGCTATTTGTATTAAATTTTTGGAAAATTTTGTATTTAGATTAAATTTTTTATTTATAGTAAGTTTTCAGAAATGCTGCTATTTATAGTAAATTACTGGAAAATTAGCTATTTGTAGCAAATTTCTGCAAAATTATCCATCTAGAAAATTTGTTATTTATCTTAAATTTTCGGAACTTTCGAGAAAACTGCTATTCATATTAAATTTTTGGAAATACTGTTATTTATAGTAAATTTATAGAAATTCTGATATTATAGTAAAATTTAAGAAAAGCTCCTATTTCAATTAAATTTTTGGAAAATTTGCTATTTAGATTAAATTTGTTATTTATAATAAGTTTTCAGAAATTCTGCAAAATTATCCATCTAGAAAATTTATTATTTATCTTAAATTTTCGGAACTTTCGAGAAAACTGCTATTTATATTAAATTTTTGAGAAATCGGATTTTCGTATTAAATTTTCGGAAATACTGTTATTTATAGTAAATTTTACTATTATATTACATTTTCGCAAAATCTGCAATTTATGATAAATTTTGGAATATTCTGTTATTATAGTAAACTTTCCGAAAATCCTCTATTTAGTCGCGTTTTGGAAAAAATTTTCTATTTATAGTAAATTTTCGGAAATTCTATTTATAGTAAATGTTTGCGTAATTCCGCTATTATAGTTAGTTAACATTCGGAAAATCTTCTATTTATTTGAGTTTTGGAATATCTGCTATTTATAGTCGAATTTTGGAAAATCTGCTTTTTATAGTTGAGTTTTAGAAAATTTGCTAAAGTTATATAGACTAATTTTGCAATATTAGCTACATATTTAGTGTAAAGTTTTCGAAAAATCTGATTGATATTTTACTTAAGTAATTAAAATGATTTGCCTGAAATTGTAATTTTTTATGACCTTAAGTAATTAACACTTTTGCTTTGCATGTTTTATTCTTCAAAACTATTTCCCATAGTAGTTTTCATTCTGGCCCTTGAACTTTGGCTCATAAATTATGTCTCTTGACTACAACAAAATTTTGCTGTAAATTATAGGTTCTATTGTTTCCATTTATTATTTACTATTCATTTATGTGTATATGATTTGTTTTTCTATTTAATAATTATTCTATATAATTATATTTAATTGCTATTTAGTTTTCTGTATTGTTGCAAAATAAATTATTTGCTGACAGCAAATATCGTAAAAAAATTAATAATGATAAAATGGAAATCCATTAATCATTAGAAGGGTTTAATATACAAAAAGTTGTTTACTTTGCTATAATATATATAAACTTTTTTTTAAATATACTTTCGGTATTTCTTTTTGTACCTTTTTTTTACGTTAACAATGATTAATTTATGATGTTTTCTTTTTTTGCCAAGTATAGATTTTTCGTTGCTGTTGAAAACTTTATTGACATTTTTTGTTATAAATGTTATTTTATACATTAGTTTAGGAAGAATGTATTTTTGCAAAGTGTCTACTTAATAGTTTTAAATGTCAATGTCAGGTTAGAGAAGGAAAGTTATTTTTTTTAATATTTAAGTTTTAAGCTAATGCTTAAAAGAAGAAATACATTTCAAAAAGTACATAAATTGTGTTTAAGTAAAACGGAGCCAATTTCTAAATACTGACTATAAATACTCAAATATCACAATAAATAAAAATTCTTCCAAAAAATATACTATAAATAGCAAATTTTGTAAAATTTTATTATAAATAGCTAATTTTCCGAAAATTAACAATAGATAGCAAATTTCAACGAAATCCGAAAATTTACTATAAATAGCAAATTTCCAGAAAATTTACTATAAATAACAAATTTCCAGTATATAACTAGAAATAGCCAGAAATATTACTATACATAGCAAGTTTAAAGAAAATTTACTATAAATTACAAATTTCCAGAAAATAACTAGAAATAGCAAATTTCGAAAAATATGACTATAAATAGCAAATTTAGAGAATGTTGACTATAAATAGCAAATTTCCAGAAAAAAAACTAGAAATAGCAAATTTCGAGAAAGTTGACTATAAATGGCAAATTTCCAGAAAATTTACTATAAATAGCAAATTTTTGAAAATTTACCATAAATAGAAATTTTCCAGAAAATTTACTTTAAATAGCAAATTTCCAGGAAAAACTAGAAATTTCCAGAAAATTGACTATAAATAGCAATTTTCCAGAAAATTTACTTTAAATAGCAATTTTCAGAAAAAAACTAGGAATAGCAAATTTCGAGAGAGTGGACTATAAATAGCAATTTTCGAGAATGTTGACTATTAATAGCAAATTTCCAGAAAATTTACTATAAATAGCAAATTTCCAGAAAATTTACCATAAATAGAAATTTTCCAGAAAATTTACTTTAAATAACAAATTTCCAGAAAAAACTAGAAATTTCCAGAAAATTGACTATAAATAGCAATTTTCCAGAAAATTTACTTTAAATAGCAATTTTCAGAAAAAAAACTAGGAATAGCAAATTTCGAGAGAGTGGACTATAAATAGCAATTTTCGAGAATGTTGACTATTAATAGCAAATTTCCAGAAAATTTACTATAAATAGCAAATTTACTATAAATAGCAATTTTCCAGATAATTTACTTAAATAGAAAATTTACTATAAATAGCAAAATTAAAAAAAAAAAATACTTTAATAGCAAATTTCCAGAAAATTGACTATAAATAGCAAATTTCCATAAAATTGACTATAAATAGCATATTTCCAGAAAATTGACTATATGGCAAAAAATTGAATAGCAAATTTTAAGAAAAAAACTAGAAATAACAAATTTTGAGAATGTTGACTATAAATAGCAAATTTTCAGAAAATTGTCTATAAATAGCAAATTTTCAGAAAATTGACTATAAATAGCAAATTTTCAGCAAATTGACTATAAATAGCAAATTTCCAGAAAATTTACTATAAATAGCAAATTCGCAAAAAATTTACATAAATAGCAAATTTCCAAAAAATTTCAAGAAAATTTACTTTAAATAGCAAATTTTCAGAAAATTTACTTTAAATAGCAAATTTCCAGAAAATTTACTTTATATATAAATAGCTAATTTCGAGAATATTGAATATATTTTGTTGAAATTTGTAAAAAATTTTCTATAAATAGCAAATTTCCAGAAAATTGACTATAAATAGCAAATTTCCAGAAAATTTATTATAAATAGCAAATATCCAGAAAATTGACTATAATAGCAAATTTCCAGAAAAAAACTAGAAATAGCAAATTTCGAGAATGTTGACTATAAATAGCAAATTTCCAGAAAATTTACTATAAATAGCAAATTTCCAGAAAAAAACTAGAAATAACAAATTTCGAGAATGTTGACTATAAATAGCAATTTTCCAGAAAATTTACTATAAATAGCAAATTTCCAGAAAATTTACTTTAAATAGCAAATTTCCAGAAAATTTACTTTAAATAGCAAATTTTGACAAAGTGGACTATAAATACTAATTTTCGATAATGTTGAAAATTGACTATAAATAGCAAATTTTCAGAAAATTGACTATAAATAGCAAATTTCCAGAAAATTTACTATAAATAGCAAATTCGCAAAAAATTTACATAAATAGCAAATTTCCAAAAAATTTACTATAAATAGCAAATTTCCAGAAAATTTACTATAAATTGCAAATTTGCAGAAAATTGACTATAAATAGCAAATTTCCAGAAAATTTACTTTAAATAGCAAATTTCCAGAAAATTTACTTTATATATAAATAGCTAATTTCGAGAATGTTGAATATATTTTGTTGAAATTTGTAAAAAATTTTCTATAAATAGCAAATTTCCAGAAAATTTACTATAAATAGCAAACTTCCAGAGAAGTTACTAGAAATTTCTCCAAGCTCGACTATAAATAGCAAATTTCCCCAAGATTTTGTATATAATGTAAATTATTTTTAAATGTTCTATAAATTGTTTATTATATTTTTATTAGTCTTAAATTAATTTTGATGTTTGCTTAAATTGCCATTAATTTAAAAAAAAAGGGGATGACTTTACTGTTCATGTTAACAAATTGTTAAACATATTTGTAATAAATTCAATAATTTCATTGTAAAATTTGTTTTTTGTTAAGAAACTTTAAAAATTATTTATGTTTTATATTTTTCTTTTATTATAATTTTATGCCTTTTTAACTTCATTTAAACGTACGTGTTGTAATGTTAATATGTACAAGCAGTCGGTTAGCTGGTGCAGTGTATCTTTGGTGCTTTTTTTTTGTAGCAGTTGAGTTGATTTAATCAAGGCAATAAGATAAAGAACATATAATAAGGGTAATCAGTTGAGCAAGCAAGAAAACATAAAGTTTTTTTTTAAATGAATCTATAAATTAAGGCAGCCGTTGAAATATTTAAAGTAATTTTTTTTAATATTTCTGTATTTGTTGATGAAAGTGAATCCCCTTATTTAATTTTGCCTTAAATCCTTAATAACATTTCAGTTGTCTTGCTGTCATGAGTGCGTATAATTTTATTTCATTCATTCTTTTTTTATATGTGGCACTGGACAGTTTGGAGAATTTTGTTGATTTTGTGTTTTCTGTTCATTTAATATATGCAAGAATTTTTAACGTATCCCCTGAATGTATGTATATGTAGGTATAATTCTGCATAAAACGACATCATAAATCGTTTGATTTATCAACAGATGTCTTTGAACACATACTCGAAAACAAAAGAAAATATTTGCATTTCATTGTTAAGGTTCTTGTTAGTGGATTTTTAAATATTGAATATGAGAACATAAATTGTTTTTGAAGCCAAATAAAGAGATCGTTTTGGCACGAGCACTTAAATGAGTGATTAGTTCAAATGTCTGTAATTTTCACATTATTCAATAAAACTGGATTAAAAATATATTGTGGATTATCATATAGTTTAAGTTTCTTTAAAATGTGACATTTTTTCTGTTTATAAGAATATTTACATACAGGAACTTGTCCGTCTTTCCGTCTTTAATAATACTTTTTGTATGATAATATGTCTTTCATTAAGTAATTCAATTTGTCGGCTTAATAGATTTTTATTTCTTATAATTTGTTGTTTGTTTGTAAGTTCTACTCTCGGTAGGCATATTTGTTATTAACCCTTTTTCCCAATTAATATTCCAAACACATATTTAACACCTTTGGTTTTTGAAAGATTCTCATAAAATGTTCCAGTTAGTGTAACCTGCCTGTACACATTTCAATGTAGTGTTGAAAGCCTTAAAAGGCCTGTATAAATAATGATTTCTTAAGAATTATATTTGAATAATAATATAGAAGAACATTTTTAATTAGAATTAATAACAAAGAGTGTGTAAAGATACATGTTTGGGGTTTTTTGGAGGAAGAATAAAATTGATTTGAATAAATGAAAACGAAATGATTTTGCTTTGTAATGAAACGTGATCATATTTAATAAAGCAAAACGTGTTAAAAATACAAACAAACAAATAATAAAGTGATAATTTATAAATTTAAAAAAAAATATTTGGACACCTAGGAATCGAACCTACAACCCTAATGCTAATGAACCAGTTCTATAAAAACTGCATTCTAAGTCGAAACTTTAAACTACTGACCAACATTTAATTTATTAAATTATTTTCTCTACATTTTACTAATATTCCTTTATTAATTTAAAACATTTCATAAATTTTTAAAATTCAGAAAAAAAAAATTTTTTTTTTCTTACCTTTGATTTCAATAAAATGTGAAAAAAATTGCAAAAAATTAAAAAATAAAATCTATAAAATATCAATTATTTCAGTAAAACAGAGCATAACATTTAATAAAAATATATTATTTTTTTGGCAAAAAACAAAAACACAATCAAAAAATATGTTTAACAGAAAAAAATTTTACATTTTTAAAACAAATTTTTTTTTTCACATTTTAAAACAAAAGCTGAAAGGAAAATATGTATTTAAAAATAAAAATAGTATATGGTAAATATGAAATGATATTATTTTTATACTCTCCTTAAATAAAAACATATTACAATATGTTATATTTTTATGCGGCGTTAGTTGAGCCATAAATCATAGAAATTGTGCAAAAAAAATATATACGCGTTTTTTCACAACTCATACAAATACAAGGAAATTATAAAAACCCAGCAAAATTCCATTCATTAAATGAAACAATCTAAGCATTGCCATACAAATGAACTGCTAAACTTTACTTAAATAAAGTTAAACTAAGTTTAAACCTGGGTTAAACAAGATTAATACATTTAATAATAATGATTAATATATTTATGTTACTTTAAAACTGAAATAGAAGCTTAACGATGACTTTTTGTTTTTTAAACTTAGTTTAAACTACTGCAAATGAAGTTTAATTTTCATTTTTAGTTTAAATTAAATAAATTATGAAATATTATGTTAAAACCCTTTTTTAAGTCAAAATTCACAAACAAATCAGAATTCGTTAAATATTTTAATAGTTTAAACCAAGTTTAAACTTGCAAAACATTGAAATAAATAATAATTTTACTATAATAATTATTTAAATTTAACAAATAATATTTTAAAATGAACATTGACAGTTAAACTTGAATTTACATTAGTTAAACTAAGTTTAAACTATGTTAAGCTAAGAATAATACATTTTTTCAATATTATGCTCAACTAAATTTTAAATGCATTAATTTAAAACAATAATAAAAGGTTAAACTCAAATTTTAACTTTTTTAATAAAGCTTTTATATGTAGTCTGAAAACTAAACATACAAAAATAAATAATTTAAACATATTAATTGTCTTTGTTATTAGATAACAATTTAAAGTGAAAATTAAAAGTTAAACTTGCAATATACATAGTTAAACTAAGTTCAAACTAAGTTTAATACATTTAGGTTGGGTAACTTATACAATTTTAAACATAGTGAGGCTTAATCAATATTTAATGTAATTTTTTCATACAAATTAAAAAAACCTTATCTTTGATTAAGACTTATTTATGTATGAAATTTAATAAGCTACCCGGCCTTACTGAATTTAAACATAATAATTGTCTTTGTTATTAAATAACAATTTAAATTGAAAATGAATAGTTAAACTTGAATTATCCATAGTTGAACTTAGTTTAATCTATGTTAAGCTAATTTTAATACATTTACTGAAGACGGTTTACAAATAAGTTCCATAAGCTATAATTTAAAACAAAAATAAATAGTTAAACTCAACTTTTGTCTTGTGTTAAACTTAGTTTAAACTTGGCTAAATAAAATTTTTAGCTTATTGGAATATTTTCTTTATCAAATTAAAACTTTTACATATCTTTAAACATTTTGAAAAAACATTAGTAGCTAAACTGGTTTTAGCAAGAATTAAACTCAGTTTAAAATAATTGAAGTAAAGTTTAACAAATTTATTTTGTAGTTTCCGCAAATAAGTTGGATGAGTAATAATTTAAAAGAAAAATCAAAAGTTAAACTATACTTTTGATTTAAGTAAACTAAGTTTAAACTAAGCCACATAAAGTTTAAGTTTAAGAAATGTTTTACAATTCAATTAAAAAAAATTTTACATATCACTAAAAAGTTTTAAATAAACATTGGCAGCTAAACTGGTTTTAGCAGGGGTTAAACTCAGTTTAAACTAATTTAAAAAAAGTTTAACACATTTATTTTGTAGTTTCTGCAAATAAGTTGGATGAGTAATAATTTAAATTTCAAATTAAAAATTAAACTATACTTTTGAGTTAAGTAAACTTTAGTTTAAACTAAGCCACATAAAGTTTAAGCCTATTCTCAAGTTACATTAAAAACTTAATACAAAATTAATGATAATATTAAATTTATTATAATTTAAAGTTAAAATAAGCAGTTAAACTCTCTTCAATACAGGTTAAACTAGGTTTAAACTAATAAAATGTAAGATTAATTCAGTTGGTCTACATGACTAGCAAATACATTTTGTAAGCTAGGTAATTAGATAAAAATGAAAGTTTTAACTGAAGTTTTGTTTTTATCAAACTTAGTTTAAACTCAGGTAAGCAAAGTTCAATGACTATTATCAAGTTAGATTAAAAATTAAACATTATATATAAATTTAATGATACAATTGAAGTAATTAAAATTTAATGTTGAAATAAACATGGGATTTAACACATATTAAACTAAGTTTAAACTACGAAAAAGAAAGATTAACTAATTTGGTTTACATGATTATGAAATAGATTTTATAAGTTAGACGTTTAAATAAAAATAAAAGTTTAAACTGAACTTTTGTTATAGTTAAGCTTAATTTAAACTAAGCTAAATATAGTTCATTAAAGTATTCAAGTTAGATTGAAAATTATATATCAAATAATTGATAAAATTATATTAAATTTATAAAAAAAAAGTTAAACTAAGTTTAAACCATGAAATTTTGAGACTTATACATTTAGTCTATAGTATTTCACATAAGTTTTATATATTATAGTTTTAACTAAAAATTTGGTTAAGCTTAGTT
This sequence comes from Calliphora vomitoria, assembly GCA_942486065.2. Classification (NCBI taxonomy): domain Eukaryota; kingdom Metazoa; phylum Arthropoda; class Insecta; order Diptera; family Calliphoridae; genus Calliphora; species Calliphora vomitoria. The sequence continues at coordinate 8,296,479 of OW818030.2, read as the reverse complement.
TAAGCTAAGCTAAAAAACAATTCGTTTCGTGACTATTTCCAGTTTAAAGTAAAAATTAACTAAGAAATTAACCATCAAATTAAATGTAATTCTAAGTTCAAATGAGTAGCTAAACTTGAATTCTAATAGGTTAAACTTTGTTTAAACTAAGAAAAGTTAAGATTACTATAATAAGTCTACATGGCTTTCAGACAAATATTATAAGTTATACTTTTAACTAAAAATTAAAGGTTAAACTCAACTTTTGCCTATGTTAAACTAAGTTTAAACTAAACTAAATAAAGTGTAAGCCCCAAAAGATGTTTCAAATAGCTAGAAATTTTAAATCTACAACAATTGAATCTCTTAACTTAGTCTACTTTTGCAAAATTAATTTAAATTTCCTTAAATTTCTCGCTGGGTTGTAGCTTTTTACTAAAATCCACATTCATCACAAAAAAAATAGTTTTTGTTCACTTTTGTATTCTGTACAATACGTATAAATGCTAGTCAAAAAAAAATAAACTTTATATTTCATAATAAAAATTCAATACAAAATATTGCTGTTGTTTCACACAAAAAACTGTTGTACAAAAATATATATTTACAATGAAGTTTAATTTATTACTGCAGTGAACAGTCAGTGTATATAAATAATTAGAAAAATATAGAATTAAAATGAGAAATATATAGTTGCAAGTTTTTTGCTATTGAATATTTTCTAAATTTATTTTTTATAACAACAACTTTTTTAAACTAATAAATAATATTTCAATTAAATAAATATAAATAATTTTGTTATTTGTTTCTATATTTGCAGGTATGTACGAGTATGATACATGATGAAATTGTAATAAATTTTAATTTAAAAAGGACAAGTAAGTATTGGAATACAAGCATTAAATAATAATAAAAAATAGTCAAGACACAAACCCTACAATACCTGTTTTAAGGCAAAGGGGAGAAATAAAGCCTATTCAAAGCGTTACTACGAAAACTTTTATTATATTTTATCGAAAAATCTAACTATTTTATAGTAATTGCCTATAATATCCTTAAAAAAATCACTTAAAAGTCATTCAATTGAATATAAATAAAATTATACATAAAAGATCAACAGCAGGAGCTTCAATAAAAACTACAACATCTTCAACAAATTCATATTGTTACAGGAAGTAACAACCTAAAAACTAACTGACTGAATGACACACACACAAAACAGCAGACACTTCACCAAGACAAAAAGAAAACGGCTTGGCAATTTAAATATTTGACTGAAGCTGCAGTTATTCAAACAAAAAATGAACCAACTTCCTCTTAATAAAATCTAGAGAGAAAAAAAAATCAAAAATCTTGGATGCATGTTAAACAATTCTTACAGTTTTTTTTTTTATTATTATTTCGTTTTGCAGATTTGTTGGCTCTAATGTTTGAAAGCGCCTACCTTTATGATTTTTTATGTGAGTTTTTTCAACACTAATAGACATGCATTGTTTGTTAAGCCAGATAAAAAAAAACACAAATTTTGTTAGAAAAATATAAAAGAAATATGAATAAATTTCTATAAAAATCGAAAAACAAAAACGAGAAGAAACAAAAAACCCAAGATTGCATCAACTTTTAAGAGGAGGGACTTGAACAGCAAATTGGCAAAAGACTTTAAAGCAGCACGTGCTTTATTGGTAGGCGTTAAAGTGTTGCAAAACTTTAGTTAAAAGGCAATATTTTTCTTAAAAGGCAAAAAATAAAAAACTTAAATACAGTCTATGATTTAAGAGTAAAGATAGTACAAGAAAAATAAAATAAAAAATTTTATAAAATAAGCTAAGACGAATTTTCTGTGACCTACATTTAATATAAATTAAAAAAAATCTGAAAAAAACATATTTAAATTAAGTTTATTAACTTAGATAGCATTGCTGAGATTTCTAAATGCTACTTGAGTAGAAATTATAAGTTAAACTTAGATAAAGCGAGGTTAAACTAAGTTTAAACTGGGATAAATAACGATATCAACAAATGATTTTAACATTGATATTTTTAAATGCTACTTGTGTACAAATTATAAGTTAAACTTCAATAAAGCGAGGTTAAACTAAGTTTAAGCTTTGTTAAATAATTTTAATATTTTTAGTTCAATTATATTGAGTTTTGACAAAACAAATTAAAATGATCAGTTAAACTAAGTTTACATGAGGTTAAACTAAGTTTAAACCATGCCAATTCAAGTTTAAGTATTGATATTAATATGTAAATTAAAAATTTTAATTTAGCTAATTTTTACTATATTTAAAACCTAAAATGATGCGTTAAACTAGCCTTTACAGAGGTTAAACTAAGTTTAAACCAACTTAAGTTAAGTTTATGTACAATAATTATGTTATGGTTGAAATACTTTGAATTTAATCAAGTTTTTAAAAATAAAATCAAACCTTAAACTTAATTAAACACAGGTTAAACTAAGTTTAAACCAAGCCAAATCAAGTTTAAGTATTAATATTAATATGCGAATTTAACATTTTGAATATAGTTAATTTTTACTATATTTAAAACCTAAAATGATATGTTAAACTAGATTTAACAGAGGTTAAACTAAGTTTAAACCAATCAAAATCCAGTTTATGTAATAATAATAATAAAGTTCGATCATAATTTAAAAATCAAATTGAACCTTAAGCTTTGCTAAACAGAGGTTAAACTAAGTTTAAACCAAGCGAAATCAAGTTTAAGTATTAATATAATACGTGAGTTTAACATTTTGAACTTATTTCACTATTAAAATAGTTAAAACCTAAAGTGATCCAGTAAACTAGCATTAACAGAGGTTAAACTAAGTTTAAACCAACTGAAGTTAAGTTGATGTACAATAATAATGTTATGGTTGAAATATTTTTAAGTTTTTAAAAATAAACTTAAACTATATTAAACTGTTTAAACTAAGTTTAAATCAAGCCAAATCAAGTTTAAGTATTGATATTAATATGCGAATTTAACATTTTGAATTTACTATATTTAAAACCTAAAATTAACCGTTAAACTAACTTGAACAGAGGTTAAACTAAGTTTAAACCAACTGAAGTTAAGTTGATGTACAATAATAATATGGTTTAAATATTTTGAATTTAATTAACTTTGATAATAATTTAAAAATAATATTAAACCTTAAACATTATTAAACAGAGATTAAACTAAGTTTAAGATAAACTAACTCAAGTTTAACTATATATATTATTATATAAAAATTTTAAGTTAAAAAACCGTTTAAACTTATAATGAGCCGTTAAACTAGCTTTAATAGAAGTTAAACTTAGTTTAAACCAAGTCAAATTAAGTTTAATACATTTTATATCTTTAATTTGCAAATAGGTTTTAAAATGTATGCTTCCAAACTAAAATAAAAGTTAAATAATTTTTGAATATTTTTTAAACAAAGTTTAAACTGATCTAAATAAAGTTTACGACTTTGTTTTTGAAAAAATTTAAAACTAACCACTTCAGTACATATTTGGAGACACAATTTTTAGTAAAACTTAATTTATTTTAGTTTAAACGTAGCTTATAGTTGGTTAGATAATGCTATTTATATATCATACTAGCTTGACCCGGTGCGCTTCGCTACCCCTGTCGATGTAAAAATCGGTTCAGCCGTTTAGTAATTATTGTTTAAAAACTAAAGGTACCAATTTTACCCGTTTTCCCCCCTTTTTATCCCTTTCTGGTCCATGTATTGAAAAAATTTATAGCCTATTGACGCTTCCAAGTAAGGATCTATCTACGTTCCAAATTTCAATAAACTCGGTTCAGCCGTTTAGGCGTGATGCTCAAACAAACAAACAAACAAACAAATAAACAAACAAACAAACTTACAAAGACATTTATATATTTATATAGATATAGATTAATAAATTAAAATGAGCCCTTAAACTAGCTTTATTTAGCAAAGGTTAAATTGTGTAAAGTTTAATACATTTAATGTCTTTAGTTTCCAAATAAATTTAATAAATTATATTTTAAAACTAAAATAAAAGGTTAAACCAATCTAATGTATATGTTAAGCTAAGATCAAATTAAGCTAAACAAAGTTTAAGGCTTGATTTTTTCAGAAACTTGTAAAATAATATTAAAGGCGTAGTAGGCCGCCGTCTAATCGAAATGTAAAAGAACAGCTCACTTGGGTCCATTCAGTAGGTCCCTTTGTGTTATTAAAGTTTTATTTTCTTAATTTAATGTATAAAATAAGGTTTTTTACATTTGGAAATACATATTTGGAGCTAAATCATTTTTAATATATTTTAAGCTAAGTTTAAACTAAGCTGACTAAAGTTTAAGGCAATTTATCTCTTCTTTTCTCTAACAAGCAACTTTAGTTATAATTTGAAACTAAAATTAAAAGTTAAACTAAACCTTAACTTTTATTAAACTAAGTTTAAACTGATCTAATATTTAAAACTTATTTAATAGATCATTCTTATAAAATCAAGTTTTTAAGGAATTGGAAAGACAAATTTGTTTTGAAACGGTTTTAATCATGGTTTAACCTAAGTTTAAACTATGCTAAGTAAGGTTTAAGGAATTTTTTATAATTTTTTCCATAATAAGTAACTTAAGTTAGGTTTTGAAACTAAAATTAAAGGTTAAACTAATTTTAAGGCTTGGTTAAACTAAGTTTAAAGTAGTGGTAATAGTATTAAAGGTTTAATTTCTTGACTAAAGTTATAGAGAAAAGTTTTTAAAGATTTTGAAATAAAATTAAGCAGTTAACCGGGCTTTGGGATAGTTTAAACCAAGTTTAAACTAGGTTGAGTAATTTTAAAGAATTTATTGAATATTGCTGGCAAATAAGCTATATTACTTATAGTTTCAAATCAAAATTAAAAGTTAAACTAAGTTTAATCCCATATTAAAATATGTTTAACATTTAGCTACCTTTTTCTGTTCTTTTCTTGATTAAACATTTATATTGAATAGGTTTCTTCTTTAATGGTTTTTATTTCAGTTTTCTTGCTAAAGAGTTGACTTTTCTAGGTTTAAACCAAAAAATGTTTTTTTTTTTAATGAAATGAAATAAAGATTTACATTTTTGCACATTCGCTCCAAACTCTATTATTTACACTTAAGTTATTTTAATGAAATTTTTGCTCCAGGCTAAAAAGTATAAATTTCTGGCACTCGGCACTGAAATGAAATGAAACTATCAAATTGGTTTCTTTTTTTCCTGCTGTAGTTTGATGATGCCAACAATAATTTGCCAGTAGCAGCAGCAGCAACAAAGACCCTGGCTTTCAATAATACAAAAATTGAGAACAAAAAATAAACTACACGCTAAAAGTATTTATTTTCATTTTTTTTTTTTTTTTTTTCTTCTTCTCAAACATTTGCAGTTTCCTTTTTCATTCCTCTCTACAACGGAAACGATAAGATAACGCAAAAATGCAATTTAAAGCAAGTGTTAATAGAATTCTCTTCTAACTCCCTAAATGGAAAAGAAACACATTCATATGTGGGAAAATTTCATAAATGTATAGACAGAGAGACAGACACGACAGATATACTGACAGTCAGCGCCACTCTGTAACATTTCGAAAGGAAGTCAAGGCAAGTATGAAAAAAAAAAATATATATAAGAACTGAAGACAACATGACTCTTTAGAACCACAAAACGACCTTAAAAAAGTTTGAAGAACAGAAGAAATTCCATACTGGAAATGAAAAACACAAAATGGGGAAAGATAAAAAAAAAAAAAATCAGAAATAATCAATTTCTACAATTGAACAAAACATTCCTTAAGAAAACTAAAAAAAAAAAAAAAACACACAGAAAAATGTGGTCAATTTGCCAAACTTCTTTATATTAATAAAACAAAATACAACAACTATTCTTATGATGGCTTTTGGCCATTATAAACCTAAAGAATTGAAAAGTCAAGTACTAGAGTCTCTTCACTTATTTTACTTACTCTCTCACAAAAGGCGTTAAGTTTAAGGAAATGTGGAGAAGGAAGAGCATACAAAAAAAGGTTTAAAGTATGTAGCCAGAATATATTGAAAAGTAATTGAAATGTTATGGTATTTCAGGGAATAGGAAGGAAATGTAGTCATGTAACTCATTTTATCGGGGCTGTACTAGCATCTGTTCATAATTTTAAGCTGCTTTCATGTCCTTTTTGCTCTAGATTTAGCTGTAGTGATTATTACTTTATTGAGTTCTTTCCTTCTTGGTTTTTTTGCTTCTAGCAAATATTTATGGTTTTATCATTGCAGTTAGAATTTTATCAATATAAACTTCAAAAGGCATTGGTTTGTGGTCAACCAGGAAACAGTTGGTTGGCTGGTTGAATAGACTTGTAATAAAGTAACAAGTGTTGTAATGAAAAAATGAGTAGCATAAAGAATTATATAAAGGGATTTGTTGGCAAGTGAATTGAAATGTAATAACTAAAGAAACTAATAAGAAATGTAAGATGTTTTGGTATGATCTAGTTTGGAATTAAAAAAATAAGACTATAAATTAAATAGGAATAATTTTAAACCAAAACTAAAAGTTAACCTTGGTAAAAATTAGGTTTAACGAAGTTTAAACTGGGTCAGTGGTTAATATTGCTATCAATAGGTTAAACCAAGCTTTAACTAGGTTAATTATTGATACTTAATTTAAGAAGATAGCAAGTATTAATTTAATTTAAGAAATGAGAAGTTTATCACAAAATTCAATGTTAATCTTTGGAAAAGCTAAGTTAAACCAAGGTTAAACTGGGTTAGTCTTTAATATTGACATTTAAATATAACAAATATTAATAAAAATTAAAAAGCAAAACTTTTAAAACAAAATTAACAGTTAAACTTAGTTAAAGCTAGGTTAAACCAAGTTTAAACTTGCTTAGTTATTGATATTTAAATATAACAAATCCTAATAAAGGTAAAAAAAATAAAACTTTTAGTACATAATTAAGAGTTTAACTTAGTTAAACCTAGGTTAAACCAAGCTTAAACTAAGTTAGTTATTAATATTTATATTAAAACATAAAAAAGTTTAAGTAAATTTAAAAAATTAATAGTATTTTTCAAACAAAATCTAAAGTTAAACTTATGTAAACCTTGGTTAAACCAAGCTTAAACTGGGATAAATATTAATATTGATATTTAAATATAACAAGTATTAATAAAATTTAAAAAGGAAAACTTTTAAAACAAAATTAACAGTTGAACTTAGTTAAAGCTAGGTTAAACCAAGCTTAAACTAGGTTAGTTATTGATATTGATATTAAAAGATAGCAAGTATTAATTTAATTTTAAAAAGGAAACCCTTTAACACCAAATTTAAAGTTAAACTTTGGTAAGGCTAGGTTAAACCAAGCTTATTAATATTGACATTTAAGTATAACAAACATTAATTCAATTTACAAAAGAAAATATTTAAAACAAAATTTAAAGTTAAACTTAGTTAAAGCTTGATTAAGCCAAGTTTAAACTGGGTTTCATAATGATTTTAATATATAATTTTAACAAATTTGAATCAAATAGAAAATAAGCAAAATGCCCAAGACAATATTAAAAGTTAAGCTTAGTAAAAGCGTGGTTAAACCAAGTTTTATTATAATTAGTTTCAACAAGTGTAAATTAAACCTGAAATAAAAATCAATTTCATAACAAAATTAAAAGTAAAACAAAGTTAATCATAGATTAAACCAAGCTGAAACTGGCTTAGGCCATAATATATATATTAAATTTGAACAAATATAAATTAAATACAAAATAATAGAAATGTTTATGACAAAATTTAATAATAAATTTACGTTATGTCAGTTTAAACTATAATATTTGAAATGCTTTTTATTTAGTTTACAAATTAAAGTAAAAAATAATCCTTAAACTTTTCGTAAGCATGGTTAAACTAAGTTTAAACCAAAATAGGTCAAGTTTATGACATTATTACTAATGATTTTCTAAATTAAATTTATAAGTTATACTTATGAACTTAAATAAAAGTTTAAGCGTAAATTAAGCTATTGTTAAACTTAGTTTAAGCTAAAGAAAGTCAAGTTTAATTCATCTGTGCTATTGGTTTTTCATATAGAATTAAAAAGTAATACGTTTAAGCTAAAATAAAAGTTTAAACTTTAATTTAGATTCTGTTAAACTTAGTTTAAACTAATCAAAATTAATTTTATTACATTTGTACTATTTATTTCTCATTTTGAGTTAATGGGTTATAATTTCAAGATGAAGTAAATGTCTAAACTTAAAATAAGCTTTTAATAAACTAAGTTTAAGCTAAGCCAAGCCAAGTTTATTGAATTTAAACTATTGTGTTTTCCATAGCAATACTTTGAAACTAAACTACAATAAAATAAAAGTTTAAACTTTACTTTAGTCATTGTTAAACTCAGTTTAAACTAAGCTAGGTCAAGTTTAAGAAATTTAATCCATTGGTTTTTTAAATACATGTTATAAGTAATTCTTTCCTACTAAAATAAAAAATTAAACTTAACTTTTGTCACTTTAAACCATGTTTACGCTAAGCTCTATTAAGATTACTAAATTTTTACTATAGGCTTTTCAAATAAAATGTATAAGTAATACCTTTTAATTAAAATATCAGTTAATGCTTAAACTAGTCTAGGTTAAACTAAGTTTAAACTATGATAATTCAAGTTTAGCCACAGTTTTAGCGCTTAAACACATAAATATCTTACAATTGGTTGGTACCTGTACTAAAAGACCTGAAATAGCCAACATTAGCACAAACTGCTGAGTTCAAAAAAAATCTCTTCAATCTTTATGCTGACTGCTTAACTGCTACTCTATTGTCTTAACTTAATTTGTTAACAAAACTACAGCCTACTTTAAGGCCAAAACATATGGTTACTTTAAAACCCAATTATATTTCAAAGAGATAATTTATTTTATAAAAATTAATCCTTTATTAATATAACTTTATTTTACAACTTTTGCATTTTTAATGCTCTCATATTAATGAACTATTTAAAATTGAATTTTAAATTTTTAATAACACATAAATTATCATTAAAAACTGTAAATAAAAAAAAATTAAATCCTATTAAAGAAATAAACTTTGATTTTTTGTGTTGTGATGTTTCCACAACCAAATGAAACCTATTTACATAAAATTATATAGACATATTATAATATAGAAAACACTGATTAAAAACTATACAATATCAATAAACTGTAATAAATAAACAGCGCAGCAGCAGCTGAAAATAAACAACTGTACATGTTAATTGTAAAGCATACATTAAGGCTTTTTATATACAAAAAAAAATAAAATATGAAAAGTTAACTGGCATTTTAATTTTTATATAAAATTGTGAGGAAAAAAAAAAAACATAAAATCATTGAGTATTTAACAATTATATTAAAAGTCATTGATTAAGTTAATCAAAATCAAAATGTATTTTGTATAAATAGAAAATCCATGATAGATAAACTCATTTAAATTACTATTTTGTTATGGGATAATTTAAATGATACATTAAGGCAAAAACAAAATCATGATAAAACTAAAGCTTATTATAGGGATTTATTTAAAATAAAAATAAATTTAATTTTGCTTTCGTAAAGCTGTTTAAATTAGTTTAAACCTATGATAGATTTAATATTTTTTGTAATTTACTTTAAAATAAAGTAATATTTAAAATAGATAATTGAGCAAAAGGAATTTTAAATAAATTTGTAGCTCACCAATAATATTAAACTTATGTTAAGGTCATTTAAACTTAGTTTAACTAAAACTTAATAAGTTTAAACATATTACTTGAATTGAAAGGTATTAAACTTGATTAAGCTTAGTTTAACTATTAAAAAAAACAGTTTAAGCTTTGTTAAGCCTTGCTTAAACTAAGTTTTGCTTTTAATTTTATCTTTTAATTGTTGTCTATTTTTTAAATGTTACAATATATGAAAAATTATGAACTAAAGTTAAACCGAGTTTAAATATATTCTATTGGATACTTGTTTATATACTTAAACATTGGTTTTAGTTACATAAAGTCTAAAATTTATATTGAATTTGTTAAATTCTATGCTTTATTTTAAATTTTTTCTTATAACAAACCTTAAACTTTATTTAGTTTAGTTTAAACTTAGTTTATATTACTCTAAAGTTAAGTTAAAACTTATGTTTTCATTTTAAAATATTACTTTAGAAGCAGTTTGGCGGAAAATATACTTAAAATTAATTAACCTTATTTTAGCTGAGTTTAAACTAAGTTTAACCATTGCTAATAACGATTTAAAGGTTTATTTTAATTTTATGTTATAACTAAAATGTTAACAATTTAAAGTATTGAAATTATTAATATCTCTATATAACCAAGTTTAAACTTAGTTTAACCTAGCTTTATGAAAGTTTAACATTTAAAAATACATCCAAATTGTTACTTAACAACTTCAGACTATAAAATATTGCAATTATTTGTTAATATCTCAACTTTTACAAGTTTAAACTTAGTTTAACCTTGCTTTATAAAAGTTTAACATTTAAAAATACTTCCAAATTGTTACTTAACAAATTCAGAAACTATTTATGAATAAATCTACTTTACCAAGTTTAAACTTAGTTTAACTTTGCTTTATGTAAGTTTAAGTTTTGAGAATGATTGATGAAAGTCTGTTTATAGTTGTTTGGTTTAAAAACAATGTAGATAGGTTAAATATTTAATTTATTTTAAAAATAAATAGTAAACAAGCGCTAACTAACCTAAATTTAATATTAGTTTAGCAAAGTTTATTTCTATTTTACTTTTTTTCATACAATGTTGTGAAAACTTTAATGCCCTGCATTGGTTTTTTTTTTTAAATTGCAAATCTTTCATAAAAAAGTAATGAAGTATAAAATCTTTCTGCTCTTTTGTCTTTAAAATTGTTGCCCAGTTTCTTTATTTAATCAACTGCTTAAGAAATTTATATTTTATAATAAAATCAAATTTTCATTTCTTTGTTAATGCTTGCAACTCAATTTACTACTTAAGCTGACAATAAAAATACTAAAAATCGTATTTAAACTCATTAAAGTATATGTTTATAGCCAAGACACACACACACTCTCGCACCTACTTAAACCGGCAATTGTCCTGTCATGTGTCACCAATAAGAAACCACAGTTTAAACTAAACAACTTCATGATGGTTTTTATTATTGAAACTTGAAGAGGCAACTAGCTACCAAGTAAAACAAACTAAACAGAATAAAACCGATAACAGATCAAACTAAAGGAATACAATTTTAAAAGGAGAAAAATAAAACGTAGGGAGCAACAGAACAAGACAATTTTAGCGCCTTTTATTACACACGTTTTTATAGTTTTAGTGTCACAAGAGTAGGACTTGAAAGCAGACAATAATACAGTTTCACACACAAAACATTACATCCGCTATGGCAATACAAAAAAAAAAGAAAAAATGAAACCTGACCACCAACAATGATAAGCCTTGGATCCAAGAATAAGTAGTAGTAGTAACCGGTAGTAGAGAGCCATAAACCACAACTTTAGAGTAGCAGTTAGATGTGACATTCCATTTGGAATGTTTAAAGCTTAATGCCGGCAACAAATCGTAAAACGAATTCCAATCATATGGGAAGATGATGATCTAAACTGCAATTTCTGGGCAACAGCAGCAAAAGCAACAGCTTTAAAATCATCCTTGAATTGTTCAACCATAATAATGTCTTTATATTGTATTTATTTTTTTTTTTATTTTCCTTTGCAATTTTATTTTGTGTCATTGTGAATTCTTCTTTTTTTCCCATTTTATATGACAATCATGATGATGATGGTCAGATATTGTGTGTTGTAGGAAATATGTTTTGGTATTATGTTTGAGTTGTGGAGTACATATTGTGTATTGGAAATTGAGACATCCTCTAGCCGTCTGTCACTCGTACTCTTACATGTGTGTACGTGTATAAATATTTCTGTAAGAAGCGTGAGAATTGTACTGCTGCAACAGCTGATTTTCTCTATTTACCATTGAATTTCGTATTGTAGTAAGATTATAGATATTTTTATGAAACGTTAAATAACCAATGAACAATTTGGTTGGGTAAACAGACGTTAAACTTAATTTTTACCAGTTTAAACATAGTTTAACCAAGATTTAACATGAGTTTAAGCTTTTTTTTTGGTTTTGAATTTTAACTAATACTAATTATGTACCTGAAACTAGGGATGACATATGTTAATCTTGATATAACTTAGTTTAAACATAGTTTAACCCCAGTTAAAAATTGTTTTTTTACGGGTTTTATTTTTAATGCTTAACATAAATAATATATATTAAAAATTTCAAAAACAAATTAATATCATAAATAAACCTAGATTAAACTTAGCTTTAACCAAGTTTAACTTTTAATTTCAGCTTTAAATCTTTACTCAAGTCACTTATTAAAAATTAGACAAATCTATCTGGCAGATAAAATGTTGACTAGTTTAAACTTAGTTTAACCACGTTTAAACATAGTTTAACTACTGATTTACATTATATTTGTTCAATATTTATTCTAAACTAAAGATATTGCAATATTTTTTTTATTATTTTTTATAATATTAACTAAACCATGTTAAACTAGCTTTAAACAGAAAATTAACCTTAATCTTAATTTAAACAAAGTTTAACAGAGGATTTTGTGGGTTTACAATTTTATTTTATTTCTAAAGCATAATTTATAAGAAGTGTTTGTAAACCAAATATAACTTATGCAATAATCCTTTCTTAGCTTAGTTTAAACAGAGTTTAAACACAGTTTTAGTAGGTTTAGCTACTCACTTCAATTTTCAAATATAACTAGAATAAAAAATATATAAAACATTCAAATTATTTTTTAATATGAATAGCTAGCCTTAGTTAAACGTGGTTTAAACTGGCTTAAACAAAGTTTAACTATTAATTTTTACTGAAAAATGTTGCTTAGTTTTTAATTATTTATTTTTGTTTCCGACTTTTTAATTCGACAAACTCCAGATATAAAAGATATGTAATCGATTAACTCAAGTTAAACTAAGTTTTAATATTTTAATTTTCACGATGGCTTATTTGCATTAAGTTACTTTATAGACTGTTTCTTTGAAACCTGTAAGTTTTTGGATTTAGTTTACATTTAAATATAAAATAAACCTTTAGCTTTAATTAGGTTAGTTTAAACATAGTTTAACTCTTCTATTTTACTATAAGACAAATGGAATATATAAATACTTTGATTTAGCCTAGTTTAAACTTGGTTTAACTTTTAAATTTTAATATTGTCTTACAAAATGTAATATATTGCAGTTATTAATATATCATAAGCATTTTATGAACTAACCAAGCTTAAACTTAGTTTAAATTTAAGTTAACTAAGTTTAACTTATAATTATGGATGAAAATTAATTGTTTGAAGACAATTATTAAATTTAATAAACTTTTAAAAATCCAGAGGAATACGGGTAATTTGTTTAAATTAGCTGAGTTTAAACATAGTTTAACTTTAATTTTAAAAAGTTTAATGGCTCATAATTGTTTTAAACAATATTTAAAACAGAATGCATTTGAAGTATTAAATTTACATATTAATTTTATTAACTAAACGAGTTTAAACTTAGTTTAAGCTTGCATAAACTAAGATTAACTTGAAACTTTAGCTGAAAATTGTTCTTTAAAGACAATTATTTATTTTTGTAAAATTAAATTTCTCTAATCTTGTAAACTCAATTAACTTTCATTAGCATAGTTTAAACTTAGTTTAATTTAAAATGATTAGGTTTAACTGCACATTTTAGTGTTAAGCTGTATTTAAAACTGAATACTATTTAGTTATTAATATAATACATAAATTGTATTAACTATCCAAGTTTAAACTTAGTTTAAGCTTGCATAAACTAAGATTAACTTATAACTTTGGCTGAAAATTATTCTTTTAAAGACAATTATTTATTTTTGTAACATTAAATTTCTCTAATCTTGCAAAATCCTTTAACTTCCATTAGCATAGTTTAAACTTAGTTTAATTTTAAATTTATAAAGTTTAGCTGCTCGTTTTTGTGTTAAGCTGTATTTAAAACTGAATACAATTTAGTTATTAATATAATACATAAAATGTATTAACTATCCAAGTTTAAGCTTGCATAAACTAAGATTTACTTATAACTTTGGCTGAAACTTATTCTTTTATACACAATTAATTATTTTTGTAACATTAAATTCCTCTAATCTTGTAAAATCCATTAACTTCCATTGGCATAAGTTAAACTTAGTTTAATTTTAAATTTATTAAGTTTAGCTGCTCGTTTTTGTGTTAAACTGAATACAATACAGCTATTAAAATTACATATAAATTGTATTAACCAACCAAGTTTAAACTAAGTTTAAACCGAATCTAACTGAGGTTAACTCATAATTTTGCATACAAATTGTTGTTTTGACACCAATTATTTATTTCTAAAACATTAAATTTATTTACAGAAATTACTTACTGGGTTTCTTACATATTTAGCAGAAAATAGTACCGGTGTTAAGAATTATAGCAAATTGGCCTTAACTGGCAACAAATACATGTATCAGGATGTAAAGACCGAAGGATACATTTAACACAACTATAATATATAAAAAAATACAAGTGTCATAAAAACTTTTAACGCCACCACACAGATGGTGTTGCGATGGCCACAGTTTTTTTTCTTTTTTTTTGAGAAGTGTTTGCAACTATTTCACAAAACCCAATTCATTTTGGTGCAGGCATAAAAATCATGTTTTTCGTTAAATAAATTGTTGAACATTTTTCAGCATGGAATTTATTTAAATAAATATTTTACTTTTGTATATCTATTTGGTTGTTGTTTAAAAATAAATATAAATTTATTTTCTGTTTTATTTTTTGAGGTTATCTTGATTGTTCTTCTGTTGCATCATTGCGAGTTTTTAGTGGTTTTCTGCCGTATTTTAAACATTGAGCAATAGCAGCAGCAGCAGGAGCTAGAGATTCAGCATCAGTAGTAGTGGTAGTTTGTGGCCATATGAATGCTTAAGCAACATAAAGTTTATGCATTTGTGGTCTAGCTCTCCTTACTTCCTTCCTCAGCCACCTTTGAAAAAGGTCCATATTTATACTTTTAAATGATTTTGTTGTCGGTTTGTGTATCGCTACAATTCAATATTTATCTGTATTAAATTTATATTACAAGAAATAAAAAATCGTGTTTGTTTTGTGTTTTATCTCCGGCTTGGCAAAATGTTCATCTTTCTTTAGAGCCATGTGCCACCACCACATGATTTTTTTATTTTTTATTTGTTTGCAGGTTTTACATTAAATTGTCTTGTGTTGTATCTTCCATTTTTCTCATTTTCTATTTATTTTTTTTATGAAATTTATCGTTTAATCGTCATTACAATCATTGACAATTTAACATTTTCTTAAATAAGTCTGTGTTGTGTGGTCGTCGTGGTCTTGTGTTTCAGTTTATATCGCTGTGTAAATTTGCAACTAGAGACCAAATGTATTTTATTTCGAATTATTTGTTTTTCATGGCGTTTTATTATACATAGTTTATAGATTTTATTTAAAGATTATGAATTTGTTTTTATTGTTGTTAAACTGGGTTACTTAGAGTGGCTGTGGAGCCAACAGATGATAGATTATAGTTTTGAATTTCAAATAAATGTTGAGTTTCATTAAAAACATTTTATTTTTCCTAATAAATTAAGTTTTAAGCATAGGGAACTTAAAATTATTTTTCCAGTACAATTTTATACTTAGTTTAAAAGTTATAAACTAAATTTATTTTGGTTTAAACTTAGTTTAGCAAAGGTTTAAGATAAGTTTAAACTTTAGATTCTGTTTGAAATTGTTGATTATTTAAAATATTTGCAGAAACATAAGACTAAATGTATTAAGCTTGGTTAGGCTTAGTTTAAACATAGTTTAATCTTTGTTAATCTAAGTTTAACTGCTCATTTTTATTTTGGTTTAATAATAAAATTTTAAGTATTACAAATATTAATGTTATACGTTGATATCTTTATTTACGTAAGTTTAAACTTAGTTTAACCCTGCATTTATAAAGTTTAACTCCTGATTTTTATATTAAATAAACAATAATATTAAAAATATTTTAAATATTAACATGATATACCAATATCTTTAACTAATGAAGTTTAAACTTAGTTTAATCATGCAATTATTAAGTTTATCATTTAATATTAACTTAGCAACTGCTTAAGTTAAGTATAACCATTTATTTTAGTTTTGGACTATAATTAATAAAAAATATTTACACCAAAATATATTGTAAAGATAAAAATATTGCTTTATCAAAGTTTAAACATAGTTTAACCTTTGTTAAACATAGATTAACCGCTAATTTTATTTTCAGAGTAAAGCCTTAATTTAATATATTTGAAATAACAAACTTGTATAGTGATATCGTTATCTAGCCGAGTTTAAACTTAGTTTAAACTAGCTTTAACTAAGTTTAACTATTAATTTTGTTATAAAATTTTTACTTTTTATTCGGTAAATTTACACCAGGTAAATTTATTTTAAAAAAGTTACAAATTGTTAAACTTAGTTTAAATATCAATTTTTATTAATTAACAATTTACAATATTTTCCTATAAAGTTGTTTATCTTAGTTAAGTCATTACTTTATATTAAAAGTAAATAAGTTCTAGGTAAATATTAAATCAGAATGAAAAATAAAGGTTACACTTACATTTTTTCTGCTTTAAACTTAGTTTAAAAGTCTAAAATTAGGTTTAATATTTTATTTAAGCTATAAATGATAACCTATAATACTTATATGAAATAAATGAAATCCTAAAAATTTGTGTTAATCTCATTATTTACCCAAGTTTAAACTCTGCTTAACTTGGCTTTAACTAAGTTTAACTTATAATTTTGTTTGAAATTTAAGCTTAAAAACCATTTTTGATTAAACAGTAATAATTTGTATAATAATTTTAAATTAATAAATCTAAATTAAACCTAGTTTAATGACTTTGAAGTTTTTCGAATAATTCACATTACCATTTGTCAAGTTCAGCTAAATTTTTATTTATTTATATTAGAACTAGCAATTTTTGTGATTAGTTTTAAATTCAGGCCAACATTTTGCCTTAAACTGAATTTAGTGTAGTTTAAACTTAGTTTAACTAGGCTTAAACCTAGTTTAACCATTTGTTTACATTTTAGAATATAATTTATAAATATTAGTTTTTAGAAAGTATATAATTATTGTGTTCTTAATGATTTATAGCAAAGTTTAAACTAAGTTTAACTACTCTTGTAGGAAGTTTAACTATTTATGTTTAAGAATATAATTTATATATCTTAGTTATTAAAAAGCGTATCATTATTGAGTTTATAGTGATTCATAGTAAAGTTTAAACTAAGTTTAACTACTGTTTTTGTAAGTTTAACTGTTGATTTTAATTTTATTTTTTTACTTGAATCTTAGATATTTAAAATATTAAATTTGTATAGTCATACCATAAGCAACAGAAGTTTAAACTTGGTTTAAACCAGCTCTTGGTAAGTTTAAGTATTAATTTTTGAATAAATATATTTAGACAAATCTAAGTAACTGGAAAAGGCAAGTAATTATACTTTTGGATTTGTGTAACCTGTACCTATTGAAAATAGAACTTTATAAAACTGTGTATTTATATAAAAATACTTCTATCTATTATTGTTTGTTTTAAATTCTCACTGTCTTTTAGTTTTGCCCATCAAGATTAATGTTTTCATTTTATCTCTTACAATATTTTTATTTGCTTTATTACTTATCATTCTTTTTTTTTTTACCTTAACTCTTCTAATTAATTTCTTACAACTTTTTAATATCTAATTATTTATTTTCATTTCATGTCTTTTACAACTGCATGTGTGTGTTTTTTTCAACTCTTACAAAACTTTACACTTTTTTTGACGTATTTTTTTTTTTTTTTAATGTTGGTGCGATTTTGATTGATCACCTTGGTTACTTTTTAATAAGAAAAAAAAACGTTTTTATAATTCTGAAAAAAAAAACTTAAAGACCAACAACATGTTTACAAGACATAAAATAAAAAAAAAACAAACAACTCAACAACACGAACTTTTTTAATTAATTGCGGGTACAACAATTTACACAAAAACAATATAAAAAGAAACAAATCAGTTTCAGAAAATATTAAGGCTTTTGAACAAAATCTGTTATTGATTTTAATAGATTTTGAACATAAAATTTTTAATATTTTTTTGGGTGTTAAAATTTCTTGGCTGCTGCCTGCCATGTGTTTATTATTACGGTTGTCAGTTATTTCTTTCAAAAAAACAATGAACTTGAACTTATTTATGAATTGGAGCAAGATTATTGAAAAAAGTCCACATTTTATAAAATGATTTGTGTTGGTTCCAAATGTCATAAATATTGTATTTAAAAGGTCAAAGAAAACCATAAATCAATATTATTTTATTTAACCAAATTTTTTTTAACAAACAATTAAAGAAAAGTCAAAAAACCAGTAAAAATAATGACAGAATGTGTACTTTTTTAGAATTCTTTGAACAGTTTTCTTTTAATTACTAAACATTTTAAAACATTCCCCTCATTTCTTTTTATTTCTAACTTGTCAAGAATTTCAATATTTTTCTATTTGACATGTGTAAAGACTTTAAACTGACAGTCGCTTAAAAGAAAATCTATTTTAAAACTACCGGAAATTGTTTAAATAAAAACCAATTAAAAACTCATAAACATCTAATTAGAAACCCATAAACAAGTACAAATACCCTACAAAATCAACGAATACACCCTTTAAAAGAAATTAAAAATTCAAACAAACACAATTCCCAGCATTAGTAATTTAATACCTCTATTAATAGCTCAAAAACAGAAGGGTGACCTCTTCCCCATAACCAACATAATTCTAAGCAAGTCACTGACTCACTTACTCAATCACTTACAAAATTAATTCATTCATTTCAATTCTTTCACTTTCTTTTCTTCCCACACAGTACGACAACGTCAATTCCTGCCTGAATGTGCTGCGTTCTCAGACGGTTTCTGGCTTGGATAACATAACCACCAACGACATCTGTTGTGGTCGTCTAAAAGCTGTACTGGCTCTGTTTTTCGCTTTGAGTCGTTACAAACAGCAGTCGAAACAAAGTAAATGTAATAACGCCACTGCCGCTCTCTCAATAAAAGCCGAAATACACCAACAACCCAATTCAACCACCAAAAACTCAATAGCTGTGAATAGTACAGGCACCACAAGCAGTGGGGTTGGTGAGAAACCCAACTCAGCGAATTCAACCTCCACCATACAGAATGCCAATGTAGTGGTGGGTAGTAATGCTCAGCAGCAACACGTGCAATCGATACAAAACGGCAATGACACCATGGTGAATAGGTGAGTACACTCATTTAAGAAAATAAATACTCAGAGAACCTTTAAAAATGGTTGTTGTACATGATACAAAATAGTTAAGCAGAGTTTCAAACCTTATAATGTAAATTACAATTATCAGGTTTTAGAGATGACACAAAGAGAATAAACGAGTGTTAGTTAACTAAAATTTTCTATAAGAATTTTACAAGTTAATGGGAATAATGATTTCCTAAAATAATTTAATAATTTAAAAGCAGAATATTTGAAAAAATGATAATTGTTCAATATTTGGTAAAGCAAAATATTAAAGAAATATTTTCATTAATTTAAATTATAATTTATTGAGCTTGATTTATAAAATGTTCGGTCTCATTTTATAAAACGAAGCGTTCAGAAACGTAAGCAATTTGTATGCAGAATAGCTGTGAAAAAGTTTTTAAACAGCATTTTTTCCATAACAAATAAGTTAATGAGGCCCTTAATTTTGTTTTATATTTGAAAACACCATATACAATTTATATATAAAAGACGCAAAAAATATTGAAAAAATCTGAAAATTTTTAACTTTTGCAGAAAATCCATTGCAGAAAACAAACGTTAAACTTTATAAAGCCAAATTAAAACGTAGGTTTTGTTTTAATTATGACAATTTTAGGTCATATTTATAACTAACTCAAATCTATGGTGAAAATAAATATTAAACTTAATTAATTCTAGTTTAAACTTAGTTCAACAAGACCTTAAACAAGTTTAACAGTTTCGCCTTAGTTTAACAAAACCTAAAACTGGTTTGTTATTTACTTGTGGGTCATAATTATAACTTATTCCAACCTATGCAGAAAACCAACCTTAAACTTTATATAGCTTAGTTTAAACTTAATTTAACAAAACTTAAAACTGCTTTAGCATTACATTTTTGGTCAAAATTATAACTTATTAGGCAGATATTTCTAAACAAAATTAATACTAAAACTTAGTTGAAGTAAGGTTAAACCTAGTTTAAACTTGCTTAATTAAAGATATTAACATCAAATTTTATTGTCTCTAATATTAGAAATTTTGTCTACAAATTGAAAGCAAAATTTATACTTAAGCTTGTCTCAACGTAATTTAAACTTAGTTTAAACTTTTACTAAAACTGTTTAACTATAAATTTTGCTCTTACTTTGTAAATCAACATCAAATATTTAAAATAATAAAATTATGTAGTAACGCCTTTAACTTAGCAAGTTTAAACTTAGTTTAACCTAAGTTCAAAGTTTAACTTTTAGTTTTAATCCAAAATGTCTAATCTTAAATTAAGTATTTAAAATAAAATAATAAAAAAAAATCCATAAACCAAAGTTAAAGTTATTTTTACTTTTTGCAGTAATTTGCTGAAAAACTCAGGAAATATGCTAAATATTCGAAACAAGTTTTCAAATTTGTTGTATATTAAGACTAGGCAGGAAACCAATCTAAAACTTAGTTTGGTCTAGTTTAAACTTAGTTTAAGCTGTGAAATATAAACCAAGGAAAATATTTTTTTTAAAAAATTAATAACTTAAATATGACTTAGACTAGTTTAAACATAGTTTAAGCACACTTTTAAACAGTTTAAAAATTTCCTTTACCTTTAACTGTCGATTTGAACAAAAGGTATTTAATTTTTTTTAAGAATTTATAAACATTATTTCTTAACCAAGTTTAAACTTGGTTCAAAACAGCTTTAACTAAGTTTAACCTTTTATTTAAGCTTTAAAATACTAATTTTTATTTGAAAAAGGCAAAAAAATATACTTGAAAAAAATAAAAAGTGAAGTTTAAAGTTAAACTTAGTTTAAATATTTTTTGTAATTTTACTGGTAATTTACTGTAAAACTCAGGAAATATTGACAAAATATCCAGGCGGAAAATTAATAATAAATAAAAGGCAAACATTCCAGAAAAAAACAAAATATGAAGATTAAAGTTAAACTTAGTTTAAATATTTTTTGTAATTTTTCTATTAATTTGCTGTAAATCTCAGGCAGAATACAAATAATAATTTAAAAAGTCTTATATTAAGACTTTTTTATTAAGACTAGGCAAAAAACGAATCCTAAACTCAATTTGGTCTAGTTTAAACATAGTTTATCGAAACCTAAATTTTGTTTATTACTTTCTATAAGCTTTGAAATATAAACTATAAAATGTTTATTAGAAACAATAAAATAAATAACTTAAACTTGACTTAGGCTAGTTTAAACTTAGTTTAACCACAATTTAAAAGAGTTTAACAACTCACTTTACTTTTAACTGCCGATTTAAATTAAAAATATTTAATTTATTAATAGAAATTAAAAATATAATTTCCTAACCCAGTTTAAACTTGGTTTAAGCTAGCTTTAATTAAGTTTAACCTTTTATTTTAGCTTAAAAATACTAATTTTTAGTTGAAAAAGGCAACAAATATACATGAAAAAAAAATAAAAAGTGAAGTTTAAAGTTAAACTTAGTTTAAATATTTTTTTTTTTATTTTTTCTGGTAATTTGCTGTAAAACTCAGGATATATTGACAAATATATCCAGTTTAAACTTAGTTTAACAAAAAATTAAATGAAGTTTACCAATGATTTTGGTACACAAAAAGTCCTGGCTTAAAATAAATAAAATAAAAACTAAAATTTCAACTTGATTTATGTCAATTTAAACTTAGTTTAACAACAAATTAACTGATGTTTAATTTAAAAAATTATTTGCGAAAAATTAATTTATAAAACTTTTCTTAGCTAGTTTAGTATAAACTTAGTTTAACCTTTGGTTTAAACAGTTTAAGTACTCTTTTTTTATCTCATGTATAACTAAAAGTTAAAATGTTTAAAATATTAGTATTTTATATAAATATCATAATTTTCCAAGTTTAAACTTAGTTTAACCTGCCTTAAACAAAGTTTAACTAATTCAGCTGTCATATATAAGAATTCAATAAACTTGGATGAAAAACTAAAAAAAGTATGAAATATGAATGCATAAAATTTTCCAGTTAATCTTAATTTTAAAGTTTACTTTTGTTATCTCTTAACTTCCTTATTGAATTTTTAATTCCTTTATTAAAAAATTTTTCTAATTAAATTTCTTTGCCTCTACCTAAACATTTTTACTATATGAGCTGCTAATTAACTTGACTTGAAATCTCAAGCACGAAAAAATGCCATTGTCATAGCAACATGTGTCTAAAAAAAACACTGAACAGGGAAAAATAGCATATTAAAAAAATTAAAAACTCCCCTGACAACTAACAAACACTCTTATTTTTTGTCTCCAAAAAAGAACTCAGTACCAGGAAAGTAATTTAAAAAAAACGTTTTTTAATTTTTTTTTTTAAGCTACACTTCACTTTAGCACTTTAATCTAGTGAAAGTTAATGTACAAGAAAAAAGTATATAAAATTGCTTAAAAGCGAAAAAAACCTGTCATCATATTGTTCCCCTACTTCAAATTTAGTTAAACGTGGAAATCCTAGTCCTAAAGGCAAAATGAACTGAAAAAAATCAGAATTTTTTTTTATAATAAACACACATCTGTGCCCATGTGGTGTTATGCCGTTAATGGCAGTAGAGTATGAATTTAAATAATTTTGACAAACATGGTGAAACTACTCTCCCTACTTCTTTGGTTTTGGATTTTGTTTTGACTGTGATGTCCTTTTTTTCGTTATAAAACACAAATATTTATTGTAGGCATATTCTATCCATTTGGTTCTCGCCATTCGTTTGTTGATGTTTGCAAAACAATGTCCTTTTTGTTTTGGGTTGTGGGTTTTTGGCGAAATGTATTTAATGTTTGATATTCTTACTAAATATGAGGGTTGTTTTTACGCATATTTTGCATAAGCATAATGCAAGCGGGAGTGGGGGATAAGGGGGGCTTAGTAGGAGGCCATAATCATCCATACAGGTCTTTAAAAGTATATATGTTTAAAATAACAATAAATTAGAAATCTACACTATTTTAATGGGTACAAATTTTAGATATTTTTATACTTTTAAATCTCTGATTTTACTATGGTCCTTCATACCAGTATTGGTTCAGTCTTTAGCAAGTTAAAATATTTCCAGCATTTCCTTGCATGCATGTGCTTGTATTGTTATGCCATTTGTTTGTCTAGCTGAGTCTGGGCCTAGTTTATTTTTATTGTTTTCCTCCCAGTTCAGGGCTGCTGTTGGGGTTGCTGTTTGGCTGCAGTATGAGTTGTAGCCACAGTAGACGTAATAAACATACCAGGAGACATGTTTGAAAGTATCATGTTTTTGTTTGTTCAAGTTAGTAGCAAAAAACAAAAAAAAAAAAATTGAGAACGCAGAATTCAGGGAAAGGTCATAGACAATTATGGGTGTATAGTTGGAAAAAGAAATGTTTAAAAGTTTTATTTTTCAGCCTGTTTATTTATGCATAGGAAAAAGTGATTTAAAATGTAAATAATAAAGGAAAATGCTTCAAATGTAATCAAAATATTAAAAGATTAAAGGCAAAAAGTTAAATGTATTAAAAGAAAAACTTGCTAAATCAATAAATGGTATAACAAATTTAGCTTAAATATATTCCTATTAAAAATATAAAAAAAACAACTCAAGTCCAAGAACTATTACAGAATTTTAATGGTTTTATATTATTTAGGGTAAAAACAAAATGGTTTTAAAGTTTAGCTACAATACAAACCTTAAACTTTGATTAGGCTAGTTTAAACTTAGTTTAACCGTGGCTAAATTTGGTTTATTTTAGAAATTATAAAATAAATGTTATAAACTTGACTAAACTTAGTTTAACCGTGACTTAATTTGGTTTATTTTAGAAATTATAAAATAAATGTTATAAACTTGACTTAACTTAGTTTAAACTAAGTTTAATTCTAATTTAAATCATATTAACTAATCGTTTTGGGTTTCAAATGCAATTTAAGATAATGGAAAATATAAAATTCGATATCAATATTGTTAAGCAAATAAGATTAAACTTTCTCTAAACTATGTTTAACCGAAAACTTTGGTTTTAAAAAATAAAAATAAATTCTTAAAAATCGATGGCGTAAAAAAATCTTAAACTTCATTTATACTAGTTTAAACTTAGTTTAAACTAGTATAAATGGTTACAAAACATTCTCTTAAAGCTTAGTTGGCAGAAAAACGAAACTAAATATAAAAACTATAATTAACTTGAGTATAAATTCAGATTAACCTTGATTTGAAAGAGTTTAACTTATAATTTTTAATTCAGTTCCTAACTAAAATGTTAAACATTATAAAAACTAAAATTATATGGCAATATCAGTATTTAACCAAGTTTAAACTTTGGTTAACCGTGCTTTATTTTAGTTTAACTCTTAGTTTTATAATTTTAGTAAATAATAATGAAATTCTAATAAGTTAAGATAGATAACAAACCTTAAACTTCATTTAGCCTAGTTTAACCAAAGTTTAAGCTACCTAAAACTAAGTTTTCCCTTTAATTTTGGTTACAAAACATTCCCTTAAAGCTTAGTTGGCAGAAAAACGAAACTAAATATAAAAACTATAATTTACACTAGTTTAAACTCAGATTAAACTTGACTTGAAAGAGTTTAACTTATAATTTTTAATACAGATTCTAACTAAAATGTTGAATATTATAAAAACTAAAGTAATATGGCAATATCAGTATTTCACCAAGTTTAAACTTTAGTTAACCTTGCTTTATTTAAGTTTAACTCTTAGTTTTATAATTTTAGTAAATAATAATAAAATTCGAATAAGTTAAGATAGATAACAAACCTTAAACTTCATTTAGCCTAGTTTAACCAAAGTTTAAGCTACCTAAAACTAAGTTTTCCCTTTAATTTTGGTTATAAAACATTCCCTTAAAGCTTAGTTTGCAGAAAAACGAAACTAAATATATAAACTATAATTAACTTGAGTTTAAACTCAGATTAACCTTGATTTGAAAGAGTTTAACTTATAATTTTCAATCCATATTCAAACTAAAATGTTAAATATTACAAAAACTAAAGTAATATGGCAATATCAGTATTTAACCAAGTTTAGTTAACCTTGCTTTATTTAAGTTTAACTCCCAATATTGGTTTTAAATTTATAATTTTTATCATGAACAAAATCTGCCCACACCATAAACATATAAAATCTTTCTATGAATGAAAAAAGCTAAATATGCTTTTCATTTTCTTTTAAATTGCTGAACAATTCTTTGGCCTTTTAATCAATTCAATTCTCTACAAATCAAATATAAAAGACCATGAAATTAGAGAACTTTTTCCTATTTTTTTGTTTTCTTTTACACAATTGCAAATGCCTCACTTTATCAAATCACAAATTTAATATAATTTATAACAATGTTTAACGGAAATTACTACGCATTTTAAACCTCCCTCCTCTCCCTTTACACTTCACCACAGAGAAAAAACAATACACCAACAAACACAAAATTACCAGGCTTTAAAATACCCAACAAAATTTCAAGTACAATTCAAACTTTTCTTTGTCAACAACCAACAAAATAGGAAAAATTCCCCCAAAAAAAAAAAAACATTTTCCTTCTAACAAACATCTTGTTGCTGAAATTAGAAAACTTGTAGAACATGAAACTAGCAAACACAGACTAAACAAAATCCGAAAAAAAATAACAACAAACACAGACACAAAATCTCACCCCTGATGAACAACTCAAATCCCCAAAAAGTTTAAGCAACAGACTAAATACTCGGTTGTTGGTTTATGTGTCTGTGTAAGAGAGGTAAAAAGAAAAAGAGAGACAGAGAGAAAGTAAAATGAATTCCCAGTAGACAGGAACAGGAAGTTGTTGTTACGGTTTCTGTGTATCAGTGTTTGTACGAGTATGTGTGTGTTTGTTTGGAAATATAGATTTCTTTGCTGTGTATTAAATGGGCAAAAGTTGGAGTAGGGGGTCCGCTTTCAAGGTGTGGGTTTAGATATGAAATATTGTTGGGTGTTTGAATAGAGGTCGTTAAAAACAGAAAC
Organism: Calliphora vomitoria; assembly: GCA_942486065.2. NCBI lineage: Eukaryota > Metazoa > Arthropoda > Insecta > Diptera > Calliphoridae > Calliphora > Calliphora vomitoria. The sequence continues at coordinate 8,270,147 of OW818030.2, read as the reverse complement.
GTTTAACTTTCATTTTTCACTATTATGGAGTTTCAAGTTGTTCTGTGCGAGATATTTTTCTTATTCTTCAAAAGCAGGAAGTTTCATTTCAGCTGGCTTGTTCAAACAGGGAAAATTTCATCTTCATGTGTAACAGAAGCTGTTTTCTACAGCTTTTTCTTTGTCAAGGTTTGGTGGGGAGTTGGGGTAGTGAAGTTTTTGCCAAAAAGTATTTATTCATTTATATTTTCCCCCCTAAAAGTGTTGATGACTTTCAGCAGTTAAAGAGGAGGTGGGGATGATACAAATGTTGTTTCTCCAAAAAAAAAAATTTAAATGTGAAACGGAAATCTATGCTATTCTCGGTGAAATGTTTGTTTTTTTTTAGCTATGAATTCTAAATGTGAATAGTTACTGTAAATCGGTTTTTATTTGTCGTTAAAAGTGAGTGAGAATAACGGCAAAGAATAGAAGTTTATTAATATTGCAAATGAGATTTAAGGATGTATGAAAAAAGGAAAAGTAAATATGATGTTTTATTAAGGACAAGTTTACTTAAATATATTTGTTTGAAATTTAAGGTTTTATAGAGTTGTTTAAGTGTCTAAATATTTATATATAGCGTTAAGAATTTAAAATTTTTTTTAACAAAATTAAAAGTTAAACTTACTTAAGCCGAGGTTTAAAAAAGTTCAGTGCTGCTGTTAATATAAAATTTAAATTTTTGAAATATTTTTAATAAACTGCTGTTAACAATGGTTAAACTTAACTTGAACTTAGCTTAAACAAAGTTTAAAAAATTTTATAATTTTTTCTGACAAATAAGCTTAAACAAACTTTTACCTGGGTTAAATTAAGTTTAACTTTAGTTCATTCATGTAAAATTTGTTTATTTGAATTTTTCAAAATACTTTTACAAATGATTAATGACTTAATGAACATTTTAATTTTTGTAACATAATTAAAAGTTAAACTTTGTAAAGTCGAGGTTAAACATAGTTTAAACTTGATCAGTTAATGATGTTAAACTGATATTTTCTCTGTAACTATATTTTTGAAAATATTTAAACATTAAAATATAAGCTTACACAAACGTTAATCTTGGTTAAACTATGTTTAACCTTACATTATTAATGTATAATTAGCTTATTCCTTATTTCTAACCAAAAAAAAACATTTTTTTTAACAAAATTAAAAGTTAGTCTTAGTTAACTCGAGGTTAAACAACGTTTAAACTTGGTTAAATGATGATATTAAAATATAATTTTAATTTTTGAAATATTTTTTAAGTTAGTAACAAAGTGAAATAAAACTAATTACTTAAACTGCTGTTGACAAAGTTTAAACTATGTTTAAACTAAGCTTATACAAGTTTAAGGCATTTATATATATATATATTTTTTTTGAAATCACTTTAATATTGGTAACAAACTGAAATTAAAATAATTACCTAAACTTCTGTTAACAATAGATAAACTAAGTTTAAACTGAGCTTATCAAAGTTTAAGGCAGTTAATTACATGTTTTTAAATTATTTTAATATTAGTTACAAATTGAGATAAAAATGATTACCTAAACCTCTGCTAACAATAGATAAACTAAGTTTAAACTTACATAAATAAATTTTAAGCCATTTTTGCACTTTTTCTGCCAAAAACATTCTATACAACTATTTAAAAATCAAAATACAAGCTTAAACACTTTTTTCTGCAAAATACATTTTATAACTTTGACCTGGGTTAAATTAAGTTTAAACTGAGCTTATCAAAGTTTAAGGCAGTTAATTACATGTTTTTAAATTATTTTAATATTGGTAACAAATTGATATAAAATTAATTACCTAAACCTCTGTTAACAATAGATAAACTAAGTTTAAACTAACATAAATAAATTTTAAGCCAATTTTGCATTTTTTCTGCCAAAAACATTCTATACAACTATTTAAAAATCAAAATAAAATCTTAAACACTTTTTTCTGCCATATACATTTTATAACTTTGACCTGGGTTAAACTAAGTTTAAACTGAGCTCATCAAAGTTTAAGACAGTTAATTACTTGTTTTGAAATTAGTTTAATATTTGTAACAAATTGAGATAAAAATGATTACCTAAACCTCTGTTAACAATAGATAAACTAAGTTTAAACTAACATAAATAAATTTTAAGCCATTTTTGCACTTTTTCTGCAAAAATGGCTTTAAAAATCAAAATAAAAGCTTAAACTAACTATAAAGTAGGTTAAACTAAGTTTAAACTAGTTCAAATTAAGTTCAATTTATCTAAAAATTTTATAATTTGACATGTTAAACAAATCAAATCCTTTAAAATTTCCATAATAAATTGTTATGTTTTCCTCTTCATTTCATGCACTTTAATCCTTTTAAAACTCCATGACTTTAACGCCAACCTTATTCATAGTCATGCTAGTGACAATTCTATACTAATGCTACAACAATTTACAAATAAATTTAACAAATTACCATATCAAAAGCTTTATTCCCTTTTAAATAATTGTCATTTTTGTGTATTGCACAAAAAAAAAAAAAATTAAAAAAATGAATACATTTACAATATTCTGCAAACTCATGTGTAAATCTTTGTAGAGCATCATGTAAGTTTGTTTGGCAAATTTTATGAAATAAAATTGAAATAAATTTAATTTGCATTTTAACAAATTAAAACCAAACAAACAACAACTCAAATAAAAATATACAGGCTTCTCTGTATATATAAGAAAAATGTCCTTAGGATATGAAAAGTTAAGCCACAAACAAGATGTACCAGCATGCTCTTCTCCCAACAATTTTTAGGGAAATGCAAAAACATATGTTGAAAATAAGTAAGGATGTTTAAGAGTGACAAGGAGTGACTAAACTTTATAATAAAAAGAAAGAAAAAATTAAAAAAAAAAATGTAATTCTCAAAAGTTTTTGCTCGACCCATTGTGCATTTATAAATGTTTTCAAAGTATTCAAAATGTGTCTAAACTTTGCCACAAACATAACTGATATGATCTACAATAATTATTTTGTATGTTAGCTTCAGAAAGCTTAAAGTATAAAGTTATAATTTTAGTACAACCAAAGTTATAAAAGTGCTAAAAAGTTTATGTACTCATAACTTGGTTATTTGCAATGCGATTTAGCTAATTTTTGGTAACAATATAACTAAGACTTTAGAGATTAGTAAGATGTACAATAACTATTGTTATTATGTAACTGAAAAGTGTAACAAGCAGTTGAATTTCAAAGTTACAAAATTAAAATATTTTGAGTTGCTCATATCTCCGTAATTTATTAACCAATTCAGCTGATTTTGAACAGCAATGTATATAAGAGTTCAAAGATTTTTTCTAGATATTATAATAGTTTATAGATATTATAATAGTTATAATAGTCGACTAACTATGAGCTTTACGCAATTCTACTAAAACATTTCACTGGGTTCTGTTCGTAGGGGTTGTCTTCGACATTGTCACATTTCCCTGAACCCTAGACAAACTTAAAATTTATAATATTCTGTTGTATGCATTGGAATTTTCTCAACTCATCTGTGTTTAACTTTTATGTAAGTACCCACTGGCTCACTACGCACCGAACATATTTTTGAGGGTATTAACTACAGCATTAAAACTACCCTTCTTGTTCGTAGCACACACAAAAATGCCTTTGCATTTTAAGGACTCTAATAATATGCTCCTCATAAGTACTTATATTGGCTGGCTGGATGGCTGACTGGCTTGTGACACAATGCTTCAGCTTCAAATGATATAAATCCATCCATCCGTTTAGCCCAACATGTTTGTACATCTGTTTCCCTAAGCAATTGTATTAGATTTTTGGAAAACGGTGGGGGTAAAAGGGAGTCAAGGTTTATCCCTTAAACCCCCCTATAATACACAAATAACCCCAACTCTTTTGTTGCTGTGCTCATTTTGAAATATTGAAGAGGTAATAATGTATGTGCTTAAATAACATTCATGTACTTATTTCAGCAGCAGCAAAGGCAGCATGTATTCTGTACTACAACTTCAAGTACTCCTCTTTAAACTTTTCTTACAGAAAACCAACTGCCAGGTTTATGATGTGGAAGTAAAGGAATTGTTTTCTTGATTCTTCTTAGAACCCCCGGAAACAAGGAGGGGATGCAAGTATTATTACTAATATAGTATTAGCTACAATAATTTTCTTTGTCATCAGCTGTTTTTTATTGTTTATAAAAACAAATTTCTTCTTGCTTCCCCACACCTCTACCTTTTTTGTATTACTTTCAGCAAATACGTGTTTGTTATATGTTGTAGCTAAACTTCCAAAAATATGCGTAGCGAAATATAATAAATCGTTAACTTTTTATGTTAAAGTTTGAATTCTATAGGTTTGAGATTTATTTGCTGAATTATGTTAAATTTTCAATGGATTTGATTTAAGCAATAAGGGAAGTTTTAAACAAATATGCAAAAAACATAGCAAATAAGTTCTTTTCAAGAATGTTTATATATGAATACTTCATGTTTAGCTCAATAATAAATCAAATATTTAACAGAAAATTTGAAATTTAATTTGAAACGAAGTAAGAAGAAACTGGGATGATAAACATTTTATAAAATATTTACCTTTAATTTTGAATAGCTGGCTAAAAAGCTACAGTCTATAGGCAAAATTAAGAGCTAAACTTAACAAGATTTATGTTATAAAATAAACTTAAGTTCTGCAGTTGAATTTTCTGAAATGGTGGTTTAAACTATATTCTCTACCAACTAAGTTCTGCACCTATTTTTGCAAACCAAAATAAAAGTTTGTGATCCAAATTAAGAGCTAAATTTAAATAATGCTAGGTTAAACTAAGTTTAAACTTGCTAAAAATATCTTAATAGTACAATAAATGTTTAAATCCTAAATTGATAGTGATTAACTAATTTAGAAAGGCTAAACTAAGTTTAATATTGATAAGCAATGATATCAGTAGACAATTCAAATATAATAAATAAGCAGTTAAACTTTTAAAAACAGTGGTTAAACCAAGTTTAAACAAAGCAAAATGAGGCTCAATATATCACATAAATTTTTGTTAAACTTAGTTTAAGCCTAGTTTAAACTTAGTTTACGTAATATATTGAGTTTGAACTAGGTTTAAACTCGATTGAACCAATCATATATCATGCGATATATTGAGATTCATTTTGCTTTTTTTAAACTAAACTAATGTTTAAACTAGGTTTAAACAAAGCAAAATTAAGCTCAATATATCACATAAACTTGGTTTAAACTAAGGTTTAAACAATAGTTGACAGTGGTTAAATTTAGAAAGGCTAAACTAAGGTTTAAACTAGGTTTAAACTTGGTTTAAACTTGGTTAACCTAGTTTAACCTTTAGTTTAAACAAAGCAAAATTAAGTTTTACAACGTTTAAACCAAGTTTATGTGATATATTCAGATTAATTTAGTTTAAACAAAGCAAAATGAAGGCTAATGTATCACATAAACTTATATGATATATTGAGCTTCATTTTGCTTTGTTTAAACCTAGTTTATACATAAACCTGGTATAAACATAAACTTGGTTAACCTAGTTTAAACCTTTAGTTAAAACAAAGGTTTAAACTGGGTTTAAACAAATCAAAATGAAGCCTAACATAAACTTGGTTTAAACTAAACTAAGGTTTAAACTGATAGTGGTTGAATTTAGAAAGGCTAAACTAAGGTTTAAGGGTTTAAACTTGGTCTAAACTAGGTTTAAACTTGGTTTAAACTTGGTCTAAACTAGGTTTAAACTTGGTCTAAACTAGGTTTAAACTTGGTCTAAACTAGGTTTAAGCTTGGTCTAAACTAGGTTTAAACTTGGTCTAAACTAGGTTTAAACATGGTCTAAACTAGGTTTAAACTTGGTCTAAACTAGTTTTAAACTAAGTTAAAAATAGGTTAAACTAAGTTTAAACTAGGTTTAAATGAAGCCTAACATAAACTTGGTTTAAACTAAACTAAGGTTTAAACTGATAGTGGTTAAATTTAGAAAGGCTAAACTAAGGTTTAAGGGTTTAAACTTGGTCTAGACTAGGTTTAAACTTGGTCTAAACTAGGTATAAACTTGGTCTAAACTAGGCTTAAACTAGGTTTCAACTTGGTCTAAACTAGGTTTAAACTAGGTTTAAACTTGGTCTAAACTAGGTTTAAACTAAGTTTAAAATAGGTTAAACTAAGTTTTAAAGGTTTAAATAAAGGTTTAAACTAAACTAAGGTTTAAACTGATAGTGGTTAAAAGGCTTAACTAAGGTTTAATGGTTTAAATTTGGTTTAAACTAAGTTTAAACTTGGTTTAAACTACGTTTAAATTTGGTTTAAACTAAGTTTAAACTTGGTTTAAACGTAGTTTAAACTTGGTTTAAACTTAGTTTAAACTAGGTTTAAACTTAGTTTAAACTAGGTTTAAACTTAGTTTAAACTAGGTTTAAACTTAGTTTAAACTAGGTTTAAACTTAGTTTAAACTTAGTTTAAACTTAGTTTAAACTTAGTTTAAACTATGGTTAAACTAAGTTTAAACTAAGTTTAAACCTAGTTTAAACCTAGTTTAAACCAAGTTTAAACTATGGTTAAACTAAGTTTAAACCAAGTTTAAACTATGGTTAAACTATGGTTAAACTATGGTTAAACTATGGTTAAACTATGGTTTAACTGGGGTTAAACTCAATTTAAACTGGGGTTGAACTAGGTCTAAACTGGGGCTGAACTAGGTCTAAACTGGGGTTGAACTAGGTCTAAACTGGCTTTAAACTAGGTCTAAACTGGGTTTAAACTAGGTCTAAACCAAGCTATGGAAGGTAGCTTAAATTTTGTTTTGGTTAAACAAAGTTTAAATAAATTGTATGGTTAATTTTCTGCATAGCTTTAAGCTCTAAGCTCTAAGATTTTTATTTTAAGATGGAAATGTAGTTTAATAAACAGTTTAAAGGTTATTTTTAGCTAAGCCTTAAATTTAAACTTAAATAATTTATTATAAAAGTTTAAACTTAAGTTTAGAGTTGGTTAAACTAAGTTTAGATCAAGGTGGAGACACCTATTATATAATTTCATGCAAATAATGTTTACAAATTCTTTTTCAAAAAGGGAAGATAAACTCAACGTTTGTGATGCTTAAACTAAGTTTAAACTACTTATGATTAAGTAAATTAGGGTAAATTTTTTCTTAAACTTAAACATTCAATTTACTTAAGAACTTTACTTTTTATGCACAATATTTGAAAACAATTAAAATGCTCAGTATTAAAAGATTTTTTGTCAGTTATACTTTCATCAAAAGATTTTTGCTTTTTTGAAACCTTAAAAATACATTTTAATCTCCATTTTACTTGTCTATCACAAATCAAAAACATTTGTTGTCTTTCAAAAAAAAAAAAAAAACACAGCCAATTTACACATCATGGTTTTTTAGACCAAAAAGGAACATATAATATTTTTAATAATAATAATTGATGGACAAAAATAAACCCTAACACAACAAATGAAATGATGAAACCCTTTTTAAGCCACAGACTAAAAGAAGAATAATGCCAATAAGAATTACACACATAAAAAAAATCACCACTTTGTCTGCAATAAAACCATGAGTCTAGAGTCCTTTCATATATAGTCCTGTTAACATAATCTATGGGTGATTATAGGGTTTCTTTTTTAAACATTTTTTTTCTTGCCATTATGTGGCATCCGTCTAGTACATTCATATGACGTCTGATGGCAGCCATGCAGCATGTGTCAGCCACTCAATGTGTCAAAAGTGCATGATGTGAGTCTGCAGAAAACTTCCTGCCATTTCCTAGTAGTCTTCGGATATAAACCACCATTGTAACAGTTTTATTCACATTTTATACCCTTTCCCCTCACATTTCAATAAATCACTGGCAATTATCATTTATTGTTTGCAATTTTCAACGCACTTTCAGGATTCAAAGGCTTTTTTTTGTTTTGCTAAAGGACTTCATTTCATAAAAAGCTTTTTAAATGGAAATGTTTAGCCTCGTCATTAATGAGTTCATTATGAGGGTACAATGCTGTAGGGAGGAAGACTTTGTTTAAAGGCCACCTTTAATATTCTTTTCTTTTTAAGTATAGAAATTTATTAGTTGTTGTTGAAGAAGTTTTCTTTTTTTTTTAAACAATTGTTTTTTTATTTGGTCTTGACTCACTCCAGCTTTTTTACTCCCTCTTGTGTGCTTGTTGGGAAATATATGACTTTATTAACACAACTGTCAAAACCACAAAAAACTACTCAATCATGAGTAGTTGACTCAATATTTCAAGGACTTGAATGAGAAAAATATATCCAATACAACAGAAATTTCCTTTTTATACGCAAACATACACAATTTCCTTTAAGACACTGAGAGAAATTATAAGAAAATATTTTGAAATTAACTCTGCTTTTTATCTCTTTAAAAGTTTAAACAAAGTTTAAACTTGTTTAGGTAAATTATTTTAATAACTATAATTGTAGTAATGGGTTAATATTAAAATAAGCTGTTAAGCTCCAAATAACGAAGATTAAACAGAGTTTAAACAAAGCTAAATGGAGTTTAAAACTTTTATTATATATTTTTGTAAAAAATGTTTTAAAAATAATACCCCATAACTAAAATAAAATGTTAAACTCAATATTAAACTTTGTTAAACTAAGTTTGAACTAAGCTAACTTAAGTTTAATTAAGCAACTACCCTTAAAATATTGTAAATCAATAACTTTATTTCCTAACTTTAAATATGCTACTTTATTAAACATTTAAACACAAAAATAAAAGTTAAACTTAGTTTAAACTAAGGTCCAACAAAGTTTAACATTATTTAAGTAAATTTGTATAATAACTTTTATTGTAGTTATTGTATAATATTAAATTTATTAGTTAAACTCATTTCAGACAGACTTAAACTTAGTTTAAACTAAAGTAAATAAAGTTTAAAACATTTATTTTATATTTTTGCGAAATATATATAAAAATCTATAGCTATTGCTTTAAATTAGATGTTAAACTAATATCTGCCATGGTTAAACTAAGTTTAAACTAAGCTAATTAAAGATTAAAACATTTATTATATATTTTTGTTAAATATTTTTTAAAAACAATAACCCAAAACTAAAATAAAATTTTAAACTTTGTTTAACTAAGCTAACTTAAGTTTAATTAAGCAACTACCCATAAAATATTGTAAATCAATAACTTTATTTCCTAATTTTAAATATTCTATTTATTAAACACAAAAATAAAAGTTAAACTTAGTTTAAAGTTATTTAAGTAAATTTTTATAATAAGTTTAATTGTAGTTATTGTATAATATTAAATTTAGCAGTTAAACTCATTTCAGACAGTCTTAAACTTAGTTTAAACTAAAGTAGACATTTATTTTATATTTTTGCGAAATATATTTAAAAATTTATAGCTATTGCTTAAAATTAGATGTTAAATTCATTTCCACCATGGTTAAACTAAGTTTAAACTAAGCTAATTAAAGTTTAAAACATTTTTTTATGTTTTTGTTAAATATTAAAAAAAAAAAATAACCAAAAACTAAAATAAAATTTTAAACTTTGTTAAACTAAGTTTAAACTAAGCTAACTTAGGTTTAATTTAGCAACTGCCCTTAAATTGTAAATCAATAACTTTATTTCCTAACTTTAAATATTCTACTTTATTAAACATTTAAACACAAAAATAAAAGTTAAACTTAGTTTAAACTAAGGTTCAACAAAGTTTAAAATTATTTAAGTAAATTTTTATAAGAACTTTAATTGTAGTTATTGTATAATATTAAATTTATTAGTTAAACTCACTTCAGACAGGCTTAAACTAAGTTTAAACTAAAGTAAATAAAGTTTAAAACATTAATGTTATATTTTTGCGAAATATATTTAAACATCTATAGCTATTACTTAAAATTAGATGTTAAACTAATTTCTGCCATGGTTAAACTTAGTTTAAACTAAGCTAATTAAAGTTTAAAACATTTATTATATATTTTTGTTAAATAGGGTTTAAAAATTATATATAAAAACTAAAATGAAATTTTAAACTCAACATTAGCCCTGGTTAAACCAAGTTTAAACCACACTAAATTAAGTTTAAGGTTTATTAAACCCAAAAATTTTAAACATATTACTTTAGTGAACATCTAGACACAAAATAAACCTTTTAACTTAGTTAAAGCTATGTTAAACTAAGTTTATACCAGGCTAAGTTTTTGGAAATAATCTTAAATTATTAAACAACAACTGGGTTTCTATTAAAAAGTTCTTATTTTTCTCTATGTACTTTTAGTTTATAAGTTTTCCTTGTGTTATTGCCCTGAAAAACTACCCCCATTTACCACATTAAGATTAAATAATTTCACACAGCCAAAGTTTGTATACTTTTTTCTGAAATATTATGTCGTCTACAAATGTTTCATATAAAGGAAATGTATGAAAAATATAATTCATAATTTCTTCACCCTCAAATTGATAAATTTCCTTTAAGCCTTAATACCTGCTGCTTCTAGTTACTGGTTAACAATGAATGAAAACTTTTTGCTATTTATTCACCAAAACTACGACAAAAAAAATCATAATGAATACTTTGTGCTTGATTATGATTACAAATACTTGTAATTATAATGAAAATATTATTATCGTCATAATTAACTCCCTGAGGAAATTTAAGTTTAGTTTGGAATATGTTTTTGTTGTTAACAATAATAACTCTTCAAGATAATTGAAAACCTTTTTGTTGCCTGCATTAACCCTTAATCAACACCTTACTTCCCACCCTTTTTCGGAGGCAGAAACTCCATGTAATTTGTACAACAAGTTGTTGTTGTATGGCGAAATACACAATAATTATTTTATAATTACTTTAATCCCGTTTTACACTTCCTCTACTGCTTTTTTGACGGGAGGCTTATTAAACATCAAACGTTAGATATTAGAGCACAATAATGAAAAGTAAATAGTAGTGATTAAAAGTTTTTTAAAATTTTGCATAAAATTATGCTATAACAGAGCTTTGAAAGGTTACATTAATGATTCAAAGGACCAATGAAACACAGAGATAACTTCTAGCTTTGTAACCGGTTACTTAAGATTCGTTAAACATTTTCCGAATTTTTTATATCGAACATTATCAAATCAAATAAATAACTTGCTTATATAAAAATTTAAATTATACGAAATTTGTAATCTAACAAATAATTTAAATATAGAAAAACTGTTATTTTAGGTTTTTGGTAACCGGTTACTTAAGTTTTATCGAAAATTTTTAAAATTTAGTTTACTTCAAAAAATATAAAATAATTATGTAACAACAAAATAAAGTTAATTTGGCGTTAGAATCATTTATTTAAAAAAGTAACCGGTATTCACTAGTAAACAATTTTAAAGTTTTTGAAATTGTTTTGATACCATGTTATTTGTATCCTTGCAAATAATTAAAAATAGAAGGACATGTTCTAAAAAACGATTACTCTTGGATTTTGGTATCCGGTTACTTAAATTTTATCAATTATGTTCACAATTTTTGAATGTAATATATTTTAAAATTATTTACAAACTATTTAAAAATAGGAAAATGTTCTCACAAATGGTTACTTGAAGTTTTTGGTAATCGGTTACTTAAACTTTATCAAACATTTTACCAATTTTTTTGTGTTAAAAATTACAAAATCAGATGAATAACGGAATATTTAATAAATTTTATTTATATAATCATTTATATATAAAGTAACCGGTACATGCTTTTTGAAGTTTCAAATTATTTTTATACCATACAATTTTCATTCTTACAAGTAATCCAAAATTAGAATAATTTTCTGAAAAACGGTTATTTTTGAATTTTGGTAACCGGTTACTTTAGTTTTATCCAATATGATCCCAATTTTTTTATGTTTCAAATTTCCGAATTAATTGAGTTTTACGAAATTAAAGTTCTTTTGTGGTTAGCATCATTAATAAAAAAAAAGTAACCGGTACTTCCATTTTTTATTTTTTTAGTTTTTCAAATTTGTTTAATACCATATAATTTGCATTCTTACAAGTAATCCAAAATTATAAACATTTTCTGAAAATCGGTTACTTTTGAATTTTTGTAACCGGTTACTTAAGTTTTATTAAGTATAAGTCCAATTTTTGTATGTTACAAATTTCTAAATTACTTGAGTATCCAGAAATTAAAGTTCTTTTGTGGTTATAGTCATATATTAAAAAAAGTAACCGTTACTTGCATTTTTATTTTTTTAAGTTTTTCAAATTATTGTAGTACCATACCATTTGTATTTTTACAGGTAACGGGAAATTAGAGAAATTTTCAGAAATCGGTTACTTTTTGGATTTTGGTAACCGGTTACTTCTGTTATATTAAAAGTTTCTTTGAAATTTTATATACTACAAAAAATTAAATAACTCTTAAAATTAACATTGACATATTTTTTACATAGGATTATTTTTCGAAAAAAGTAACCAGTACTTAATCGGATAAAATAATAAAAAAAGGCCATACTTTAAATGACAATTGCTATATCAAATGCAATTAAATATTATGACAATTAAAATATTCACTTTTTGAGTGTTTTATACCTTTAAGTATTATGTTTAAAGACCTCATTCCTTTGCACAATCTGCTAATTAAAAACAAATTCTATGGATTTAAAAAATGTTAAGACCGATTACATATATAATTTCGTATGTATACGAATTCATAAATCCCTCATTCCTTTTAAAAAATATTGACCATGAAATTCGTAACTTTAACGCATCATATTCTGATTAAAACACCCCATTAAAAGCTGCATACCACCCCGACTCGCACAAAAAGCTTGTATTCGAGTACTCGTACTTTAATATCCGTTTAGCACATGCCGCCGTTAACCATTTTTTTTTTCATTATTTGTTGTAGTAAATGTAAATACATACATATGTATGTATTGCATGAGATTTTTTTTTATGTATGTTGTGTATAAATTTATATAAAAAAGTAAATATTTCATGTTATCCTTAACAAAAAAAAATGGGAATAAAATAAATATTTACATACGCAGACAGACAGTTAAATAGATCGCCAGTCAATATATAACAAACAAAATCTGTCTGTTAGGACGTATTCAAATGGAATGTAAAATAAACAATAATTTTTTCAACTACTATTCCCTTTCTACTTTTATTACGTTGAAGTTATAGTCAAAACTATATTTTGTTTTCTTTTTATGTTCAGTTTCATTGCCATGTTAAGGCCATCAAACAAGATTTATTGTTGATGAACCCCATTTGTAGTCGTAATCTGTGTGGTAGAGGGAGAGGGGATTTGAGTATCCCATAGTTGGGGTCATTGATGTGGATATGTGTGCGTGGTTGAGAAAACACAATCGTAATTGAATTGAAAAATTAAATTTTTTATCCCTAGCAAAACAATAGTAAAACTTTAAATTTGTTTTTTTTTTTTTTTGCGCAAAACAAATATTTAAGAAAGTTTGTTTTTATTGTTTGGTAGTAAATTTGTTTAAAAACTGTTTTTCGAAATATGTAATTGCTCAGGAAAAGTTTTAAGCCCAAGCTTTAAAGTTAATGGAAAATTTAATAAAACTTGACCACACAAATTAGAAAAGTTAAGAGCTAAATAAAACTTAGTAGACTTTGAAATATATATATATATAAAATAAACTTAAGTAACCGGTTACCAAAAATACTTAAAAACTTAATGTAAAAAAATACCGGTTACTTTTTTATACACATGTTTTTAACAATAAAAAAAAAACTTAAATTTCCATTTATTGAATTAATTTTTTAATCTAGTAACCGATTACCGATTAAAATATTTTATACAACTTAAGTAACCGGTTACTAAAAATTAAAAAAAAACAATTTTTCAGAATATGTTCATTATTTTAGCTTATTTGTGAGCATATAAATTTTATGGTAACAAAACAATAGGAAAAACTTTAAAATTTAACACAAGTGAATACCGGTTACTTTTTTAAAAAAATGATTTTAACAACAGAAAAACTTTTATTTTCTGTTATATATTTAATTTTGTAATTTTCCACGAAAAAAAAAAAATCGAAAATTTTGGATAAAACGTAAGTAACCGGTTACCAATAACTAAAAGTAACAGTTTTTAAGGAATTTTTTCTTATTTTAATTTATTTAGAAAAAATTTAATTTTATGGTAACAAAACAATTGAAAAAACTATAAAATTTAATTTAAGTGAGTACCGGTTACTTTTTTTAAAAAATAATTTTAACAACAGAAAAACTTTTATTTCCTGTTATATATTTCATTTTGTAATTTTCAACGTAAAAATTTTTGAATTTTTTTTATAAAACGTAAGTAACCGGCTACCATTAACTAAAAGTAACCGTTTTTCAGAAAATTTCTGTAATTTTTATTTATTTATCAAAATTTTAATTTTATGGTAATAAAACAAGGAAAAACTTTAAAATTTAATTTAAGTGAGTACCGGTTACTTTTTTAAACAAATGATTTCAACAACAGAAAAACTTTTATTTAATTTATTTATTTGATTTTGTAATTTTCTACGCAAAAAAAAATTTAGAAAATTTTGGATAAAACGTAAGTAACCGGTTACCAATAACTAAAGTAACCGTTTTTCAGAAAATTTCTTTAATTTTTATTTATTTACAAAAATTGTAATTTTATGGTAATAAAACCATTGGAAAAACTTTAAAATTTAATACAAATGAGTACCGGTTACTTTTTTAAACATATTATTTTAACAACAGAAAAACTTATATTTCTTGTTGTTTATCTGATTTTGTATTTATTAACGTAAACAAATTTAGAAAATTTTTGATAAAACGTAAGTAACCGGCTACCAATAACTAAAAGTAACCGGTTTTCAAAAAATTTCTTTAATTTTTATGTATTATTAAAAAATTAAATTTTATGGTAACAAAACAATAGGAAAAACTTTAAATATTAACCCAAGTGATTACCGGTTACTTTTTTAAAAAAATGATTTTAACAAAAGAAAAACTTTTATTTCCTGTTATTATTTGATTTTGTAATTTTCCACGAAAAAAAAATTTCGAAAATTTTGGATAAAACGTAAGTAACCGGCTACCAATAACTAAAAGTAACCGTTTTTCAGAAAATGTCTGTAATTTTTTTTTATTAATAAGATATTTAATTGTATGGTAACAAAACCATTGGAAAACTATGAAATTTAATTTAAGTGAGTACCGGTTACTTTTTCAAACAAATGATTTTAGCAACAGAAAAACTTATATTTCTTTTTGTTTATCTGATTTTGTAATTTTTAACGTAAACAAATTTAGAAAATTTTTGATAAAACGTAAGTAACCGGTTACCAATAACTAAAAGTAACCGTTTTTCAGAATATTTCTATAATTTTTATTTATTTATAAAAATTTTAATTTTATGAAAACAAAACAATTGGAAAAACTTTTAAATTTTATACAAGTGAGTACCGGTTACTTTTTTAAACAAATGATTTTAACATGAAAATAAGTGGAATTTATTATTAGACTTTATAACTTTTGACACAAACAAATTTTAATAAAACAAAGGTTTAATAAAACTTAAGTAACCGGTTACTTAAACCGTTTTTCTGAAAATGTTCCTATATTTAGCTGTTTTTAAGAATAATAATTTTGTACTATCAACAAAATTATAATTCGTTTTTGCTGAGTGCAATATTTATAAAACAATTTTGATTGCTTTTCTTTAACTCATTAAACAATCGATTACTTTTAGACGCTAACTGTTTAATAATTTTACTGTATTAAAGTTTTTTTATTTGCAAGAAAAGTAGTTAAACTCCTAATCATTTTATTTGTCGCACACATTTCTCTAAATCCAATTCAAATTGCATATTAAATTAATTTAGACTATTTGGCAGCTTAAAAAACCAGTTCAATTGATAACCGATTACTGTGTGCAAAAAACTAAAGTCTTTAAAAAAAATTCAAGTGAATTCATTTAATAAATTTAATAAGAAAAAACTGGTTTCTAATTCAAGGCTTCAGTGACGATCAGTGCAAACACACACATTTTTAATAAACAATAAAAAAAAATTATAAAAATAAACATTACAAAAACCAAATAAACAATTAAAGTAAACAATAATTGAAAAACATAAACAAGCAAACATCTATTAAACAAATTGTTAAGCTATTTGTTATTAATAAAAAATACACAAGTTCAAAACTCTATCAGCCTCTAGAGGTGGTTCAGACTTATTGCTAGCGAAGCAAAGCATTGCTAGGGAACGCTGTTTGAGTGTTTAAAGTGTGATCTCTCTCGTACACAATTTCGTTGGAAATTAAAAGCCATGATTAAACAATAATTTTTTTTATATTTTCTTTAAACTTTTGAATTGCCTTTTTTATTGCTATTTATTTATTTATTTCATTTACAACATTGATATGCCATTCAAACTGTCTGTCTGGTCGAGTTATAGATTTTAGTTAGAGGCGGTGTATAAGTAGTCGGTTGTATTACTACTTACTGAGTGGTTTTAGTTGACGTCTATGACTGTGAAATTTATGTATTTGGAGTCCGTCCGTCTGTCTGTCTATTTGTTTGAAGAAAATTAAGCAATTATTATTGATATTTATTATAGTTTTTTGTAATATTAGTATTAACAGACATTTAACATGTAATAAATAGAAATTTTAATCGATTTTTAAGCAGACAAATGGTTGCATACACATTTACAATGTTTTATAGATTTGAGGGAAAAGTTTAAAGCAACTCGAAATTTAAAGGGGAATTTATAAAAAATTAATGATTGATGAAGACAAATCATAAAAAAAGTTTAAACAAATTTAAGTAACCAATTACTTAAGTAACTTATTTTTAGAAATATTCCATTTTTATAATTGTTTTATAGATAATTCAAATATTTTGAGAAATTCCTTCAGACGAGATCCGGTTACTTTTTTGTAAACCAGATTTTAAAAACAAAAATACTTTATTTTTTGCATACTCAATTCATTTTATATTTATTCAACTTTCAAAACCATAAAAATCTTTACTAAAAATTAAGTAACCGGTTACCAAAATATATAAGTAACCATTTTTAAAAAGTTTAAAATATATATTTCTAATCACAAATATATAAACAAAAACATTATAATATAATTTGCCGAAAATTCAAACAAATTGTATTAAATGAGTACCGGTTACTTTTTTCTAAAAGTTGAAGTAACCGATTTTTGTAAGTCTTAAATATGTTTTGTAATTCTTAAATTTGTAATTATAAACATTTGATTAAAATTTTAAAATATGGCTTCTAACGAGTACCGGTTACTTTTTTGTATAATTATTCTAACCGATTTTCGTAAGTCTCAAATAAGTTTTATAATTCTTAAATTTGTAATCATAAACATTTTACTAAAATATTCATAAAATTGTAATAGTTAGCTTCAAACGAGTACCGGTTACTTTTTTGCAGCAATTATTCTAACAACAAAAATACTGCAATTTATGGCTATTTACTTAATTTACATTTTTTATAACTTAAAAAAACATGGAAAAATTAAAAAAAAATCAAGTAACCGGTTACCAAATTCTATAAGTAACAGTTTATCATACGTTTCAAATATGCTATTATATTTGTAAATATGTTATCATTAACCTTTCAATATAATTTTCATAAAATTCTAACAATTTGCTTCAAATGGGTACTGGTTACTTTTTGGTAAAATTCTTCTATGAACGAAAATACTGCAATTTATGAATACTAATTTCATTTTGATTTTTATAACTTAAAAAAATATAGAAAAAGTTAAAAATAAAGTTCTAGTAACCGGTTACGAAATTATAAAAGTAACTGATTTTGATGTGTTTAAAATATATATTTAAATGAATAATTATATAAAGATGTTTCTACATAATTTTCACAAAATTCAAGCAATTTGCTTTAAACGAGTATCGGTTACTTATTTGCTAAAGTGATTCTTACAAATGTATATGCACATATCCAATTAATTTTTTACTTTTTTAACTTCAAAAATCATGTTTACATATATGTTGATATTCATAAATGTGTAAATATAAACAATTCAATATAATTTCGATAAAATATGGGTACCGGTTATTTTTAAGCTTAATATACATACCGGCTATTTTTTGGATAAAAAATAATCTCAATTTTCTTTTAACTAATTAAATTAAAAATTTTCAAAACTAAAAAATCATGGGAAAAGTTGTAAAATTATAAAGTAACCGGTTACCAGAAACTTAAGCAACCGTTAAGATAAAAATCTCTATTTCATTTATAAAATTGTAAATGTAATAATTTTGTATACTAAAAAAAAAAAAAGAAAATCTTTTAAATTTTATTCGAATAAATACCGGTTACTTTTTTGTAAAAATAGTTTTGGGGAAAAATTATTCCAATTTTCGACATTAAAATTAGATTCAAACTTTCCTAAACAAAAAAAAATTGAAAAGACGTAAAAACATAAGTAACCGTTCTTTAAAGATACAAATCTGGATTTAAAATTTTATTCGTATGTATGTATTAATGGTTACTTTTTTCTAAAAATTGTTTTATGTGAAAAATTATTCCAATTTTCGACTTTGACATTAGATTAAATCTTTCCATAACTAAACAATTTTTGAAAAGTCTTAAAAAGCTCAAGTAACCGGTTACTAAATATATAAAGTAACCATTTTTCAAAAGTTTCAAATCTATTTTTTATGCTAAAATATGTGAGTTTAAATGTTTTAGTAAAATTTTGCGATAATCTTTAAAATTTTATTCGAATAAATACCGGTTACTTTTTTGTAAAAATAGTTTTGGGTAAAAAATTATTTCAGTTTTCTGCTTGAAAATGAAAACAAAATTTTTCTAAACCAAAAAAAGGTCGAAAGGACGATAACTAATTAAGTAACCGGTTATTAAATATATTAAGTAACCATTTTTTCTTAATGTTTAAAGCTATTTTTTTTATACATACATATGATTAAATATTAATTTGAACTTTCAATATTTCCCTTGATATTTCAAAATTCTGTTGAAATAGGTATCAATTACTTTTTATGTGTTTTTTTATTGGTTTCTTTATTATTCTAACTCAAATTTCCCAAAACAAATTTGAAAAATTTTCTTACTTTTTATTAATTTTTTTTTCTCAAATTTCCTGGGATAAATTATTTTTCAAAATTCTCGATTTTATTTTCAAATTTATGTGTTTTCAACAACATATTTTCCAATTTAATTATCTATTTATGCACTTGTTTTAACATCCATAAATTTATTATGACACTATGCTTATAATTAATGTCATTTAGTTTTTAAATTTGTTACTAAAAAAAAACCAATGAAATTTGTTTTGGAACACTTTTATAAAATTGGCCATAAAAATAGAAACTCCCATACATAAAACTCAAGTTTATTGAACTATTAAAATAAAAATGATCTTGTTCAAAAAAAAATATTAGAAAGAAAAACTACATTTTAAGAGCAAGATTTGAAAAACGCACAAGAAACCTTTTCACTTGTTGTAAATTGAACAAACACGCATCATCACTAGAATAATTTTCTAGCTTTGGCTGTAAGAGTTCATGCCTTTTTTGCGCTATTTATAGCCAGCAAAAACATAGAGCAACAACTACTACTACTAACAGCACCAACAAGACCGACCATAAACATTTAATATTTTCATCATAAAAATTTAAAACAAAAACTACAACAGCAAAACCTATTCATAAATGGTATGAAAGCAACAAAACACAAATTGAAAGGAACAACTTCTAGTAAGAAAATAAAAACAAAAAAATTGCATAAAATATGGAAGAAAAAAAAATACTTTATTCTAAACATCGTCATCATCATCATTTATTGGCTTTACTTTTGAGCGTCTTCAGACAAAACACAACATCAAACTTGCTGTCTTCCAACCTGTTCAAACTTGTTGTTGTGCTGACTCAACACAGCTTCAAACTAGATGGTGTACTGTCATCGTGGTGTTTCTCTGTTTGTGGGTACAGCTGTTTTTGTTTATAACAACCGGTTTTCATTCCAAGCATTCACTATAATCCAGCAGATAGTAGTGCATACGTTACTGGATTTGTAACAAGTCGGGGTCTAAGAATATCAATGACCATACTCAGAGCTGATATTGGCCACCTTCTTATCTACATTTGATTATACTTAGATCTGAATTGCTGGATTTGTAACAAGTCGCGGTCTAAGAATTAGTGGAATTTCAAGGATCATATTAAGAGCTTTCTTATGCGATTTTCATTCTACATGATCTGAACTGTTGCTTCTTTTCATGCAATGAAAGCTTAATTGAATTTATCTCTGTATTGAAAGTTTAATTTCCTATCAGTAATTTGTCCCGATTATTTCCGATCATTTTCAATGTCTGAGCAACATTCCAGTCTTGCAATACCGAAATTAAAGCTCTCTGCTTCTTATAGATTTGGCAAATTCTATGGAGATCATTATATTAAGAGAATTTTGGAACTGATTTTGGTGAATAATGATTCAGAATAGATGCTCTAGTTTGCAATATCAAATCATCACAAACTATATCTTTGAAAACCCTAATCAGAATTCAAGACTTTTTCAAAATCTCAATATTTTTTACATCCAGGATAGAACGAAACGAGGTTTCTTGTGTCATACAAAATTTGTGTAGGGTACTCAAAGTGTTTGACTTGACTGTCTCTGATATCAATCCGACTTGTTTTTGTTTCTTTCTTCTTCATGTCTGACTTCTGATGGGGTGTTATCATCGGTTATGCATAAGTATTATTGTTGTTGTTGGTTTGCAACCAAAAAATTTTGTATTTGTGTGTGATGTCAACTTCGTCATCATGTCAATGTGGCTGATGATGATGTTGTAGTTGTTTCTATATTTATATTGTTGTTGTTTATAGTAGCAACTCCTTTATGGAAGTTGTAAAGCCGGCTGAACATTTAGTTGTCGTGTGGCCTTTGAAAGCGTTACATGTTTTGAGAGTGGTTTTTTTTGTTAGAAGAAATAAAACCAAAAAAAAAAAAACGGCGGGGAAGCGAAAATAATAAAAAGATTTGTGTTTGAATTCAAATATTAAAAGTAAAAAAAAAAAATAAAACAAAAAAGGAATAAAAAATATTTGAAAAATTATTAAAAACAAAATATTGTTAAATAAAAGAAAATTTTATTAACGTTTTTTAATTAAAAGGAATGCAAATTCTTTTAAATAACAGAATACCTATAATGGTAAACAAACGGTTACTGTTAAAATTTAATATTAAAAAAATCAATTACTCAGAAACTGGTTACTTAATAAACCGGTTACTCTCAAAGAAAAATAACTTTTGAAAGTGAATACTTTAAAAAACGTGTTACATAAAAAATCTTATTTAAAAAACGGTTACTTAAAAAAAAAAATATATATATTTTTAAAAACCGGTTACTTTTTAATAAAAATATTTTTGAAGCAATTACTTAAAAATCATTACCAAAAAAACTGATTACTTAAAACAGGACATTAAAAAGATAACATTTTGAAATCAATTACGTTAAAAAACAGGTTGTTTAAAAACTTTACTTCAAAAAAATACACCGGTTACTTTCAAAAGAAGAAAACTTTTTGAAAGCGGTTACTTTATAAAACTGATTTCTTATAATAACGTTACGTTTAAAATTGGCTAATTAAAAAAATGGTTACTTTTAAAAATTGGTTACCTAATAAAGTGGTTACTTTCAAAGGAAAGTTACCTTCTTAAAGCGGTTACTTTAGAAAATGTATTACATGAAAAGCGGTTACTTATAAAAACTGTTTACTTAAATGCGGGTACTTTAAAAAACTGATTACTTAAAAACGGTTACTTTTTAAAACAGGTTACTTAATTAAAGCGGTTACTTTAAAAATGTACGGCATAAAAAGCGGTTACTTGAAAAACCTGTTTACTTAACAAATGGTTATTTTAAAAAACTGATTACATGAAAATGGATACTTTTTAAAACTGACGACATGAAATACAGTTACCGGTTACTTCAAAGATGTAACAACTGTTTACTTAAAGTAGCAATTAAATGGTTATTTTCTTAAAAATAGTCTTATTGTTAAAAACGGTTACTTTTAACAAGTGGTTACTTTAAGTACCGATTAAATGGTTACTTTCTTAAACTTGTGTTTGCTGTTCTAAACTGAAAACTAAAATATTAGTATTTAAAAAAAATCCGGTTACTTAAACATATGGTTACTTTTACAAAATCCGGTTACTCGTTTTAAAAAGGACTAACAATTAACAACACAGTTCGTCAAAAACCAAAAAAAAATATTCATCACATAAATTAAGAATAAAAAATTTCAACGGTTACTTGATAACCAAAATCCATATATTAATGGAAACTTTACCTAAAATATAAAAAAATTAAAAAAATTTATAATTATCTACTAATACGGTAATCGTAATCGCTTACTTGACAACAAAATTTAAAAAAGGAAACAAAAAAATATAAAAAATTTTAAAATTTTTGGTACCGGTTACTTTAATAAAAATATAATAATTCGTGCTTGTATTAAGAATTTATCAAAATAATAAAAATATAATGAAAAATAAAAAAAACTTACCGAAATGCTTTAAATTCAGCAAAAAGTTACTTGAATCTGGAATCTGGAATAAAAATTTAAAATAAAAAAAAATGAATAAATAAATCATAAATATAATATCAAAAAAAAAAAAAATATTTCTAATAAATTTTAAAAAAAGTTTTTAATATAAAAAACTTTGTATAAAGGAATACGAGTATTTACAAATGGTTACTTACAAATTTTAAAATAAGAAAAAAATAAACGTTTACCCTGTAGGTTTCCACGAATTTAATGGTAACATATCAAGTGTTTCAATAAAAATGTCATATATTAAAAAGAAACGATTAGTTTACTTAATGGTTACTTACACATAATTAAAAAAATACACAAATAAGATTTTGTAACTTAAAAACAAAGTTGTGGCAAATTTTATATAAAACTTTTCATAACAACGTTAAATATTAAGACAATTTACGAAATATAATAATTGGATACTGGTTGCTTCTTAGTACATTGGAGAATTTTGTTAATTTTTAAGCAGTATTTAGATGTATGGGCAAAGAATTCAAGACATTTTTAATTTAAACTGTGGTTACTTTGAGGAAAAAAGAAATCTCTATAAGTAACTATAACTTAAAAACTTACTGAACTTAATTTTAATAATTTTTGAAGCGTATATGTTACAGTTCAAAACAAGTCAAAAAAAGATTTCACATAAAACTGTTAGCCTTTATGTCATGACATAAAAAAATTTTTCGATTTTGTCATAACATAAGTAGAATTTAACTAGTATTTCTATTCAAATGTAGATGCTGATAAAAACAAATGCCTTGACATAAAAATGTTATATGAATGTCATGACATTAAAATATTTGTTTGTTTAGAAACTAATTTCTATTAAAAAACAAATATATATTAACAAAAAAAATAATGATAAAAATGTTATGACATACAAATGTTAGCTATATGTCATGATAAAAATATATTTTTAATATAATTTACATTCTATTAAATAGTAAATATCCATTAACACGAAAAAATTATAAAATGTCTTGACATAAACATGTTAAGACATTCAAAATTCTAAAGATACATAAATGTTTAGTATTTTTATCTATTTAATTACAATTATTCATAAACAAGAAACTGATGATGACAATCTCTTTACATACAAATTTTAGCAATATTTCAAGACATAAAAATATTTCTGTGTCAACATATTTTCTTTCTATTTTGTCTAAAATTGACAAAAAAATTTCTTGACACAAATAAGTTAGGATTATGTCATGACATAAAAATATTCCTGAACAAGAAAATTTTGTTAAAAGTGTCATGACATAAAAAAACTTGCCAGTTTTATATAATTATTTTTATTTTATTAAATAATTGTCAGCAATATTTATTAAGTAAAAATGTCTTGACATAAAATCTTAATGTATCATGTTGCTATAATTTTTGTTGTTTTTCAATTTTAAAAAGGCAAAAATTTAATTATATTTATTACAAAACAAATGTCTTGACATAAAAATGTTAACGTTATGTCATGACATACAAATATTATTTAATACAAATATTAGCAATATGTCATGATACAAATAAAATTTAAATTATATTACATGACAAATATCCATTAACAAATTAATTATAATAAAATGTCTTGACATGAACATGTTACTAGTTAGTATGACATAAAAATTCCATAAAACCAAATTCAAAAACTCTAAAGATACATAAACGTTTACTATTTTTATGTATTTAATTACAAATATTCTGAACAAGTAACTGATGATGAAAATGTCTTAACATAAAAATGTTTGCATTATTTCAAGACATAAAAATAGTTACGTGTGAATATATTTTCTTTCTATTACAAATTGCTCCAAAAATAATTATAATGATAAAAAATGTCTTGACACAAATAAGTTAATTTTATGTCATGACATAAAAGTATGTTGTTGAGAAAAAAATGTCTAAATCTAAAGTCTTATTTAATAAGAAAATATTCGTAAACAAGAAAATTATGTTAAAAGTGTCATGATATAAAAAGAATTAGCTAGTTTTATTTAATTAGTTTTATTTTATTAAATAATAAATTGTCAGAACAATTTGAGATATAACTAAGAAATGTCTTGACATAACATATTAACGTATCATGTCATGACATAAAGAAATTTAAATGGATAAATGTTAAAAATGTCATGACACAATTTTTTTTTTTATTGACAGAAACATTTAAGTAAGAAAAAATGTCTTGACATATTTATGACAAAAAAAAATTTTAAATGGATTTGCTATAAATTTTATTGTTTCTCAATTTTAAAAATGCAAAAATTTAATTATATTTATTACAAAACAAATGTCTTGACATAAAAATGTTAACATTATGTCATGACAAAAATATTTCCTTAATAGATCTCATATATTTTTTAGTATTTAGTTATAAATTGCTCTAAATAATAATATTTCTAAAGAATTTTAGTTATATTAGTAGTTAAACATCAAGGATACTTGAATGTAGTTAAGGATTACTTGTTTAATTTAAGGAAAAAAGTAACAGATAAAAATTAAGCTACATTAAACTGAATTTTAAATATTTCTAAAGAATTTTAGTCACATTTATGGATGAGAATCAAGGAAAATTTAAGTATAGTAACCGATGAACTTATCCCATACTAAATTTTAAATATTTCTAAAGAACTGTAGTCGTATTTATAAATGAATATCAAGGAAAATTGACATGGAGTAATCGATTACTTAAAATATTTTATGGTTACTTTTAAGAAAAAAGTAGTCCATAGAAATAAAAATACTGTATACTCAATTCTAAATATTTCTAAAGAATTTTAGTCATATTTTTAGTTTAAAATTAAGAAAATTTAAAATAAGTAACCGGTTACTTGTTATATTATATGGTTACTTTTAGAAAAAAATGTAACAGATAAAAATAAAACTTCATTAAACTGAATTTTAAATATTTATAAAGTCATATTTGTTTAGCAGTGAATTAAGGAAATTGAAAATGTGGATATTTGAAACTTAATCGTTCTGGTTTGAAAATTTCATTCAAAAAAAGGAGACCAGTTGCTTTATAAATTCAATTTACCCTTAAAAATCTCTTTACTTAATTAAAAAATATTTAAAATATTTGAAATATTTAATCTTTTGCTTTATTTTACTGACATTTGTTTGTCTCGATGATATGCTTGACATTGATTTTGTTTATTTTTTGTATTTTTCTCAAAAAAAAAAAAAAACAATCCTCAACTAAAATTAAAAGTATTTCACTCATCCAACATGTGTCAGAAAAAAACACCACCCGTAGTAATTTGATCTCAACTTAAGTTTTGTTCAATTTCATTAAACCAAATTCAACTGTCATTGACAATCTGTCAAAATATCAAATAAATCCTTAACCTTACCCCTCTAAATAAGTATGACGAGGAGTATGTGTTAATTTAGTTACGCCTGCTTATTTTTAGTCCAAAAAAAAATAAATGTAAAGTTTATTAAACTTTTTTTCTGTCTAACAACAAAAAAACACAAAAAACTTAAATATTGAGTCTCAATGTCTAGGCAGATGTTTTTCTTTGGCTAAGGAAAAACCAATAAAAGAAAATTTGTGTTTATTTTCATTTGTATTTTTTTTTTTTTTGGAAAATATTATTATAAACAGCTGCCTTTTCATAGGGTGAGCTAACATGTGTGTGTGTGAAATGTGAAAACTGTGTTACTTCCTATTTTGTTTAAATAATTTGAGGTTAGGATATCAATTTTAAGTGTTTGTGTTTGTAGCTGCTGTAGTAGGCGTTTACACAGCCTAAACATAATTTAGTTTAAATGTCATATTGGTTACATGTTACACATCCGCATAAGTAATAAATAATTAGGTACTTACTTGAAAAATGTCAGTGAGAGAAAAATTATGACAGTTAAAGTTGAAATTTACAGAGAAAGGGGCAGGAATATGTAGATTATGAAGGGATAAGTTATGTAGTTAACATACATTTTTAGAGTAATAAATTTCAAATAGTTTAGTTTTAAAATATATGTAAGCCTTCAATGAATAGCATTACTAACAAATGTACTCCCATTTTTTGTTTCATATCTTTAGCGTTTTGCTACATATCCGCTGTATTTACTAATGCTATAACATTCTTATAGACTTTTAGCTCAAAATTTAAGCAATCTGTTATTGCTATGACTTGCTAGCACATCCGCTTTATTTATTCCTAGCTATTTATCAATCCTTTTGAAATCTATTTGTTAGGAAAGTTTTGGAAAAAAATATAAAAAAAAATATTTTGCTATTTCCGTAGTTTTAGTAAAATCCTCATGAAAACTATTGAAATTTTATGCTACAAAATTGAAACCAACATGATAAGCTATTAAAATGATATGGCATTCACATTGTGCAAATCAATCGTTTCAAAGTTATAACTCTACAGAAAGATTAAAAAAATATTTTTATTTTATTTTTTTACATTTTGCGTCATAGCCACACATTTTTTTTAATAAGACTGACTATTTTATTGAGAAAGAAAGTCCTAGTACTTTTTTTGGAAGCACATCCGCTTTATTTGTTCATATTTAATCACAAATTCTTTCCAAAACAATTTATAAAAATTTTCTAAAAAAAAATTGTTTTGCTATATCCGTAGTTTTAGCCATATACGCATGACTTTGGGCAAAATTTTGAAATTTTGTGCTATCAAATTAAAGCCAACATTATAAGCTAAGACATTTACAGTGATTAAAGAAATCGCTTCAAAGTTATAACTCGGCAAAAAGAGAAATTATAAACAATATTTGATAGTAAAACTATTGTGCTATTTCCATACTTTTAATTAAATCTGCAAGATTTTAAGCAAAATGTTGGATTTTTCTTTAAGCAAATTAAAGCTAACATTATAAGCTTTTAATACAATACCTTATTTGAATTGATCGAATTAAACGTTTCAAAGTTATAACTCCGTGAATTGAGAAATTATAAACAAATATTTCACTTAACTTTTTTACATATTGCTCCCCAGCCACAATATTTTATAATAAGACCGACTATTTTTCTAGGTACTAAGTGAAGGAAAGTCCTCAAACTATAAGTTGGTAGCAAATCCTCTTTATTTATACATATTTAATCATAAATTATGTCCAAAATTATAAACATTTTCTAAAAAAAAAAAATAATTTTATTTTTTTCTCTATCCATAGTTTTATTTACTTCCGCATGATTTTCAGCATAATAATGAAATGTTTTGCTACCAAATTGAAGCTACCAAATTGAAGCTAACATTATAAGCTATAAATGTGTTAAAACATTTACAGTGATTAAAGAAATCGTTTCGGCAAAAAATAAATTAAAAAGCAATATTTGATAGTTAAACTATTGTGCTATTTTCAGAGTTTAAGTCAAATCCGCATGATATTTAGCAAAATGTTGGATTTTTCTTTAACAAAATTAAAGCTAACATTATAAGCAATTAATATAATACCTTATTCGCTTTAATCAAGTTAAAAGTTTCAAAGTTATAAGTCGGGAAAGTGAGCAATTTTTGAAAAATAATGATTTTTAACTTTTTAACAATTTCAGCTATATTCACAAATTGTCTGCTGTTATTAACTATTTATTTTAATACAAAATGCCAAACAAGACTTAAAGCTATAACAAGGCAGCTATACAACTGCTATTAAAAATCATTGCTTTTTAAAATCCCATCTGGAAAAATTTAGTAAAAATTTTTTTTTTTTTTTTCATATTTTGTTTCACACTAGCACAATTTTTTAGAAAACGTTTTACCTTTTATTTGTTTACAGTTATTAATACGTTATAAAGAATTTTTTTAAGACAGTTTTGCAAAAAAAAAAAAATTTTAATTTTTTTGCTATTTTTATAGTTTTCTTCCAAATCAAATAATTTTTTGAGAAAACCTTAAACTATTTGCTACCAAATTGAAGCTAAAATTAAAAGCTATTAGTGAGTTAACACATCTTTATTCATCAAATAAATAGTTTCAAAGTTATATCTTGGCAAAGTGAGAAATTATACACAATATTTATATATATAGTTAATTTAGCTATTTCCATAGCTTAATCCAAAATCGCCTGATTTTTTAATAAAATGTTTAATTTTTTTTACCAAACTAAAGCTAACACTGTAAGCTATTAATATAAAACCTCATTTGCATTCAACAAATCAATATTCTGCTAAATATAACTCGATAAAGTAAGAAATTATAGAAATTAATTTATTTTAGGCTATTTCCATATTTTTAAACATAACCGCATAATTTTATAGCGGAACTATACATTTTTATGCAACCAACTTAAAGCCAACATTATGAGCTATTAATTTATTCAAACATTTATAGTTATTTAACCAATCGTTTCAAAGTTATATATCGGGAAAGTGAGACATTTTTCAAAAAAAAATATTTTTTAATTTTTCATATTTTCACCCCCATCATCTGCCAGATTTTCAAGCTATTTTATAATTTCTGTATTAAAATGCATTTTCTTACATATGACCTTATATTTAATGTATCGTTTAATTAAAGTTGTTTTTTTTTCTGTCCTTTATGTAACTCATCAGGTATTTAAAGCATATTTAATTTATGTGCAAGTTTATCTAACTTTTAGGGACAGCAAACAGCCAGCATAAAACAAAACGATAAAGAGCAATATTATGATAATAAATTAATGTTAATTTTACCCACATTACGGACATTCATAGTAGCACACACAAAAAAGCTAATTTTATGCTTACATTACAGAACTTTTTGTGGTGAAACACAAACACATACAGTTTTCCTACATTTGTTTATATAGTATGTAGTCTATGACAATAGGCTGGCTGTATTGTTAGGATGCTGGCTTAAAGGCAGACAAAATACCCGTTAAGATAAGCCTTAATTTATGGCCTTTAAAGAAAAATCTATAAATAAATTTGCAAATTTTGCACAAACATAAATCTTTAATTAAAGAAAAAAAACTTATTTCAGTTTCAAACATAAAAACTCTTAATCTAAACAGGATAGATAGTTCCCTTTCTTTTCCCATGTTTAATGTCACTTTTAATAATTTGTATTAATCTTAATCTTTACAACATCAACCATCTTCTTTAAACCCCTTTTTATAGTAACCGGTTTCAACAATAGCGCGTGTCTTTAATTAATCTTTAGCTATTTATTCAAGGAGAAAAACCAAAATTGTAACTATCTCTCATCTTTAAAGCTTATGAGTGAGTACAGGTATATTGGTATTGGTATCTATATCTGTAAAAACATCTTTGTGTTAATGTTCCTGTAGTCATTTACTAATGTTTGTCATAGAAAGATATTGAGTTTTTCTGGTTTTGGTTGCAAACCCTTTATACCTAACTACTTGCTTGCCCCCTCTTTGTAGATTTGCCTAAGTAGTAATAGCAGCAGTAGTAGTCAAAAGACAGCACTTTTAATTTTATGCCTTTTTAAGCTTTAACAATGTATGAAGAACATTATTTGAAGTATGTACTTAAAAAGGGATTAATTTTCTAGTTTTCTAAATGAAACTATGTGTATTGTATGTACGTACGTACGCCACAGCAATTAAAAGACTTGACAGTCTCACTAGCTGGCAGGCACTGGCTGGCAGTCAAGTCAACTTTGAAAATTTATAGTAAAGCCTGTAAATATTTAAGATTTACCTTCCAACATAAAAAAATGTAATTAAAAATTAGTATTATTTTGCTAAAATGAAACTATAAAGTGGCATAATAAATTTAACAACTTATACTTGGAATAAGAAATTAGAATTACTAAAAATTTATTACAGTACTCACTTTAGATACAAGCTGTAAGCAAGTAGAAAGTAATAACCATGGAATTTTGCTACAATTAAAAAAAAATTAACCTTCATAGGGTCTTCGGGTCAAATTTGACCCAGATAAAAAATATGTATTTTTTTTTGCCAATTTTTTTATAAAAAAAAAACCTAACGTGGTTGTTGACATTTAACCACTCACTTTTAGAACAAATTAAATTTTAATTTCAAAATGGCTCAAATTTGAGCCGAAGACCCTATGAAGGTTAAAACTGAATTAAAAAAAAATAGCAGCATAAACATTTTAAATGAAACCAAAATTATAACAAAATGTAAATTTATTTAGCCCTGTAAATTTAATTTTTCTATATTTATTAACATTTTACCAGAATTTCTTTATAAAATTATATTTTGAAGAAAATTTTGAAAAAAAAAAAATAATTTTTTTTCTCAGCTTGTTTTATATTTTTGACTCACATCCGCTTAATTTTTAACGGAATTTGGAAATCCTTTGATACCAAAAGAAAGCTAATATTATAAGCTATTAATAATCAAACCAATTGTTTCAATGTTATAGCTCGTTAAAGTGAGAAATTATATAAATATCTATTTTATAATTTTATTAACATTTTGACCCATATCTACAAAATTTTGCTCTAATACCAACTATTGTAGTATAAAGTTATTCCACTTATTTAAAAATACTTTATTAAATGAGAGAAGGATTTACGAAAGTTCCGCAAAAAAATTAAAAAAAAAATTTTTGTGTCCATTCCACAGTTTGACCCATATCCGCCTGAATTTCAGCAAAATGAGGAACATTTTCGATATAAAATAAAAGCAAATATCTTAAGCTATTAATTAGTTGACACATCATTATTAATTAAATAAATAGTTTCAAAGTTATAACTCAGAAAACTAAGAAATCGTAAAAAAATCTATTTTATCATTTTATTTACATTTTGCCCCATATCTACATAATTTTGCTCTAACACTAATTATTTTTTAGCACGAATTAAAACTAAACACTTGTAACTATAACATGGTAGCTATACATCCACATTCATATAACAAATAGTTTTAAAATCATACCTGAGAAATTAAAAAAATTAAAAAAAAAAAAAATAATTTTAGTATTTTTTACAATTTGACCCATATCCTCAAAATGTTGCTCTAAAACCAACAATTTTATTAACTCTAAATTGAAATATGTTGTTAATACTATTAATTGGTAGCATATTTGATTAATCTTTTCACAGTTATCATATATAAAAAAGTGTTCTGGAAAGTTTTGTAAAAAAAGTAAATTTAATTTCTTGATAGCAACATAGTTTAAGCAACATTCTCTTGATTTTCAGCAACATTTTAAATATTGTTGATACCAAAGTAAAGCCAACCTTGTAAGCTTTTAATGAGATATCCAGATGGATCAAAGCAATAGATTCAATATTATAATTCAAGAAATTGGGAAATTTCCAAAAAATTAATTTTGAATTTTGCACTAACACCAATTAGTTTTTATAGCTCAAAGTAAAGTAGATATGTAAAGCTATAAGTTGATATCACAACCCTTTTATTTAGTAATAATTTTTAAAACAATTTTTTATGAAAGTTTGGCAAAAGAAAATAAAAAACATTTTTTAGATTTGCTCCACAGTTTGACCTAGAGCCGCAAGATTTTCAAACAATTTTGAATATTTAGAAAAAAAATAAAAATTTTATTACAAAATTTAAGCCAACATTATAAGCTATTAATATGATACCACATCATTTATGATCAATCGTTTAATACTATAATTGGCAAAGCGAGAAATTATTTTAAAAAAATTCCTAAACTTTTTTTTTAAATTTTGTCCCACATCTTCAAATTTTTGCATTAACATTGACTATTTTCTTAGTACAAAATTTAAGTAAACACTTGAAGTTATAAATTGGTAGCTCTACCTTCACATTCCTCTAACAAATCGTTTTGAAATCCTAACTGAGATATTTAAGAAAATTATAAAAAAAAAAATTGTATTTTTACTTTTTGACCCATATACGCAAAATTTAGCTGTAACACCGAAAATTTTCTTTAGCACAAAATTAAAGTTAACTGTTATTGCAATTGTTATAAACAATCCTTTATTAATCATTTTTGACGAAAATTTTGCCAAAAAATAATTTTTAGTTTCATAGTTTGAACCACATCTGCATAATTTTCAGAAAAAAATTTGAAGTTTTTGTCTCCAAATTTAAGCTTACATTAGAAGCTATTAATTTGATACTCTTTTATAGAGATCAAATCAATCTTTTCAATATATATAACTTGGCAAAATGTGATATTATAAAAAAATATATAATTTCTTCAAATTTTTACATTTTGACCCATATCCCTAAAATGTTGTTCTAAAACCGACTATTTCTTTAACACAAAATGGAAGTAAACACTTATGGCTATAAGTTGTCAGTTAAACCTCCCCTGTCCCCTGTGAAATTGTTTTAAAATGATGTATGTATATTTAAAGTTTTTTTTTTAAATTTTTACATTTTGCCCCCCACTTCAGCTAAATCTTTGTAAATTTTTTGTTGTAAGATTAAACCTAACTTTTTAAGCTACCAATTTGTTATCAAATACTCATAAATTTGTAGAATATTTCCCGAGTAAAATTTAAATTTCGGAAAAAATTATTTTTTTTTTTAACCATTTTTACATTTTGCTCCACATCCGATATAGTTTTCTTTACACTAAACGACTTTATGATAAGAAATTTAATGAAATTTGATTAGCTATCAATTTCATATTATGACTGCTAGTATGGCTAGAAACGTTTTAAAACTATTGCTGGAGAAAGTTTGGAATTTAAAAAAAAAAGTTTTTGAAAACTATTTTTCCACTTTGCCCCACATCCACCTTATTTAGCTAAAACTTCGTCTAGTTTTTGCTGTAAGATTAAACTGAACTATTTAAGCTACCAATTTGTTATCAAATACGAATACATTTATGGACTTATTTAAAAAATATTTCTCTAGAAATTTGAAAATTTTGGAAAAAATAAATATTTTCTAAACCATTTTTACATTTTGCTTCACCTCCGAAATATTTTGCATTGTATTAAACAACTTTATGATAAGAAATTAAATCAAAATGATTAAGCCTTCAATTTCATATCATTACTGCTTGTATTGCTAGAAAAGTTTTAAAACTATTGCTGGAGAAAGTTCGAAATTTTGGTTAAAAAAAAATGCTTTTGAAAACTATTTTTACATTTTGCCCCACTTCCACATTATTTTGCTAAGTCTTTGTAAATTTGTTGATGTTAGATTAAAGCTAATTTTTTAAATTTTCAATTTAATGCTACATATATGAAGAATGGTGGAAAGTTTTGAAAACTATTTCTCATGAAATTTCGAAATTTAAACTATTTTCACATTTTGCTCCACCTCCTTATTATTTTGTTTAGTATTTATACATGTTTTACCACTGGATTAAAGCTAACATTATCTGCTATTAATTTTCTTCAACATCCTCAAGAATTGGAGGACTTATGTAATTACTATTTCTCTAAGAAGTTTGAAATTTTCAAAAAAAAAAAAAAAAAAATATTTTTTTTTTTAATATTCTTACATTTTGCTCCATATCCGATATAGTTTGCTTTTGATAAGGAATTAAATAAAAATTTATTTGACATCAATTTCATATCAGTACTGCTTGTATTGCTAGAAAAGTTTTAAAACTACTGCTGGAGAAAGTTTGAAATTTTGGAAAAAATTAAGTTTTTCAAAATTATTTGGAAAAAAATTAAAAAAAAAAATTTCAAACCAAAATAAAATGTTTTTAAATATTTTAAAAAATTGTACTCTTTTTTAAATATGAAAAAATTTTTTCTAAATATTTTAATTTTTCTTACCAAAAAATATTAAAAATTTGTATTTTAAAGTATAATTTTGTGAAGGGTATATAATTGCATTTTTTTATATATATAAAAAAAAAATATTTTTAAATATTTTGAAAAACAAATTTTAAATTTTGAAAATTTTTTTTTAATTTTTCTTACCTAAAAATATTAAAAATTTGTATTTTAAAGAATAATTTTGTGAAGGGTATATAAGATTCGGCACAGCCTAATATAGCTATCTTCCTTGTTTTTAAAGCAAGAGTTTTTTTGAACCTATTTAAGATTCTTTACACATTCGCTTTTTTTCTGCTACAAATCTGACTATATTGTGAAATTAAATTAAAGCAGACATAAGGAAAACCCATTCAAATATGACATCCGCTTTAAAACAACAAACCGTTATAAATATATTATCAAACAAAGTAAGAAAATTCAAATTTTAATGAAATACAATTTTAAATATTCAAATTTTCTTATTAAAACCCAGAATCTAATGTTCAAATATCCGCCTAGTTAAATGATACTGTATAATTCCAAAATTAATTAATATTTCTTACATGTTTCAATATGACTTAATTACTACTTGTAGAACACAATAATATTATGCCAGATACCTAGAATTTAAATAGAAATTCATTAGCTTGAGCTGTTAAATACTTATATATTTACCGCTATTTAAAACGATTTAAATTTGACACCCAAAAACCAAATCAACAACATACCTGTCAACTGCAGAACACGAACACAAACATTTTAACTTAACAACAACGCCTTCCAAAAAAAGTTGTTCATGCTAAATATAATTGTCAAATAATTGCTTCCGTTTCCCTAAATATTTATGTTTAGTTGAAAAGTTTGTCAAAAACAAAATAATAAAACTTCAAAATGAACATCTACATTATGTGTGATTTACTGCCTTTACAATTTTTCGACAGAAAAACAATTTGAAAATTTCTGTTTAACTTAAAAACAGTCAGTCAGTCTTTCATTCTTAATGCTTAAAACGCGTGCCTTTTTTTAGTCATTTAAAAAAAAAAAAAAAACGAAAAGAAACAAAACAAAATAATATATAAAGACTTCCTATTGTAAGAGAACCCCGAACGAACCCTAGGGTTCAGTTACTTGCGGTTTTTGTCAGGCACACGAAACCAACCACCAAATCACCAATATTTATTTGGTTACTGCCAACAAGTGCTGCATAAATTTAATACCAGACTGTGGTGGATTTTTTCTTATACTTCAAACTCCACGCATAAATAAATATGAATTTCTTTTTGGACGATTTATTTAGAAATTTTATTCTGTTCAGTCTTTAGCAGAAACGTGACCAAATCATATTATTTTTTTATCCAACCAAATATTCATTTTCCTTCATTTCTGTGAATTTGGAAAGGCTGACAGAGAAAAATATGCATTTGCTTTTTCCTATAAGCTGCATTTGAAAATTTTTAAATTTTGCTCATTCATTCTCATTGCTCTGCTACCCATCTTTATAATCTTTATTTAATGATTTGAAACGAATTTGTATGCTTAGAATTATTCCAGTGCAATGTGTGGGTTTTGCTTGTGTTAACTAATGCCTAAGGATAATTTATGTTAGTTTTGGAAACAAATTTTAGCAAATGACACTTGAAATTTCTAATTGTGAAAAGTATTAAAAAAACCAGGGAGTGAAAGACAGAGAGGGTTATGCTTGGGGTGTGCTTTAATAGGATAAATGTTGCACGTTTTAAACGTGATTTTTATTAAGTTTTATAGATTTGCCGATTTAAAATTGTAGTTGAAATTTTAGTATTGAAATGTTTGCTAGGAAAGTAAGCAAATTTAAGCTTAAGAGTTAATAGTTAAAGAGATTAGTGTCAATTAAGTGATTTTATAAGGAAAATTAAAATTTTAACAATATTTTTTTATACACACAGCCTCAAAAGTGAGTAAACACCAAAAATTATTAGATTTATTTTAAGATAATGAAAATCCTAAAATCTATCCATCGGACAGTAATGATTTACACTGATTTTCACTGGTGTTTACTTTTACTCCCTTTTGAATTTTTTTTTTCACCAAAAAAATTTTATTATCATGAACTTTTTCATTAATAAATTAAAAAGAAAAAAAATTTTTAAAAATTTTGAAATAAAATTTTTTTCACTAAAAAAAACTTTTTAAAAAATTTTGAAATGAAAGTTAAAAAAATTTCCAAAATTTTTTTTTCACAAAAAATTAAAAAAAAAAAAAATTAATTTTGAATGAAAATAAAAAAATTTAAATTTTGTTTACCTTAAAATATTTAAAAATTTTATTTTATGACCAGTTTTGAAACTCAAAATTATAAACTGAAGTTTGCTTAATATAAAAAACTTTGAATTTTGCCTATGAAAATTAAGGAATAAAAAGATGTTGAATGTTTTACATTTTGCCCCACATCCTTTATATTTTCTTAAAAATGTATTTAGTTTTTTTTTAATGCAATTTAAGCTAACATTAATTCCAAAAGATTTAATAATACATCCGATTTAATTTAAAAAAAAAAAATAATTTTTTTACATTTTGCCCCACCTTCCATCCATTTTTTTCAAAGACATTAAAGCTTACAATGTTAGCTGCTTATTTATCTACTCTTTTGGGGTATTCACACGGTGTGCTATCAAGTCATATTTTCATAATGTACTAAAGTTTAACAATAGTTTAAAAAAATTGTTGTGGAAAAAGTCATAACTAAAAAGTCTAAATTTAAGTCGAAAGGGAAAAACTTCATCTTCATCGAGCCCTTGCAACGACGCCATATTAAGTGGGTCAAAATCGGGAAAATTTTTTTTAACCCGAATTTTTTTTTACCAAAAAAAAGAAATTATCATGATTTTCTTTCATTAATAAATTTAAAAAAAAAATAAAATTAAAAAAAAAATTTTGAAAAAAAAAACTAAAAAATTTTGAAATGAAAGTTAAAAAATTTTTAAAATTAATAAATTTAAAAAAAAATAAAATTAAAAAAAAAATTTTGAAAAAAAAATTTTTAAAATTAATAAATTAAAAAAAAAATTAAAAAAAACGTTGAAAAAAAAAACTTTAAAAAATTTTGAAATGAAAGTTAAAAAAAATTTTTTAAATGTTTTTCTCAAAAAAATTTTTAAATTTTGAAATGAAAATAAAACAAGTAAGAGTGCTATATTCGACTATGCCGAATCTTATATACCCTTCACCTTTGTTGTGGATGTATTTATTGCCCACTTTCAGCGTATAGCATCCTTAATAAATCAAGAAAACTTTTAAAAATCTTACATTTAATTGCTGACGAACAGATTACATTGTAGAATTTACAAACGAAATGACAATCTTATATATACCCTTCTCACGAAGGTGAAGGGTATAAAAACAACAACGCCAAACGAAACGACACACAAAAAAAAAAATACAAAATACGCAAAGCAATGAAACCAACACACATCCAAACATACGTTTTGTTGTTTTTTTGTCAAACACCAAAAAAAAAAAATACGCAAAGCAATGAAACCAACACACATCCAAACATACGTTTTGTTGCATTTTTGTCAAAGCATGCAATAAATTGTCTTTTTTTGATGAAATTTTCAGAGGTTGTCTCGGATTTTTGCTCATATCTCCGTTATTTATGGACGGATTTTGCTGATTTTAAATAGGAAACTTCTCGAAAGCATGTCTGACAGAATTATTGAAGATTTGGATCCCAAAGATATCTGTGGTCTTCAGAAAATTGATTTCAACAGACAAATGGACATGGCTTAAACGAATCCGCTATCTATAAGGATCCATAGTATACGTATATACTTTATAGGGTTGGAAAATTATATTGTGAAGGGTATAAAAATAAAAAATTCTGTTTACCTTAAAATATTTAAAATTTTTATTTAAAAGTATGATTTGGTGAAGGGTACATAATATTTGGCAAGTTTTTCTTAAACATCTGCCAGGTTAATGTCTGGAAATGTGAAGCTTTCATTTTAGCATTAGGTCTGCGTAAATATTTGAAATATTTTCGAAAATATTTAACATAAGAAATACATGAAATCTAAAATTTTTGTTTTCGAAGGATTTTTGACCCATATCCCCATACATTTTTCTTAGACATCCATTTGTTTTCCTACTGGAAATTTATAGGCAACATGTGAAGCTTGAATTTGAGTAGCACTTCCTTACAGTTATTTCAAATATTTTCAAAATTATAAGAAAAACTAAAATTTTTAATATTAATAAAGTTTCCAAACGATTTTTGCCCTATATGCGTATGTTTTTCTTACAAATCCGAAATGTTTTTTTTTTCACCAAATGTATGGATAACATATTAAGCTTTAATTTGAGTACTTATAGCAAAGGATTTTGTCTTGAAATTAATAGCTAATGCGTTAGGCTTAAATTTGAGTACAGCATCTTTATAGTCAAATATTTTAAAAAATATTTATTATAATCCGTAGAAATACAAATTTTGTTAACAAAGCACTTTTGCCCCATTCCTCATATTTTTCATATAGATTTGCTAGGTTTTTGCTTAGAAGTTAATAGATAATATTCCAGCAAAAACTTTCATTGCCAAGTAATGACTTAAAATGCTAATTTCTGGCCTTTACTGATTACACAATAATTTTTTAACTGGCACTTTTTAACTTGCGATGTCATTGGAGGCAAGTGCTTACCACAACCGCTTATATATATGTCTTAACTTTTATATCACTCAAACTAGTTACAAGTAATGACTTAAAGAACATATTAATAACAGAACCCGTTATCAGTTAAAACAGTATGTGCTCATGCAAATGATGAGAAAGTAAGCACTTATATAACAGATAACAAGTTTTGCTGGGATGTTAGGTTTCACATATTTCCCTAAATTTCAAAAAATGTTGAAATTATTAAAAAAAAAATTCTTTGTTATTTTCTCAGATTTAATTTCACACTGCATAATTAGTTGCACGTGATTACTCATGCCCAGTTTTTTTTTTTTGTTTTACCTAGCAGCTTCGTGAATTATTTGTTACCAAAAAAAAAAAATGCCAACTTTAAGCAATCATGTATTTAAAATTCTTAAGATGCTTGTTGCATGTTGGCATGCAACCACAATACCTCTATCTAAACTGCTGCAATTGTATTTTATTTTATTTAAATTTATACAATTTGATTTGAACAAACAGCAAATACATGCAGTAATTTTTATTATTGTATGTATAAAAATCAAAATGTTTTGCCAAAGACAAAGAAACTAAAAAGAGAGAGAAATAAAAAAAAAAGAAAAAAAAATAAAATTGAATTTTAATATCAAAACTAACTGACTGTCAGATTTAACTATGCCTGCTGCTGCCAGCCAGGCAGTCAGGCAGCTTGCAGCAGTTGTGTGTATTTTACAGAGCAGTGCAATGACAAGCTCATGTCAAGCGTCAACTTGACGCCTGTAATTGTTGATACACATTTATTTCCATACACTTACTCACTTACATACGCACTACTTGCACTTTATTTACTCTTTGCTGCATACAACTCTCTTCTCTTCTCTAGTCCTTGTATTTCTTTCTTTTTTAAAAATTTTTGCAATGATTTGTAATTCATTATTATGCACCATAGTATCAAAAACAGATAAATTGCCTTGTGATTTTACGGCTAGGCAAAAGTAATGTAAAATTGAAACAGTGAGTTATAAAAGTTAAACATCATTCACAATAAAAGTTACTCAAAATCGTAACTTTTAGTTTTTTATTTCTATATACACCATTACAAAGTATACCCTCATTACATAATATTATGGGTCCTTATAAGCTTCTAAGACGATCTAGCTATGTACCTCTGTATGTGGAAATCAACTTTCCGTAGCCCCTAACTAACTTACATACATGATTCATACATGAAAATATCCTTTATAGTCCCGGTTCAAGTGCTATTTAAAATCGAGAAAATCGGTCCACAAATGTTTGAGATATAAGCAAAAAACCAAGACTACCTCGATTTTTTACCTATTTTTTTCATCTATGTATATCTGGATTACTATGTCATTAATATAGCCAATATGGATATCTGATGATAGATATTTCAAAGACCTTTTCAATGAAGTATATAACGCTACAGTAATTCGGACTTAGAATGGGTCAAAATCGGAAAAAATGTTTTTTAACCCGAATTTTTTTTTTTCATAAAATTTTTTTTACGCTAAAATTTGTTCTCAAAATAAAAATTATTCAACAAAAAAAAAATACCAACATTTTTTTTTTTAAATTTTAAAAAAATTCCAAAATTTTTTTTTTTAAATTTTAAAAAAATTCAAATTTTTTTTTTTTTTAAATTTTATTTTTAATAATTGTTTAAAAGTGTACTTTTAGCACAGCTAAATGTAACACTCTTATTTGTTTTTGATTCATATTGAAATTATAAATTTCATTTTGTAAATGTTTGCCAAAGTGTTGTTTTACTTTTACAGCTTAGTGTTTAATGTAAGCGTACGTGTTCTTTTTTATTAGAAATCTAAAGTCTTACAACATAAATTTGTCACAATTTATAGTGATAGAAAAGCAAATTTGTAATACTGCTAGTTTTATGGAAAATTTACTAGATTTTCTTTTCTTTATTTTCTTTTTGTACTTTTATAACTTTAATAAATTCTAAATAAATGTTTAGTTAAAAGCCATTAAATGTAGGAGGTCTTAGTAAAATCACAAAAACAAAAAAAACAAAAAATACTTATAAATTATGTTTGATAAAGCAAAGTTAGAAAATGTTCAACTATAGAGAATTTATATAAAATATTTTTTTCTATAAATTTTATCTAACACTATCAAACAATTAGATTTCCTGTTGTAAGGCATTCAAGCATATAGTTAAATCACAGTAAAAAGCTATATTTTTTTTTTTTTATAACAATTTGTACAAACCTTTTATGTCACAACACCATGGTTTATTAACCACGCATTAGGGAGCAGAGTAGTAGAAGTGCTATTAAAGGGCCCAACAAACCAACAGTAGCTTTATGCATAGTTAAATAAAAAAAAAATAGCTATAGTTTAACAATAATAAAAATTGTCATTTTGACAGTTGTTGTGTTTTATATTAAAAAGCCAATCGACTAATGCTTTTGATCAGCAACAAGCCAAACAATGAATATACAAATTTTATATAAAAATGTATTTATGAAATAAATGCAGTCAAGTGTGGAGTTTTGTTGGCCGTCGTCATCATCATAATCATCATCATCGCTTTATACAAAAGAAAATAAAATCACACAATCAACATGTGTGGTCTATAGAAAACATTGAACAAAAAAAAAAAAAACTACTCAGTTAAACATTGTGATTTTGACATGTGTCATAAAGTGATATTTTTGCGCTAAAAATGCTTAAACTACAAAAAAAAAAAAAAAAAAACTGAAAACTTGGCAAATCATCAGAGCAGTAAAAATAGTCATATAAACAAATGGAGAAAAACCCCAGAGAAATTCATAATTAAAATTTAAATGAGAAAAACTTTATTAAACAAAAAATAATGTAAAATATCAAATTAATAACATAAAGAGATTTTGGCCAATATTTCCTAATTTTGTAAAAAAATTTCTATCTCTCTAAATCTGTTCTTATCCTATTTCATGACAGAATCTTTGGCTTGTTCAGTAAGCTCTTCCTATCTTTAATTTAAAATAAGACAAAGTGTAAAAAAGGATTGGCTGTGTGGCGCTCATCCGAAATGTTCAATTTGGTATGACTCTTCATAGGTTATGTTGCTTTGAGGGCCGTTGTGATTTGTGGCTTATTCGCATGTGACTTAAGATAACCTCACAAGAAAAAGCCTAACGTGGTCAAATCGCACGATCTTGGTTGCCAGTTCACATCACTTCCACGTGGGATGACCATGCCATCAAATCTCTTGTGCAGAATGTCCAATATTGCATGAGCTGTGTGGTAATTATCGACCTATAGCGCTTGCCATTGACGGTGATCGCCTGTCCAACGTCGTTCTCAAAGAATTATGGACCGATAAAGCTGTCAGCCAAAAATCTAAACCAAACATTGACTTTTACTTCAAAAGATACTTTTACTTTAAAAGGTACTTTTACTTTAAAAGGTACTTTTATTTCAAAAGGTACTTTTTTTCAAAAGGTACTTTTATTTCAAAAGGTACTTTTATTTCAAAACGTACTTTTATTTCAAAAGGTACTTTTACTTTAAAAGGTACTTTTACTTTAAAAGGTACTTTTACTTTAAAAGGTACTTTTACTTTAAAAGGTACTTTTACTTTAAAAGGTACTTTTATTTCAAAAGGTACTTTTATTTCAAAAGGTACTTTTATTTCAAAAGGTACTTTTATTTCAAAAGGTACTTTTACTTTAAAAGGCACTTTTACTTTAAAAGGTACTTTTACTTTAAAAGGTACTTTTATTTCAAAAGGTACTTTTATTTCAAAAGGTACTTTTATTTCAAAACGTACTTTTATTTCAAAAGGTACTTTTACTTTAAAAGGTACTTTTACTTTAAAAGGTACTTTTATTTCAAAAGGTACTTTTATTTCAAAAGGTACTTTTATTTCAAAACGTACTTTTATTTCAAAAGGTACTTTTACTTTAAAAGGTACTTTTACTTTAAAAGGTACTTTTACTTTAAAAGGTACTTTTACTTCAAAAGGTACTTTTATTTCAAAAGGTACTTTTACTTTAAAATGTACTTTTACTTTAAAAGGTACTTTTACTTCAAAAGGTACTTTTATTTCAAAAGGTACTTTTACTTTAAAAGGTACTTTTACTTTAAAAGGTACTTTTACTTTAAAAGGTACTTTTACTTTAAAATATACTTTTACTTTAAAAGGTACTTTTATTTCAAAAGGTACTTTTACTTTAAAAGATACTTTTACTTTAAAAGGTACTTTTTCTTTTCAAGGTACTTCTACTTTAAAAGGTACTTTTATTTCAAAAGGTACTTTTACTTTAAAAGGTACTTTTACTTTAAAAGGTACTTTTACTTTACAAGGTACTTTTACTTTAAAAGGTACTTTTACTTTAAAAGGTACTTTTACTTTAAAAGGTACTTTTACTTTACAAGGTACTTTTACTTTAAAAGGTACTTTTATTTCAAAAGGTACTTTTACTTTAAAAGATACTTTTATTTCAAAAGGTACTTTTACTTTAAAAGGTACTTTTACTTTAAAAGGTACTTTTACTTTAAAAGGTACTTTTATTTCAAAAGGTACTTTTATTTCAAAAGGTACTTATATTTCAAAAGGTACTTTTACTTTAAAAGGTACTTTTACTTTAAAAGGTACTTTTACTTTAAAAGGTACTTTTACTTTAAAAGGTACTTTTACTTTAAAAGGTACTTTTACTTTAAAAGGTACTTTTACTTTAAAAGGTACTTTTACTTTAAAAGGTACTTTTACTTTAAAAGGTACTTTTACTTTAAAAGGTACTTTTACTTCAAAAGGTACTTTTATTTCAAAAGGTACTTTTATTTCAAAAGGTACTTATATTTCAAAAGGTACTTTTACTTTAAAAGGTACTTTTACTTTAAAAGGTACTTTTACTTTAAAAGGTACTTTTACTTTAAAAGGTACTTTTACTTTAAAAGGTACTTTTACTTTAAAAGGTACTTTTACTTTAAAAGGTACTTTCTGTCAAAGTTCGCAAGACCCTTTTGGAAGACCCTTTATTAAACCTATAACAGTAGTAGTTAGCTATAGGATTGATTTCGCTTAGATTGTTTTATCTGTACCTATTCATTTATTTAAATGCATTTCTTTAATTTTGCTTTTATTTCAAAATGTTTCTTATTTAACAAGAAAAAACACTAAAATCAATAAATCTTTGTTTTTGAAGTCCTTTTTTTTGAGAAAATGTATATTACCCCACAATTTTTATATTGTGTTAATCTCAAGTTTTAGCACACGTTACGGCACGTGTTTTAACTTGTATGGAATTTGCAATCATTTTGGCCTCCAGCTTTATTATTTCTCTCTCAGTTATGGGCTGCTAAATGTCCAATACATTAACTGGTTTGTTTTTTGTGCAAAGCCAAAAGGTATGCTACACAAGTTGTGAGTATGTTAGGTCTGCACAGTGTGTGTGTATATTGATGGTTAATCAATTTGTCGTAAAAATTAATGAGTTGTATATATACTTTTTGGTCTGTTTTAAAGGGCGGTGGTTTTAAATCATAGTGATGGATTTAAGGGTGACTGGCATTTTATGATAAATTATTCTAAAGGGACTAATGTTAAAATCTCAAATTTGGATGCTGTAGCATGTTTTCAAAAATTGTTGTGGGTTGTAAATAATAAAATTTCCATGATTAAGAGTATTTTATGTATTTTTCTTTTTTTGCAAATTATTTTAATGCTAAAGGTTTTTCTGTGTCTGAGACAGTAATTTATTATGGGAACGAGTTTTGCTTGGTAAAAATTCTTCTTTGAGTTGTTGCAGTTGTCAAATACTGCACCCATTTTAATCATCAAATTGTTGTGTGCTTCATTTTTAACAGTTAATATGTATTATACTTTAGGTTTTGAGCTTCAAAAGTTATTGACATTTAGCTGTTTGTCTGTTTTTTTTTTTTTTTTTTTTGTTGCTTACATTCTTACCGTTATTTACCTTGGAATCCCTATTGAGAATTTTGTGTGTGTGCAAGAGTTTTTTTTCGCAACAAAAACACCACCAAACCTGTCAACTATATTGACAAATTGCTGATTAACTTTGACATATAAAATGTCTTTGACTTTTTGTTGGTTTTTTTCATACGCA
Organism: Calliphora vomitoria; assembly: GCA_942486065.2. NCBI lineage: Eukaryota > Metazoa > Arthropoda > Insecta > Diptera > Calliphoridae > Calliphora > Calliphora vomitoria. The sequence continues at coordinate 8,225,235 of OW818030.2, read as the reverse complement.
TTTCTTGTTTTTTGCTTACATCTCCTTATTTGGACAAACGGAAGTTAAACAGCAAAAGTTTTCAAAAGAAATGAAGAATTTTTTGGCTAAAAGAATGTAAGAACTTTAAGTAAGAATTTGATTTTTGTTAAAAAAACCTTATATTTTCTGTTTAAATATTTGTCTGTTAAAATTATTTTTTTTTCGTTAAAATGTTGCAAAATTTTTTGGGTTTTTTTTATAACAAGTAAAGTATTCTTAAGTTTTTTGTTTTTTGCCATTGTGCAATAAAGTTGTAAAGGCAAACAATAAAAATTATGGCTTTTGTTGTTTGGCTTATTGTTTCTTGGGTCATAAATCTTCAATGCAGCTGTAAAATAGTGTAAAGAGAGTTAATATTTACAATATAGTGCTGAATGATTAAGGTATACAAGCTGAGTGGAATTTATTGTTTCAACAAAAAACAAGAATTTTTACCAAAGACCAGCTCAAATAAAAGAAAATATTGAAAATAAATTAAAAAAATCGATAAAGCATGATACAAGTCTTTAACAAGACAAATAAATTTAAAGAAATACAGATAAATTCTAAAAATAGCCAATACTATTTAAAGAAATTATAAATTTACTAAATAAAAGATTCAATAATAAAAGTAGACAAGAAATTTTTTTTAATCAATAATCCCTTAAAAGAAACATATCAAAATCGTATAAAATTTAACATTTCTAAATTTATAAAATTCAGAATTCCTTAAGTAGGCAACGAAATTTATAAAATAAAAAATCCCTAAAGTTGGCAACAAAATTTATAAATTTCAAAAATCCCTAAAGTAGGCAATAAAATGTATAAAATTCAAAATCCCTAAAGTAGGCAACAAAATTTATAAAATTCAACGTCCCTAAAGTAGGCAACAAAATTAGTAAAAATTCAAAACCCCTAAAGTAGGCAACAAAATTTATAAAATTCAAAATCCCTAAAGTAGGCAACAAATTGTTTAAAAATTAAAAACCCCTAAAGTAGGCAACAAAATTTATAAAATTCAAACCCCTAAATAGGGGAAAAATGAATAAAATTCAAAACCCCTAAGGTAGGCAATAAAATGTATAAAATTAAAAATCCTTAAAGTATGCAACAAAATTAGTAAAAATTCAAAAACCCTAAAGTAGGCAACAAAATTTATAAAATTCAAAACCCCTAAGATAGGCAATAAAATTTATAAAATTAAAAATCCTTCAAAAAGACAACAAAATTTATAAAATTAAAAATCCTTCAAAAAGACAACAAAATTTATAAAATTCAAAATCCTAAAGTAGGCAACAAATTGTTTAAAAATTCAAAACCCCTAAAGTAGGCAACAAAATTTATAAAATTCAAAACCCTAAAGTAGGCAACATAAATAAAAACTAAAATATCCTTAAAATAGGCAAAAAAAACATTTTATTTAAAATATTAAAAATTACCATAAAATACCCACAAAAATCAGTTTTTAACAAATATTTGTTAAAATATTTGAATTTTTTAAAAGGATGTGAAACTCTGAAAAAATTGTTTATAAACGAAAATATTTGAAAATTATATAGTAGGCAGTACAATTATGACATAAAAAAGTTTCGAAATATATGCTATAATATTAAGAAAAATATTAAACAAATTTCCTTATAGTCTTAAACATTTACCAAATTGGCCTCAAAATATGTTTCATATTTAAGATTACTGAAATTCCTCTTTAAAGCACTCTACACTATTGATTTTTAAGCCTGCTAGCGTATATTTTCCCCAAAAAAAAACTCGCTCTCATTAAACTCCCATTTCCCTATACATTTCTGTTACTCTTAAGTAAATATTAGCCTTAAAATATGCTTAACAACTAATTGCATTATAAACACAGCCTGTAGAGTTTTCTTTTGCTTCCCCTGCTCCCAAAATAACAAAAACATCATGTAGCAATAAAGCTTACACAATAAGTACAACAATAATGTAGGAAATAAACAAACAAAGAAAAAATATATCCTTAAATACCTTAGATTATTTGTAGTTTGTTTTGTGTAGTTGCTTTTTAGGCTTAAAGACAAAACAAATCAAAAATCCCTGTAACATTAAAGCAGCAAAATTGGCCATGTTTTTATTTTGTGTATAGGAAAACAACAAGGAAATAGAAGAAAAAAATACTAATTAAATAGAAATAAGGCTTATGATACCAACAAGGAAATTTTGCTAAAAATAACAATTAAAAGATTACGAGAAAAATAAGTAGTAGACAGACAAACAAAGTAAAAATAGAAAATGTAAATAAAGTTTTTAAGGAAACATACTACAGATTTTAAAAGCCTAAAATTAGGCAAATAATTTGTTGGCCTTAAAGTAGGCAACAGAAAAGCCTACCCAAACTACTTAGGAAATATAATTAAATATTAATGTTTTATAGAATTTGCCACAACTATTTGTAAAACGTGTAAACAGACTTTTGGAGCAAAATGTAACTTTTTGCGTAAAATGTCTTGTTCAGTGTAAAATTGTACTTTTTGTGTAAAAAGATACATTTTATGTTAAAAGTGTCATTTTGTGTAAAAATTACATTTTAGTGTTAAAAGTTACTTAAGAAGTAAAAGTAAATTTTTGAGTAAAAAGTAAATTTTTGTGTAAAATTTAACTTTTTGTGTAAAATGTTACATTTTGTGGAAAAATTTACATTTTATTTAAAATTTACATTTTGTGTAAAAATTTAAAATTTTAGTGTAGAAAGGTACTTCTTAAGTAAAAGTTAATTTTTGAGTAAAAAGTAAATTTTTGTGTAAAATGTTCTTTTTGTGTAAAAATTTACATTTTGCGTAAAAATTACATTTCGTGTAAAAGCTTAATTTTGTGTAAATGTAACCTTTAGTGTAAAAAGAATATGTTAAAATAAAATTTTCTAAAACAGTGCTAAAATGTCTTCGTATAATATTTTTAAAAATGTAAAAAGTAAAGTGTATCAACTAAAAATCATGCTAAATTTTGGATTAAATTACTGTTGTTAAAAGAAATTCTGATATTTATTAAGGAATTTAAAACAAGATGGGCAATTCGTCCTCATCGCAAGGCAGTAAAAGCAGTCGAAAATGTCGCAGTCTACCCAATTCACCAGATGTACGAAGGTAATGAAAATCATGATTTAAAGAATTTATTAAAAACTATATCATAAAACAGAATTTTCTTCCATTAAAAATATTTTATAAACCTTTAATATCATAAACAATTGTATTGTGAGTAATTGAATATAAAACAAATCATTTAAAATCTTTACCCCTAGACCTTTTAAAATTCCCCCTCCCCCCAAAATTTAACCAGAAACCCATAAATTAGCTAGTTTTCTCCCCCTTCCCCAAAAAAATCACATTAGTGTCATATTTAGGAATTTTATTATAAGTCTTAAATACATTTTCTTCTGTGAGACTCACATTAGTGATAAATTAACACTGACACTGAATAGTTTTTTTTTAGAAACTAAAAACAATAATAATAAGTAGTTTGTTATTTTTCCCATATGCTTGGAAAAGAATTATGGACGTCTTGTTTTGAAAATTTACTTTAATGAACTTTTTACATTTTCAAAGCAGAATTTTAATGCTTGATGAAATGCTGATAGATGTGCAACATGTGTGGAGATTTTTTGTTATTTTTCAGTTGGTGGTATAAAGAGGGAAAGTTTTTCTTATTTTTTTTTTTTTTTTTTTTTTTTTGGGTTTTCTTAAGGAAATTAAATTTAAGTGCAAATAAATTTGTAACTAAAGCCACACATTTTTCTTAAATAGTGATTAGGGGTCATGCTTTAAAGTGGGCAAAAAGCCAAATTGTTTTGGAAGGAAAATAAAATGTTTATAGAAGAAGACATAAAAGACAAAACTACCATTTATTCAGTAAGAGTTTAGAAAAAAATAAACTTTTAGTATAAAATTTTTGTGTAAAAAATAAATTATTGTAAAATACGATTTTTATGTAAAATGGGACTTTCTGGGTTACAACGAACTTTTGTTCAAATAGGATTTGTGTAAAATGTTAATTTACTATAAAATGAAATTTTGTAAAAAGTTACTTTTTGAGTAAAAAGTTACTTTTTGAGTAAAAAGTTACTTTTTGAGTAAAAAGTTACTTTTTGAGTAAAAAGTTACTTTTTGAGTAAAAAGTTACTTTTTGAGTAAAAAGTTACTTTTTGAGTAAAAAGTTACTTTTTGAGTAAAAAGTTACTTTTTGAGTAAAAAGTTACTTTTTGAGTAAAAAGTTACTTTTTGAGTAAAAAGTTACTTTTTGAGTAAAAAGTTACTTTTTGAGTAAAAAGTTACTTTTTGAGTAAAAAGTTACTTTTTGAGTAAAAAGTTACTTTTTGAGTAAAAAGTTACTTTTTGAGTAAAAAGTTACTTCTTGAGTAAAAAGTTACTTTTTGAGTAAAAAGTTACTTTTTGAGTAAAAAGTTACTTTTTCAGTAAAAATATACTTTTAGTGTAAAAAGTGACTTCTTGTGTAAAGTGAGGCGTTTTGCGTAAAATGAGACTTCTGTGTAAAATTTGACTTTTTGTGTAAAATTACACTTTTTGTGTAAAATGGTACAATTTGTGTCAATATGACTTTTTGTGTAAAAATTTACATTTTGAGTAAAAAGTTACTTTTTGAGTAAAAAGTTACTTTTTGAGTAAAAAGTTACTTTTAGTGTAAAAATTTACTTTTAGTGTAAAAATTTACTTTTTGAGTAAAAAGTTACTTTTTGAGTAAAAAGTTACTTTTTGAGTAAAAAGTTACTTTTTGAGTAAAAAGTTACTTTTTGAGTAAAAAGTTACTTTTTGAGTAAAAAGTTACTTTTTGAGTAAAAAGTTACTTTTTGAGTAAAAAGTTACTTTTTGAGTAAAAAGTTACTTTTTGAGTAAAAAGTTACTTTTTGAGTAAAAAGTTACTTTTTGAGTAAAAAGTTACTTTTTGAGTAAAAAGTTACTTTTTGAGTAAAAAGTTACTTTTTGAGTAAAAAGTTACTTTTTGAGTAAAAAGTTACTTTTTGAGTAAAAAGTTACTTTTTGAGTAAAAAGTTACTTTTTGAGTAAAAAGTTACTTTTTGAGTAAAAAGTTACTTTTTGAGTAAAAAGTTACTTTTTGAGTAAAAAGTTACTTTTTGAGTAAAAAGTTACTTTTTGAGTAAAAAGTTACTTTTTGAGTAAAAAGTTACTTTTTGAGTAAAAATATACTTTTAGTGTAAAAAGTGACTTCTTGTGTAAAGTGAGGCGTTTTGCGTAAAATGAGACTTCTGTGTAAAATTTGACTTTTTGTGTAAAATTACACTTTTTGTGTAAAATGGTACAATTTGTGTCAATATGACTTTTTGTGTAAAAATTTACATTTTGAGTAAAAAGTTACTTTTTGAGTAAAAAGTTACTTTTAGTGTAAAAATTTACTTTTAGTGTAAAAATTTACTTTTTGAGTAAAAAGTTACTTTTTGTGTAAAAAGTTACTTTTTGTGTAAAAAGTTACTTTTTGTGTAAAAAGTTACTTTTTGTGTAAAAAGTTACTTTTTGTGTAAAAAGTTACTTTTTGTGTAAAAAGTTACTTTTTGTGTAAAAAGTTACTTTTTGTGTAAAAAGTTACTTTTTGTATAAAAAGTTACTTTTTGTTTAAAAAGTTACTTTTTGTTTAAAAAGTCCTTTTGACTAAATATACACTTTTTGTGTAAAATGTAAATTTGTATGTAAAATTCTACTGTATCAAAAAATTAACTTTGGCACGCTGCAGCCCACAGGGTATCTTTAACTTCTATTTTGTGGACGGTTATGTATCTATAATTACCTCATACAAATTTGTTCAGTTGATCCATTGGTTTAGACAATACATACATATTTATTAATAAATATTAGTCAAAACAAAAAATTTGTGGCTTATTTTAAAACACAAAAAACTACTCAACTCCTCTTAAAATATACGCCTAACCAACAACTGTCATAATAAATAAGATAAAGGAAAACTCATGAAAATTTCAATAACAACCAAAATAAACACAAACATTTGTGGTCAAACCTAAAAATTTACCCTTGAAATTTGACAATAATTCAAATACAAAAACATTGATAAACAAACATTCCAGACACACACACACATTATTAATTCCTTAATGGAGAAAAAGCGTTACATTTCTGAAATACATTCAATTCTAAGATTAAAACTATAAATATGAATTATTTATTACAAGTTTTCTATGGTTTCTAGGATAAAACATAAAACTCTCTTTGGTTACTTATCTTTGTTTTTATAGCAGAATCTGTTAAAAATTTGAAACAGTTGTTTGAAATTAAGAAAGAGACATTTTTACCACCTTCAAACATATAAAATACACACTTTGATCTTTATTTGAATTGAAAAAAAAATCTTTTGATTTATATTTGGTGGTGGTTTTTGTCATGTATTTCTATTTTAATTTTTTTAATATTTATTTCAATATGTTATTGAGAGGGTTGTTTTAAAAATATTAACTTTGTTATCATTTTAAACATGTTCCTATTAAAATGAGAAAAAATATTAAAAATTCATGGTAGCTTATTGAAAGTAATTTAAAATCAAAACAGCTACCAGCATTTAAATTGGAATTAATTCAATTATTATATTAACAAACTAATCATTAAAACATATCATGAGTCTAGTATCTTGATATGATAGATAATTAAGTAATTTCCAAGTGTCAAGATGTCAACAGATGTTACAAGTAGAATTGAGACAAATGTTTTCAATAATTTTATAAAACTAAAGCAATTACAGAAGACGCTGTTTAAACATTAAGTCTCATTTTAATCAAGAAGTAATATTTAACACAACAAGGTTCCAAATATGCCATAAAAGGTACCATTTTAAATATATAATCACATTTTATACAAAAATCAAATTTTTAAACAAAAAGTTTTTACATAAAATGTCCTATTTTACACAAAATGTTTCCATTTTACACAAAATGTTCCAAAATATCCCATATTTTACAAAAATTTACCATTTTACACAAAAATTCACTTTTTTACACAAAAAGTGTAATTTTACACAAAAAGTGTAATTTTACACAAAAAGTATAATGTTACACAAAAAGTGTAATTTTACACAAAAAGTGTAATTTTACACAAAAAGTATAATTTTACACAAAGTGTAATTTTACACAAAAAGTGTAATTTTACACAAAAAGTGTAATTTTACACAAAAAGTGTAGTTTTACAAACTCTCTGATCCGAAACAAAATCGTTTAGATTTTAAGCTCAGAATAATATAACAAATAATATGAAATGAAAAGGAATGAATTATACAAAAGGATTAGGAATTGTCCAATTATTTGGAATATGGATTCTTACCAATAAGGAGAAGTAGGATAGCAAGTGAACAGTTTAGAGTTAGATTTGTATCTCTCCGAAAAAGAAATCTTTACGAGTCTTATTTAGAACATACTGACAAGTGGAAGTATACTGCAACACATAGCATTCTGCATTAATACATATTGAGGGAAAATCGGAATTGCAGGGAAAATCGCTAAGTGTTGTCCCTTTTCACTCAAAAACACTTCACTAAAAATGTCACTTTTTACACAAAATGTATCATTTTACACCAAAAGTGTAATTTTACACAAAAAGTGTCATTTTACACAAAAAGTTTCATTTTACACAAAGTGTCTTATTTAACACAAAAGGTCCCATTTTACACAAAAAGTGTAATTTTACCCAAAAAGTTACTATTTACACAAATAGTCACTTTTTATACAAAAACTCATATTTTACACAAAAAGTTTCAATTTACACAAAAGTCTAATTTTACACAAAAAGTCACTTCTTACAGTAATTTGATTCACAAAGTCTCAATTTACACAAAAATTATATTTTACATAAAAAGTCCTATTTTACATAAAAAGTCTTATTTTACATAAAAAGTCCTATTTTACACAAAAATTCCCATTTTACACAAAAATTCCCATTTTACACAAAAAGTCACTTTTTACACAAAAAGTCACTTTTTACACAAAAAGTCACTTTTTACACAAAAAGTCACTTTTTACACAAAAAGTCACTTTTTACACAAAAAGTCACTTTTTACACAAAGGTTTATTTTACACAGAACGTCTCATTTTACACAAAAAGTCACATTTTATACAAAAATGTCCATTTTACACAAAAAGCGCTATTTACTCAAAAAGTTCCATTTTACAGTAAAAATTCCATTTCACTTAAAAAGTTTTGTCCTAAAAAAATCCTCTTTTTTTCTTAAAATCTCTTCACATATAAATAAGTTTCCTCTTCTTCAAAAAAATCAATATTTATGAAAACATTAATCATATATTTATTTATTCAAAAGTTTTATGCTTTTTTTCCAATTTTATCTTCCTACTCTCTATTACCATGATGATTGCTTAGTAATTAATCTTGTCTTTTAGAAAACCATCAGCGCTACACCCCACTATAAAGCAAAGAATGTTTAAAAAAAAAGAATTAACAAAACCATATACAATTTGTACAATATTTAGAACAATATTTGTTTGTTTTTGCTTCAAACTCTAATGAAAATGAAATGTAAAATAAATACCATTTAAATAAGTAAAAAGATACATAGCACAAGAAGAGGAGAAGGAGTTTAAGGTACTTTAGAAAAAGAGTATTTTTTATTTTCTCTAAGCAATAACAAAAACACAAACAATCTTTTATCACTCACTACTTTGCTCTTGTTCTAAGACTATTTGTACTCTACAGCATCATTATAAATATTCATGTTTTCTGTTAGGTGGGTGGGGGGTGGTGTAAAGGAGAGAGGGAGAGGAAAAACAACAACAAGATTTATAAATACCTAGAGTTTAGAAGGCAGCATGAATATGTAAGTGTGTGTGTGTAATGTTTATCTTCATTGTTGAATGAAGGAGAGTTGTGTTGTTTTTGTTGTTATTGTTGACATTTTACACACTCTAATACTATTGCAATGTTCATGAGTTTTTTTATGTGTGTTGAGTCCTTTTTAGCTTGAGAAAATAAAAGCGTATGAACACCTGAAAATTCTATGTCTAGTGAGTGTATAAAGTAGAAAGTATACATACAATGGATGTTTGTATGAACATGTGCAAGTGTGAGTTTTTGTGTTCTGTATGAAAATGTGCTGAAAGTTTCTAATGGGTGTTTGTTGTTGTTATTTTGAAGTGACTTTTCTATAAATGTATATGAAGAGGATTTATTTTTAAACATGTCGTCTTTCTGTCTGTCTGTCTGCCTGTGTGTTATGTTATGTTTGTTTGTGGTCTTATAATACTTGGTGTATGTATACATAAGTACAAAATGTATGCTTAAAAGGATAGAAGACACTTATTGTTTGTTTTCAGTATTAAAACAAAACAGACTTAGGAAAGTAGTACTTTAGAAACTAAAAAACAAAGATTTTATGCTTGTTTCCCTTTTTAGAATGGATTTAGTCGGAATAGCAGCAAAAAAGGAAATGAGGAAATGTTTAACGTGTTAAAAAAATTCTAAAAAAAAATTTTTTTTTTAAATAAAATTTCCAATATTTTAACAGGAAATTTTCAAATTTTATAAATTTTTAAATAAAAATTCGGGTTTTTTAGTAACTCATAAGTGATTTTAAAGATTTTAATAGTCTTCTTCAAAAAACGTTAAAACCTTATGAATTATCTTAATTTTAAGAAAATCTGCCCCATTCGGACGATTTTAAAATTGTTCTAATTTGTCCATAAAAACTTTAATTTTTAAGAAACTTAACACGAATATTGTTAATGAAAATATTTTTAATTTAAAAAATCGCAAAAACTAGGATACAACCTTATTTTTTAAAAATCTGCCCCATTCGGAAAATTTTAAAATTATGAAGATTTTTCCTTAAAAATTAATTTTTTTCAAACTTAACAGCTAATATTGTTAATTAAAATATTTGAAATCGAAAATTCACAAAACATATGAACCTTATTCGGAAATTTGTTAATTTTGCCAGAAATTTAACAAACATTTTTAGCTATGTCTTAGCAATTATTTGCTTTTGCTTGTATATTCTTTTATAGTATCCTAATAATTCATTTCTTTTATATCAATGTGATTTCTTAACCATATTAACTCATAAACTCTGACATTTGTAGTTTATTATTGTGAAACTTAAACTAAAAAAGTTTTTTTTTTTATTAAATTAACTTTTCATTGTTTAGTGCTCTTTTCAACTCCTCTTATTTATGATAAGCTACTCCTACTTAGCAATCAGGAAAAATTTAATAAAGCTGTTGTTTCACTTTTCCTCGTCTGCTGCCACTGAACATATTTCTAACCTTTATATAACAAAAAAAAAAAAAAAAAAAAAGACTTCTTACCAACGTCTTTCAAAGACAGAAGGACTGAAAGACAGACAGACGACAAACAAAGATCGTGACTTTATGTCAAACATAGCAAATTATTTATTGTGGAATTGTGAATATATATATAAACTCACAGTCATAAATAAAGGTACTGCTAAGAAAAAAGAAACAAATATTTTTCTTCACAACAATTGTGTTGAGATGTCATACTCAAGCTTCCATTTAGTTCATAATTTTTTTTTTTTATTCTTTCTTTCTTTATGTCTTTTCTTTAACCAACAACATGTAAACAATATTCATGCACTAGGAAACAATACTTTGTTTGTTGCTGCTGCTTTTTTCAAAAGGACATTTTATGCAAAGAAAAAAAAAAGCTTTATTTTTGTTTTACCATCTAAATGTTTATACATTTCTTTAACTTCCATTACTTGCTCAACGGAAACGTGTCGCATTACAAATTTAAATATTCACAATTGAGTTCGTTTTTTTTTACATTTATCGTTTCGTAAATATTGAAAATGTGCAAAAAATATGAAATAAACAACATGTCTGTGACATGATAAACAAAAATAACAACTACATCTGGAGGGAATATTAAACGGGGCGGCAGCAGAGTACAGTGGAGTCAGAAGGAGATGACAATGACTTTAATGTGACATTGATAAAGTTGTAATTACAAAGTTTTTCTAAAGTTCTAATAAAGATTTCATAAATTTTTTTTATAAAGCTTTTATTAGTTTTATAAAAAGCTTTCATATAGCATTTTATAAATTTCACAGAAAAAGCTTTTAATAAATCTGTTTTCAATATAAAGCTTTTTATAAAGGGTTTCTTAAAAGCTTTTATAAAGCTCTAGTTGAAAGATTATTAAAATGCTTTGGTTAAAAGTATAAAGCTTTGGTTAAAAACTTTCTGTAAAACTTTAGTCAAAAGCTTTAGTTGAAAGCTTTTAAAAAGCTTAAGTTAAAAGCTTTCATAAAGCTTATGTTAAAAGCTTTAATAAAGCTTATGTTAAAAGCTTTCATAAAGCTTATGTTAAAAGCTTTCATAAAGCTTATGTTAAAAGCTTTCATAAAGCTTATGTTAAAAGCTTTCAACTAAAGCTTTAGGTAAAAGCTTTCAACTAAAGCTTTAAAATAAAGCTTTACATAAAATTTATAAACTTTTAGGTAACTTAGGGTTTCAGTAAAAGCTTATATAAAGCTTTCAGTAAAAGCTTATATAAAGCTTTCAGTAAAAGCTTATATAAAGCTTTCAGTAAACGTTTATATAAAGCTTTCAGTAAAAGCTTATATAAAGCTTTCAGTAAAAGTTTATATAAAGCTTTCAGTAAACGTTTATGTAAAGCTTTCAGTAAAAGCTTATGTAAAGCTTTAGGTAAAAGCTTAAATATTTTGATTAAAAGCTTTAGTTTAAAGTTTTTATTAATATAAAGCACTAAAAAGCTCGTATAAAGAGCTTTTTGTAAAGCTTCTCATAAATCAGTGTAAAGCTTTTATAAAAAGCGTTTTACAAACGCTTGTATACTTTTGAGAAAGTTCTAAGCTAAATTTGTTGCACTGCTTCTTTTATTTTGTGAGGTTCCACTGTCGTGTTTTCCAAAAATTATATACAGAAATATGTGTATAGGAAATTTCTTTTATTTTTGTTGGTAAATTATGATGTTACCCATAACTTAAGTAAAGAGTGTACTCGTATTAAAACTTACAGTATCATGTAAATTATGTATGGAATATCAACAGAAACTTCATTCTTAAAACATCATAAATATTTTATATACTACAGAAAATGTCTAAGATTTTTGCACAAAGGAACAAACAAACTTCACAAAAACTTGTTTATAAATATGATTCTTCTATACAATCACTTTATAAGGCCATTATTTATGGAAAAACCTGCATATTTAAGACACTATATACGTATAAATGTATAAATAATCATTTATTCAACACCTACTAGAAAATTTCAAACAAAAACTTTACTTAAGCTACAGCTAGAGGACATATATGAGACAACTAAAATGAAAGATCATCCTGGCGTCTGTGCTTTAAAAGCGTGACTAAGCTTTTTTTGTAGCAAAGTTTTTTTTTTTAAAAGAAATTAATTTGCATTTCATGTTTTTGTGTTTTTTGTTTTCCTCTATCAGAGAATGTTTACATTAAATTGACAGTTATGGAGCAGCTATTTTTGTTTAACACAACAAAAAAAAAAAAATAAAAGAAATTTATTAGGTTAATCATAAGTCAAGTAATAATGATCATGATGACGATAACGATCAAATAGTTAATTTTTAAACAGAAAATTTTTTACTAAAGATAAATAGTGCTTATAAAGTGAAGAAAACAGTGTAGGTGTCAAGAGAAATTTTAAATAAACAGGGTAAATGGCAACAATAAGTCATGGATAGCAAAGAAACCCATAATTTATAATTCGTTAGTAGTTTCATATAATGAAATGAGAAATAATATTGGAGTTTTTAGTTTTTGGCCAATGTTTTATTGTTAGTATTGTTTATTTTATGTATAAAAATATTGAAATTTTCAAAATTTATTTATTTTGAAAAATTTCCCTTTTTAGGAAAATTTTTAGATTTAAAAGTAATTTAAAGAAAAATTATGTGAAATATTTTCTTAACACCTGCAAAGGTTATTTTTTAAATGAAATATGTACTTTTCATAACATCAAAATTAAAAATGTTTAATAAAAGGAAAAAAATTTTCACTAAAATCTTAAATTGTTTCTATTTTTTTGCTTAAATTTTTCCAAAAGAGGTAATTTTATAAATAATATACTTTTTCGTTATAGTTTTTTGTTTTCTATTAAAAAATATAAAAATTTTCCAAATTACCCCATTTTGAGAAATTTCCCTTTTTAGGGAAATTTTTAAATTTTGGGGTATTTTAAAGAAAAATTATAGAGACTTGTTTAAAATGACTTAAAACAGAAAATTTAAAAAAGAATTAAGACTTTTTGTAGGATACAACCGATTTTTTTAAATTTTTGAGAAAATAAAAGTTTTTTTTAAACTTTTTTTTGGAGTTAAATTTTCAAAACAAGGGTAATTTTAAAAATAATATATTTTTTGGTTGTAGATTTTATTTTTATATTCAAAAATATAAAAATTTTCCAAATTACCCCATTATGAGAAATTTCCCTTTTTAGGGAAATTTTTAATCTTTGGGGTATTTTAAAGAAAAATTATGGGGAATTGTTAATTATGACTTAAAAAAGAAAATCTAAAAAAAAGAATTAAGGCTTTTAGTAGGATACAACAGATTTTTTAACATTTTTGATAAAATAAAAGTTTTTTTTTAAACTTTTTTTATGGTTAAATTTTCCAAAACAAGGGTTATTTTAAAAATAATATATTTTTTGGTTGTAGATTTCAGTTTTCTATTGAAAAATATAAAAATTTTCCAAATTACCCCATTTTGAGAAATTTACCTTTTTAGGGAAATTTTTAAATTTTTGGGTAATTTTGGAAAAAATTGTGTTAAAATGTGGAAGAAGTCTTAATTAACAAAACCTAGAAAAATTGTAAACATTTTACTGAAGCTTTTAATAAAATTTTTACCAAAACTAAAAATAACTTTAAAATTTTCATGATTTTTTACAAAAATATTTCCAATTTTTTCAATATAAGGAAAATATTAATGGTATTTAGTGTTTTTTGTTTAATGCTTGTGATATTTTATTTAAAACTATAAAAATTTTCCAAATTGACCCAATTTGAGAAATTTCCCTTTTTAGGGAAATTTTTAAATTTTTCGGTAATTTTGGAAAAAATGGTATTAAAATGTAGACAAAACCTAGAAAATGTAATTAACAAAACCTAGAAAAATTGTAAACATTTTACTGAAGCTTTTAATAAAATTTTGTACCAAAACTAAAAATAATTTTAAAATTTTCATGATTTTTTACAAAAAAATTTAAAATTTTTAAATATGCGCAATATTTCAATGTGTTAAGTGTTTATTTGTTATAGCTTGTGATGTTTTATTTAAAACTATAAAAAAAAATTAAATTACCACATTTTGAGAAATTTCCCTTTTAAGGGAAATTTTTAGATTTTGAAGTAATTATGGAAAAAAGTATCTTAGAATATGGGCATTGTCTTACTTAACAAAACATAGAACAATTTTAAAAATTTAATTAAAGTTCTTAGTACAATTTTGATTGAAAACTAAAAATAATTGTGAATTTTTAAACATTTTTAGCAAATATTTTTAAAATTACTTAATAAATATAAAATTTTATATAATTTTTAATTAAAACACATTTGAAAACAGTTTGTTACTTTTTTAATTAAAATTTATATTTTTCAATCAAGCTTGAAAATGGTTTATTTCTCAACTAATACAATTACAATTTTTCCTTCAAAATATTCCTTATGTCTCATCTGCTTTGTTACTAACTAATTGTTTGTTCTTTACAGCAGCCTTGCAAAAGCTAAATAAATAGTAAATTTCATTAAAAAAGAAAATTCAATCATGTAGTTGTTTCGAAAGTGTCTTAAATTACAAACAAAATTCTCAACGAATGAAGAATGAAGACTACAATTGTAACAAATAAAAAAACAAACAACAACTGAATTACAACAATTTGGCTGTATTTAATTTCCCCAACCATTACAAGCAATTCCAGCAGTCAACCAAAGAGACATACAGTTGCAAAAAAAGATAAATAAATATCCTTGAGTAACATAAGTAACAGTTGTTGCATGTCTTTATAGTTATCAACCTCTCTCTCACTCTCTTTCTTATATCATAGAGATAGTAGACAAACTTTCTTTTACTTTCTTTCTGCTTTTTATTATGACTTTTTGTAACTTTTTTGTTGCCAAATAAAAAATCACAAACATTTCAATACACACACATATAAAAAGTAATTTTGAAATAAATATTGAAATAAGAAGAACAAAAATACGCAGACAATACAACAAGATTTTTATTTCTTTTCACTCTCTATCTGTGTACACTTTTTTAACGATGAAAACAACATTTGAAATCATATACTTTTGTTTTGTTAAGGATTTAATTTTCTTTAACAACTTTTTCTTCCTCTCTCTCTCTCTCTCTCTCTCTTGCCAACAAATATCAAGAAAATTAAGATATAAATACTAAAAAAAAAAATACACAGAAACAGGAACCGGAACAGGATAGGGAATGGGAAGGGGAACAGGGAAGCCATTTGCTGGTTTATTTCTTTTAAATTGCATTCTTAGTATGTAACAAGCAATTAAAGGTGGTGGGGTACAATTTTTTAAAAACTTTACTTGTGTTTTTATTTGTAGATAATTAAAAAGTTTGTGTTTTTTTTTAAAGAATTACAAAGATGTTGTGGGTGTAATTTTTATCTTTAGCAGTCTAAAAGTTATTAAACAAACAATGCAGAAAAATATATAAATTAAGAAAAGTTTTTTAGGGGGAAAAAAATAATAATTAAAAAATGTAATCAAGTGAAAATTGAAGAAAATTTTCTACCATAACATACACAATTTTAAAGATATTTCTGTTATTTATATTAATGTTCACAACACTCTGTACAAATTTTAAAGATTTTCTTAAACATAGAAATATCACTATCCAAAGAATTATTTAAAGACTTTTTTTATTTTTTAAAATAGAAACAAATTGCTTGACTAATCTTTATGAAATTTTAGAAAACAAACACTTCTCCTGAAGCAAGTTTTTTAAAAATCGGTAAAGGATTATAAATTTTACTTGTTCATCAACGCGGAAAACGTGAAAACGTTGTTAAAAATTCCCTTAAAGAAAAATTAAATTTTTATAAAAGGATAAATTCCACAATTTATATAAATTTTTTTTATTCATCAGAAGAGAGAAAAAATTCAGTAACAATTTTGAAAAAATTCTTGAATATGAAAATTTCCCTTTAAGGGAAATTTTTTTCAAAACAAGGGAATTTAAAA
Source organism: Calliphora vomitoria (assembly GCA_942486065.2). Classification (NCBI taxonomy): domain Eukaryota; kingdom Metazoa; phylum Arthropoda; class Insecta; order Diptera; family Calliphoridae; genus Calliphora; species Calliphora vomitoria. The sequence continues at coordinate 8,209,006 of OW818030.2, read as the reverse complement.
TAAAATTATAAAAATTGCTTATTGATTTAAATACAGATCGAATGCAATAAAAATTTTAACGAAAATAAATATTTCCCTTGGAGGGAAATTTTTTATATATTAGGGAAATTTAAAAAATAGATATCATAAATGTTACCTGTCTGAATACAAACAGAATGAAGTTAAAAAACTTAAAAAAATTTTAAATACGAAAATTTCCCTCGAAGGGAAATTTAAAATAGATATCATAAATGTTACCTGTCTGAATACAAACAGAATGAAGTTAAAAAACTTAAAAAAATTTTAAATACGAAAATTTCCCTCGAAGGGAAATTTTTTTAAAACAAGGGAATTTAAAATTAAATTATAAAAATTGATTATTGATTTAAATACAAACCGAATGCAATAAAAAATTTTAGAAAATTCCTGAAAATAAATATTTCCCTTGGAGGGAAATTTTTTATATATTAGGGAAATTTTACAAATTGATATCAAAAATGTTACTCGATTTAATACAAACCGAATGAATTAAAAAAACTTAAAAAAATTTTATATATGAAAATTTCCCTTGAAGGGAAATTTTTTCAAAACAAGGGAATTTAAAATTAAATTATAAAAATTTCTTATTGATTTAAATACAAACCGAATGCAATAAAATTTTTAAAGAAATTCCTGAAAATAAATATTTCCCTTGGAGGGAAATTTTTTATATATTAGGGAAATTTAAAAAATATATATCAAAATTGCTTGTGGATTTAAATACAAACCGAATGCAATAAAAATTTTAAAGAAATTCTTTAAAATAAATTTTTCCCTTGGAGGGAAATTTTTTATATATTAGGGAAATTTAAAAAAAGATATCAAAATTACTAGTTGATTTAAATACAAACCGAATGAAATAAATATTTTGGAAATCTTTTTAAAAATTAAAATTTCCTTTCGTGGGAAATTTTTTAAAAATCAGCAAATTTTGAAAATTTAAAAAAAACAAGTAAGAGAGATATATTCGGCTGGGCCGAATCTTATATACCCTTCACCAAACTATACTTCAAAATAAAAATTTTAAATATTTTTAGGTAAACAAAATTAATTTTTTTTCCAGTTGTTTTTTTTTTAATTTTTTGAAAACAAATTTTTTTTCGATTTTTTTTTTTTTAATTTTTTTTATTTTTTTTTTTAATGTTTAGCCAAAAAAACTTTTGGTGAAAAAAAATTCGGGTTCAAAATTTTTTCCCGATTTTGACCCATTGTAGGTCCAACTTACTATGGTCTTATATACGTCGTTGCAAAGGTCTTTGAAATATCTATCATTAGATATCCATATTGTCCATATTAATGACTTAGTAATCCAGATATAGGTAAAAAAATAGGTAAAAAATCGAGGTTGTCCTGGTTTTTTCCTTATATCTCAGCCATTTGTGGACCGATTTTGCTGATTTTAAATAGCAAACTTCTCGAAAGCATGTATGACAGAATTATTCAAGATTTGGATCCCGAAGATATCCGGGGTCTTCAGAAAATTGATTTCAACAGACAGACAGACAGACAGACAGACGGACAGACAGACAGACGGACATGGCTAAATCGACTCCGCTATCTATAAGGATCCAGAATATATATACTTTATAGGGTCGGAAAATTATATTGTGGAAATTACAAACGGAATGACAAATTTATATATACCCTTCTCACGAAGGTGAAGGGTATAAAAAAAATTATATTTATTTAAATACAATCCGAATGAAATAAAAAAAATAAAATATTCTTAAAAATAAAAATTTCCCTCCGAGGGAAATTTTTTCAAAACAGTGATATTTTAAAAATTTTAATAAAATTTTGAAACACATTACAATACCAATAATGCTATCAACATACATATATTAAAAAATATAAATATTTAAAAATGTTGAATAAATTTTTCCTACTAATATTTTATGACTACCAAGAAAATGCATTAAAGATTAAAAAAAAATTCTTAAAATAAAATTTCCCTCCAAGGGAATTTTTTTAAATAGGGATAATTTTAAACAATTTATAAATCTTCTACATACCTTTTAATACCTATAAAGTTCTATTAACATTTTAAAAATATTAATAAAGAAAAATGTCCTTCCAGGGAAAGGAAATTTAAAAAAAAATAAATTTTTTGATTCCAAAAAATATAAATTTCCCTCAAGGGAAAATTTTTCCAAATTAGAGAAATTTCGAAAATGTTTATAAATTTGTTTAACACTTCAAAAAACCAAAAAAATGCAACTAAAATTTTTAAAAAAAAAAATTCCCTCGAAGGGAAATTTTTTAAAAGGAGATTTATTTTAAAAATCTGTATAAATTTTGCAAACACATTTTAATACTAATAAAAGCATTCAATATTTTGAAAAAAAAATCCTAGAAATAAAAATTTCCCTCCCAGGAAAGTATTTTCAAAAAAAGGCAATTTAAATTTTTTTTATAAATATTTCAAATAGATTTCGATATCAATAAAAATATTGAAAAAAAGTCCTCGGAGGGAAATTTATCATAAAAGGGAAATTTATTAAAAATGTTGAAAAAATTCATAAAAATAGAAATTTCGCTCAGAAAAAAATTTTTTTACAGAAAGAAAATTTCGAATTTTGTTGTAAATTTTTAAAGTATTTTTAGATACTATTAAATGAATTACAAATTTTGAAAAATTTTTTCTAAAAAGAGAAATTTTTAAAGTTTTTTATTAATTGTTCAAGAACATTTCATTGAGAATTAAAATTTCATTGAGCTTTTAATGCTGCTGTTATAGTTTTAATTTATAAAAGTTTCCTTAAATTAAAACATGTCCTGACATGTCGTCCTACCTTGAATGTTTAATTCAAATCATTGAAATTTATTAAAGCCATTTAAACAAATACAAAACTTTGTTATTATAGCAACAAAGTTTACCGATCACGTTCTAAAAAAGTCATTAACCTTTTTTGTTGCTGCTGCTGCTGTTATTATTGTTTAACTATTGTTGTTGTAGTGCTTTGTTGTTGTTGTTGCTGGTTTTATGGCCCAAACACAAGCCATTTCAATACAAACGCAGTTTTATTTTGTTCTATGACTTGTTGCGAAACCAAACAACAAACAATATAAAACAAAAGTTGCACATTTCCGTGCTTTTGGCTTAAATTACTTTGGCCATAATGTCTCTTTATATTTTGTTTGCTTCTGCACTTTCATAAAAAAAAATGAGAAAAATATTTATATTTAAATAAATATGCAACTAGAAAATCTTCAGCAAATGGAACAGGGCTTAAACAAAAGAATCCAACAAGAGTGCAACAGCAGTATAGGAGTGAGACCACAACTAAATCATTTCATCTCTCCACACCTTTATGACACTTGAGTTGTTGTTTAAATAGGAAAAACCGAAACAAAAAAACAAAAAAAAAGAAAAGAACTCAGTTGTACTTCGGAAACACTTTTGCTGCATACAACAACCCAACCAGCCAGCCAGTCATACATAGCAAATTGTTAACTATGTATGTATTTGCTAGATGCTGCTGCAACAGCAGCAGTCAGTTATTTTAAGTCAAGTCAACTGGAGTTTGTGTAAGAGTTTATGATGAAGTTGACGTTAGCAATAGTGTTGAGCGGTAGAGCTATGGAGGATGGATGCCACACACATTGGTTTTGTTTATTTGCCTTAACTTAAAGTTTAATTTCTAGCTACCATTTTTGGTTAGCACTTTTTTATTTAACGTCCTGGCTGCCTGGAGGGAGTTGCAAATATAGGAGTCATGCTTGGTTTTGCTATCTTTTATATTTTTTTTAATTTTTTGTTGGCTTGTTGTTTATTATTGTCATCGCTGTGTACTTTTTTGCGTTGTTTTGCCTTTGTGCGTGTCAAAATGTGTAAACAGTTGTCTGTCTAGTGGCATTTTAACTAAGAGTGGATGGAGTCTGTATGACTATTTGTCAAGGTAACATGTTGTAAATATAAAAATGTAACGCACTTTTTAAGTCATGAATTTTAATTAAAAACAGCAGCAGCACTTCATATCTACACAAACATACAAAACCTTCTTTTCAAGATTAATAAATAACAAAATGAAGAGATGACAAAGTAAAATTCAAAAAGCAAAACATTTAAATTCATAAAATATAAATAATACAGGAAATTTTTGGAACTACAAAATATGTTCAATTTCAAGCAAAATAAACATAAAATAAAATTTTTAAAAAATTTCACATAAATTTAAAAAAAAAACTCAAAATATCGAAAATTAAAAATGTTTAATTATTGAATCTGGAAAATTTTAAAAATATTTGAATATTTTGCTATATAAAATGATCATAATTTACAAAATTTTTTTCAAAACTTTTAGAATTGAAAATTTAGAAAAGAAAAATTTATTAAATTTTTCTTAAAATAAACAAAATCTATAAAAAAAAATTTCAAAATTTTCAAAATTGAAAATTCACCTAAAAGGGAAATTTTTGAAAACTAAAGAAATCTTTAAAAATTAACTATATTTTAATCACGTGTTTAAAAACAAATAAAATGAATGAAAAAAAATCAAAATTTAAAATTATGGAAAACATTTCAAAATTTAAAATTTCCCTCAAAGGAAAATTTTTTAGAATTAAAGAAAATTTAAAAATATTGCTTATTTAACTTATTTATTTAAAAATAAATAAAATTTTCCCAAATATCAAGGGATTTTTTTGGAAAAAAGGAAATTTTGAAAATTTAACCATATTTCAATTAAGTATTTGAAAATAAGCTATATTTTTTAAAAATATTTTCAAAATTTTAAATATTGAAAATTTCCTTTAAAAATATCCTTTGAGAAATATTTTCCTAAACAAGGAAATTTTGAAAAATTAACCATATTTCAATTACGTATTTAAAAGTAAAGAAAATTTATGAAACAAATTTAAAAATGTTACAATATTGAAAATTTCTCTTAAAGGGAAATTTATTAAAATAAAAGGATATTTAAAATTTTTACTTCTTTAAATTATTTATTTAAAAATAAACAAAATTTTTCAAAAATATTTTCAAATTTTCTAAAATTGAAAATTTCCCTTGAAGGGAATTTTTTGGAAAAAAGGAAATTTTGAAAATTTAACCATATATCAATTAAGTATTTGAAAATAAACTAAATTTATCAAATAAATTTTCAAAATTTGAAATATTGAAAATGTCCTTTAAGGGGAAATTTTTGGAAACAAGATAAATTTTAAAAATTGTTATAAATTTCACTTATATATTTAAAAATATACAAAATTTATAAAAAACATTTTCAAAATTTCTAAAATTAAAAATTTCCCTAAAAGAAAATTTTTTCAAAAAACTAAAATTTCCAAAAATTTTCTATATTCCCATTTTCTATTCAAAAATAAACAAAATGATTAAAAAACTGGTTAAAAATTTCCAAAATTAAAAATTTGCCAAAAGGGAAATTTTTGGAAAAAAGGGAAATTTTCAAATTTTTGCCATATTTTACTTAGTTATTAAAAAATAAACAAAACTTAATAAAAATAATTTTAAATTTATCAAAAATAAAAATTTCCCTTTTAGGGAAATTTGAAAAAATTTTATAAAATTTAAGTTTTTTATACAAAAATAAGTAAAATTTATGCACTTGAACAATTTTTAAATAAATTTTTAAATTTTCAAGATTCCCATAACTTTTAATTTTCCTTGGCTATTTAACACTTTTGTCTGAAAATTTGCTGTAATTGTCTCTAACGTATAAATCTATCTATCTGGTATAAATTAACATACATAATCACTGGTTTGTCAAGTTATAAAAACAATTTTTATTATTTTGCATTTATTTTGTCTTTCAAGTTATAAATGCCTTTATATGCCTTTTTTCAATTTAATGAAGCTATAAATTTTATAGCTTTCACACACAGCTCAAAACTAAAGGCTTGGCTTTTGTGGCAAAAAAGGAAGTATAAATTAAGTTGTGTTTAAAATGAGTATTTGAATTTTATTACAAATTAAGTGTTTGCAAAAACCAAAAGCCAGCAACAAAAAGACAACAAACCTAAACAAATTAACATAAATTATTTACATGAAATTAATTCGCTATAAATCATTATTAATTTGTATTGTTTTTCTTCTATATTTACAGACAAATACCACAAGCTTATACCAAAGCCAATGGCACTGCCATACCACTGCCGGCTACGGTTATGGTACAAAGACGTTGTCCCCCGGATAAAGTTAGACCTCTGCCGCCCACACCAAATCATACACCATGTAAGTACATACTTAGTTAGAAATATGATTCATACAAACAATTACAAACTTGTTTGCTTTTAAAGCTAAAAAGCTTCTTTTAAATTTGGTAAATTAAGCCATGTTTTTCTCATACCTTTTAACTCATTAATGAAGCCTTTTTAAAACATCCCTAAAATAAGGCTGACTGTTGTGTGTATTTTTGCCTTAGTGACATCATGTTTTCCAAAGTATTTTTTATGTGTACCAAATCCTTGGAGATTTTGTCACATAATAAAAATCTAAACCCCAAAACTGACCGAGATTTCATCATATATTAGTTAAGGGTTGCTGTAGTTTATTAAGTAGGTATGAGTTGTTATTTCAATTTACGAAGGGGTTAAATTAACGGAATACTAAAAACAACCTAGAGTTTTAATCTTGCTAAATTTGTTGCTTTTTTTAGAAGTTTACAGGGGAATCTCTCTTGTTATACAGTGAGGTTTCTTTTTTAGAAATTTAAAATATGAAAAAGTATCTAACTAAAAACATACTAAACAGAAAGTATTGTTTTTTTGTCATACAGGGTTAAAAGTGAAAAGAAAGCAGCATTTTTAAGTCATTTGAAAAAAAGTACCTAGAAAAGTACTTAACAAAAGTACCAAAATATTAAAATAGAAAAAATTATTTTTTGTGGTTTGAATTAAAATAGAAAAAATTATTTTTTGTGGTTTGAATTAAAAAAAAAAACACAAATTTTATTTAAGTTGGAAAACAGGTACCAAAATAAAAGTACCAGAAAAGGTACGAAAATTTAAAAATTAAATAATTGATTTTTCTTAATAGATATTTTATGGCAAATCATAATTTTAGAGTAATTTAGATAAGGTACCAACAAAAGTACTTCAAAACATGTAAAAAAGCGTCATTTGAAAAAAGGTACCCAGAAAAGTACTTAACAAACATTCTTTAAAAATGTTCCAAAATATAAAAATAGAACAAATAATTTTTTTTTTTTTTTTTGTTTTGAAGTTAAAAAAAAACCGACAATTTTTATTAACTAGAAAAAAAAGTACCAAAATAAAAGTACCAGAAAAGGTACCAAAATTAAAAAATGAAATAATTTATTTTTCTTTATAGATTTTTATGGCAAATGAAAATTTTAGAGTAATTTAGAAAAGGCAACTAAAAGTACATCAAAATTAGTAAAAAAAAAGCAGCCATTTTTAAGTGATTTGAAAAAAGTACCTAGAAAAGTACTTAACAAAAGTTATTTATAAATGTACCAAAAATAAAAAGTAGAATCAATAACTTTTTTGCGGTTCGAATTTAAATGAAACCAAAAATTTCAATTGACGTGGAAAAAAGTACCAAAATAAAAGTACCAGAAAAGGTACCAAAATTTAAAAGTTAAATAATTGATTTTTTTATAGATTTTTATGGCAAATCAAAATTTTAGGGTAATTTAAAAAAAGTTTCCACAAAAGCACATACAAAAAAGTACCAAAGCTAAAAATCTATTAAATGATTATTTGAAGTTTCAATTTTAAAAGAAACCAAACATTTTAAGTAATTTAAAAAAAGTACCAAAACTACCAAAATAAATAAACTAAGTTTTATACGTAAATTTTTTTTATTTTGAAAAAAGTATCAAAATAAAAAAATAATGTAACCCTCTATCCCGCAAGAGTGCCTCAAGGCATGCATTACAAAACACCAATTATCTGAAAAAGTAATTATAATTTTTTTAATTTAACGGTGACTTTAGTTACAGATTTGTTAACATTTCCCTCACAGGTCGAAATGCATTCTGACTTTTAGTTTTTGTTCTGTCAGCTGTTTTGTGAGTGATGTCATAATTTTAGCATGAGAAATTTTGTGTGTGATTTTTTTTTTTATCTAAGTTTTACTAACTTTTAGTCGCTCGATCTATTCGAAATGTTAATGTTAAACAATTAACAAAAAGTGTGTTGAGAACGCAAAAACTAAGGGGTGCCTCAGGGCACTGTTGAGGGTTGCTGCTAAATTTATCGGCGTGTTATATTCTACAGTTTTTTACTTTTTTGTTAAATTTTTTGTTATCTGAAAAAAATGATAGGAATGGCAGATAGAGACCCCAGACGGATTAAATTATCCGCCTTAACTCATGATCAGTTGGTACTCCACAAGAAGATCCACAGCCAGGAAGTTCAAAAGTTAGCGAAAAAGCAAAAAACATCCTGTTAATGACGTCCGTTATGACAATATCAACCACTTTCCAATCTGCTTAGGCCAAAAAGATGGTGCAAACTATGCAAACAGTCGGCAACACAGTGTGTTTGCTCAAAATGCGATCTTCATTTATGCTTCTCAAAAATGCCAAAAATTGTTTTTATGAGTATCATCGTAGAAAGTAGAATATATTTTCTTAATTTTTGTATATTTTTCATTAGTTTTTCAATAAAATCGTATCATAATTAATGTTTTTACACCTAAACCGGCAACAATGCCCTGAGGCACTCTTCACCTTTTTGCACCTGGTTCCAAAACTTAATTTGCAAATTAGTTTCTGATGGCTGTTCTGAGTTTATTGGGTCATAATTACCCTAAAAAAAATTATTCAACAACTTTTTTTTTAGTCTTTTAAAGTTTGCGGGTTAGAGGGTTAAAAAAATCATATTATTAATTTTTAATGACCTCAATTTAAGAGTCATTTTGAAAAAAAGTACCAAAAAGTATTACAAAACTCCCACAAAAAAGTACTTTTTAGGGACTTCGTAATAGTATCATTTCATTCTAAAATAAAGGATTTATATTAAGAAAATGTAGAATTTTTAAGTAACTTGAAAAAAGTACCAAAATAAAAGTACGTGGAAAAAAACTCGAAAAAATCATATGATTCTTTTTTGGGTAATAAACGATAACCGATAACACCATTTTTGAGTAAAATTGAAAAAAGGTACCAAAATAAAAGTACCACACCAGTACTTAAAAAAGTACTTTTTAGGGAATTTATAATGGAAAACATTTTCTATAAGACTAAAAGTTTAAAAGTCATAGCGATTTAAACTTTAAAGAAATTAAAAATAAGTACCAAAATAAAAGTACTTCAGAAAAGAAATAAAATTATATGACTTTTTTAATACTTTTGAGTAACTTTGGAAAACGTACCGAAATAAAAATACCACAATAGTTTTTTATAAAGTACTATTTAGGGAATTCGTAATAAAAATAACTTTCTATGTAAAATAACGGATTTAATGTTAAAAAAAATCTGAATTTTTAAGTAACTTGAAAAAAGTACCAAAATAAAAGTACGAGAAAAAAGTACCAAAACTTAAAAAAATCATATGATTCCTTTTTGGGTAATAAACGATAACAGATAACACAATTTTTGAGTAATATTGAAAATAGTACCAAAATAAAAGTACCACACCAGTACTTAAAAAAGTACTTTTTAGGGAATTTATAAAGGAAAACATTTTCCATAAGACTAAAAGTTTAAACGTCATAGCGATTTAAACATTAAAGAAATTAAAAATAAGTACCAAAATAAAAGTACTTCAAAGAGAAGCAACATTTAAAATTTTTGGACTTTTATTTTAAAAAACTACACCCAGAAAAAAAACCATATTGAATCAATAAAAAACATTAACGAAAGTCTGGTAATTTTAAAAGTTTTTATTTCAATATAGAACAGTATTAATTTAATGTTGAAAATTATTAATTTATCGTATTTAAATATATTATTTCTATTATTATGAACATTATTTAATTAATATGACGCGTTCTTATTTTTAAATTGCTGCTTTTCCCTTAGTGTACCGAGATAAAAATCCCTTAATAGTTTTTTAAAAAAAGCACTTTTTAGGGAATTCGTAATAGCAAACATTTTCTGTGAGAATAGAATACAAAAAGTTAAAAAAAGTTAAATTTAAAAAAAAAAATTTAAAAAAGTACCAAAATAAAAGTACCTCAAAAAAAGTACCAACACTTAAAAAATCATATAACTCTTTTTTGGGATAAAAAATTAACAGACCACACCTTTTGAGTAATTTTTAAAAAAGTACCAAAAAAGTACTTTTTGCCAGAAATCAATTGATGTGTAACACCAAACACCTAACTTTTAAAAAAAATTAAATAATTTAAAATAAATCCAACCAAAATGTTTGCTTAAACCAAAACCAATATAAATAGTTGTTTAAGAAGTACTTTAAGGTGTTAAAGTAACTTTTGGTACTAAGAAAGTACTTTATTCTTAAGGTATAAAGTAATTTAAATATATTTTTATAACAAATTTAACACGAATGTCTTTTTAAAGTGTTTTTAGTACTAAAAAAAGTACTTATTGTTCTTAGGCAATCAATCAATTGAAATGCCTTCAAAAAATGTCTTAAAGAAAACCATTGCTTCTTCAAAAAGTCCCCTTAATACTTCAACAAATAACTTTAACACTTAAAAAAGTAATTTTAGTACTTAAAAATTTACCTAGCTCTTACCCTTATGTCCAGCAGTTTGAAAAGTGCCAATTGGAGACCTTACACTAGCTTAATTACTATTTGTATAACAGACTAGTTGGCTGCGGCTGCTAAAGTGATAGTTAATTGGTTATCAGTTTCACTACATTGCGTCAGGGTATTCAGTAACAAACAAAAGTCAGATATTCGATAACCACATGTTATGCTAAATGTGGCCTCCTGGTATTTTGGTTCTCACTGATGATGCAGAAAATGCAAAAACTGAGAGTAGACTCGCATCCAATATTTAATAACAAATATAGAGCTGTACAAATAAAAAATCTGTGGCTTAGTGATTATCGCATTTGACTATAAAACGAGAGGTTATGAGTACAACCCCGCTCTCTGAAAAAAATGTTTCTCAAATGCTGGAGAATTAGTACTATTGAATTTAAAAGTGAAGTGTTATGCAGAGTACGACAATCCGTCACCTGCAATGACATCCCCATATTAAATTCAGCAGTCAATAACGTTGCTCGTTGAAAATTCACTAGTAGTAGTTCTCAGGGGCTAACTAATACGACGTAGCGGGAACTAGTTCAATGAACTCCAGGGTAAGCACTGATATCTATTTGTTAAATTATGAAAAGTATATTGAATTTCCTGAAAATATTTTCCCTTGAATTCTAGAAGCTCCCGTTGGTCATTGTTCTCTAAAAATGTTCAAAGTTTATCAAATTTCCTAGAAATTTAAGCAAACATGTTTCCTTATACGTCAAGATTCTCTAAAGTGGCATTTTGTTTAAGATACGAATATTTCCTTAAACCATCGATTTCTAAAGTAACAAAAAACAAAAAAAAAAACACAAACTCTTTCATTTCAGCTGCCTCTCATTTTCCGTCGTTTGCCTGCCACATGTTGTCTCATTGTTTGTTTCTTCCTTGTTTTTCTGGCTGTTGTCTTTTTTTTTTTAAGTACAACTTTCAACATATCTCACAAAACATAATTAATTGCATTTAATGCTAAATCAAACTGGGAATTTTATTTATTACAACACGAAAAATACAATTTCAAAAAAACACATATTTATTTTTACAGCTCATGTGGCTCATGATCATAATTTTTTTTATTTTTTTTGCGAATTTTAAATTGTGTAGGCGCACGTGTAAAGGCACATTAATTAAAACATATTTTAGTTATTCACAAAATGTAGAGAATATAAATTGTGCTAAAAAGGTAAAACAGATTAAGTCAAGATAAGAAATGCTGACAAAATAAACTTTAATGTAATGTTGCACGGTGAAACAGATTAAGTGGGTTTAATGGAGATGTTGTTATCTGTTTTCAAGACATGATTAATCACGTTTTAAATCTTTTTAAATACTTCAACTCATGTGGTAGGGTTATATAAGTTTGTCATTGCGTTTGCAAGCCTATAAAGACAGGAAGTTAATAAAAGTATGTTAGTGTAAATCATTTTCCCGTAGGCTCGAGATGTCTAAGGCACTTAAATCGTATATCTGTTAATTCGATGTATGTTCGAAAGTTTTGGTATTGAAAATCTGCACAATCGGTTTATAAATGTCTGAGATGTGATACAAAAATCAAGACAACCTCAATTTTGTTTAATATGTTCATATCTCGAATATTAAGATGTTTACAAAGATAATATGTATATCAAACGAAAGGTATTTCAAGGAACTTTTCAATAATGATATAATCTTTTTAAAAAACAATTGTTTTCACTAAAAAAATTTAATTTTTTCACCAAAATTACAAAAAAATTTCACAAAAAAAAACTAAAAAAAAAAATAACATTTCTGTTAAAATTTATCAAGGAAAAGATTCGTTGCAGCCGAATTTAACACTTTTACTTGTTCCTGTTAAATTTTCCAATTTTAATTTGTTTATTTTTTTCTCCCTTTTTCCAGCCATCCCCGGCTTAGGCAAAAGTGGCAGCGATTTCAATAGCAGCCGCCCCAATAGTCCACCCTCCAGCAATCACAGTGTACAAAGTTTAAAAAGTGGCAATAATAATGGACTACGACCGCCGAGCGTTAAGTCGGGTATACCGGCGCCCGGTACCACCATCACACCCACCGTCAATGGCCCACAAAAGCACTCCATGTTGGATAAACTCAAGCTGTTCAACAAGGAGAAATCCTCACAGCAGCAGCAGCAACAACAAACCACCTTAAATCAGGCCAACAAAAATCAAATGCAATCGAAAAGAACCTCCTCCTCTTCAGGTTTCTCCTCGGCACGCTCCGAAAGATCCGATTCTAGCTTGAGTCTCAACGATGGCCATATATCGCAAATCAAACCACCCACTGTATCTCTAACATCGGCAAATAAAAATCGCCAGGAAACGAAAGTTAAACAAACGAATTTGTTAAAGCAGCAAACCAAAAAGGAGCAAGTGAAAAATTCCAGCAAATTGGATAAAAAAGAGAAAAGTCCGGCCAGATCATTGCACAAAGAGGACACAGGAATGGACAGCAGATCTTCTACTCTCAACAGAAGTAAAAATTCTCTGTCCAGAACGGGACTAAGTAATGATAAATCCAAGACCTCTAGTAGAACTTCATTGAACAATAAATCGGACTCTAAAACCTCTCTGATAATGCCACCCTCTAAGGCTTTGAACAGTCCCAATGGCACGGCTTTGCCCAAACCCATAGCCGCCATAAAAGGTACCAGTAAATTACAATCGGTCACAGACAATAAAGGTCGCTTAAGCAATTCCAATTCTTCGCAAGACATAATGATAAAAAGAGAAAAGAGCGACATATCAAACGCACAACAGCAACAGCATCATCACATATCGAATCATGCAGCCACTGCAAGCAACCAACAACAGCAACAACCACTCACACATATCGTTAAACCAGTCTCCATGCTGACTGAAACACAACACAAACCTCCCTACTATGCCAATACAACGCAACAGCAACATCAAACCCAACAACTGATAGCACAACAACATGCATCTCCCCTACAAGAGCCCACCTACAGCAGATTGCCTCCCCCCAAAACAGGTGGTGGTATGGGCACACCCTCATCAGTAAGAAAATTAGAATATAATTCCGGTCCTGGAGTACTGCAGCCTCAACAGCATTCTCCGCTCAGAAGTCTTACAGCACCATCATCACATTCCCAACCGGTAACGCCCACCACACAACCGCCCAACGGGCTCATTAATACAGCAGCCAATAAATTCCACACCATACCCTCCAAGATAGTGGGCACCATATACGAGGAAGATAAACCGGTAAATGTGCAACCCATGCGTCCTCTGTTGAGAGGTTACAACTCGCATGTCACTTTGCCCACAAGAGGCTCTAGAGGCACCCATCATTATGTGGCCGATTTCTGTGAGAATGACATTAATCAGGGCTATTGTAGTGATGGGGACTCTTTGAGATTTAGCACCTCACGCATGGGCCATCAATCGCCTCTACAGGGCTCGCCACGTTTCCATGACATTGATAATGGCTATTTGTCGGAGGGCAGTAGTGGCATAGGCCTTCCACAGAACGGCCATGGCAAACATTTTCTGAGCATGATGCGTGCCAGGACTCAGCTGCCCACAACCATAGAAGAGCGGTAAGTTTTAATGAACTTTTTTTTTACATCTTCTCCCCACACTACTATGGAATAAAAGAACTGGTTATTCCAAGTTTAAGGAAATGAATCATTTTATTTGAGAGAAAAAAAACTCTTTTCCTGCCACAAGCAGAGTTAGTTGAAATGTAGGAATGTTAAGAAACTTTCAAATGAATCATCATCATCATAAATTGATTGTTTAAGATATGTATTTGTGTACAGAAAATAAAGGCAGGGAATCTTAAACAATGTTTCTTAAAAAAAATCTGTAAAAATTTATAAATCTCAAAAAAAAAAAAAATTTAAAGGGCTTTCAAAGCTTTAAATTCAATTTAAGCAAAAACATATATCAATGATCTCATGTTATTTGCAGGCATTTTATAACAAATCCAGAAGAGATATTTACCATAATTGTGAAAGCTTTCCTAAAGACTGTTTTAATAAATGTTTTCAATTCCGCTGAAACGGATTAAACAAAGTTAAATTTATAACAAAATGTTTCTAAATATATCAAAATTTAAGCAGGCTCTGAAAGCTTTATTCTAAAAATTTTCTGTCAAGCTTTTGTGGAATAGAATTTAAAACATTTTTTTTTTATATTATTAACATTTTCATATAAAATATAGTTTTTTTTTTTAAAAAAAGCTCTTTTAGAAACTTGCAAGTCTTTCTTGGGAAAAGCTTTTAATATATGTTAAAGTATCATAAAAAACTTGAATTTATTTTTACAAAACTAATTTTCATACGAAATTAAGTTTTCTTTTTTAATATTTAAACCTTTCCAAGCTTTCCGGGGAAAAGCTTTTAATTTAATTTATTTTTATAAATAAAATTTTCTTACAAAATAACGATTTTTTTTTAATTTTTCATAAAAGCTTTTAAAGCTTTCTAAATAAAAAACTGTTATACATGTTAAAATATCAAGAAAACCTTAACTTTTTTATACACTTATCATTTTGATATGAAATAAAGTTATTTTCAAAAATCCTACTTAGAAGCTTTTAAAGCTTTCTCGGAAAAAAACTTGTAATACATGTTAAAATTCGTCAAGAACATAAATTTATAATTTTAAATAATAAAAGGCATAAAAGTGTTTACAAAAAGTTTTCCTGAATGTTTTTAGAGCTTTCTAAGAAACTTCTAAATTATTCATGGAAAGAGCTTTTAATTCATGTTAAAATATCATTAAAAGCTTTAGTTTATTATTGTAAACAATATTTTCATACGGAATTATGCTTTTTAAAAAAATTATATAAAGCTTTCTGATAATTTTAAGCTGTGTTGAAGAAAGCTTTTATTATTTGTTAAAATATCATGAAAAGCTTTAATTTATTTGTTCAAACACAATTTTCTTAAAGGCTTTTCTGGAAAACGTTTTTAATACATGTAAAGAGATTTCTTAACATTTTTTAAAGCTTTCCGGGAAAATTAATTTAGTACATGTTAAATTAAGTTTTATTTCGTTAAAATAAACAAAACTTTCATACGTAATAAAGAAGTTTTCTTAATAGTTTTTATAGCCTTCCGTGAAAATTAATTTTGTACAATTTCGAAGAAATTATATAAAGCTTTTTGATAATTTAAAGCTCATTTGCAGAAAGCTTTTATTATTTGTTAAAATATTAAGAAAAGCTTTAATTTATTTGTTCAAACAAAATATTCCTATGAAATAAAGCATCATTCAAAAATATTTCTTTAAAGCTTTTCTGTAAAAATATTTCTTAACAGCTTTTTAAGCATTCCGGAAAATTATTTCATTAAAATAAAGAAAACTTCTGTACGTAATAAAGTAGTTTTTAAAAATGTTTCTTAACAGCTTTTAAAGCTTTCCGGGAAAATTAATTTAGTATATGTTAAAAAAGTTTTATTTCATTAAAATAAACAAAACTTCCATATGTAATAAGGTAATTTTCAATAAGTTCTCTTAACAGCTTTTAAAGCTTTTCGGGAAAATTAATTTTTTCCATGTTAAAATAGCAAAATAAACTTTATTTTTTATATAATTTACATTTTCTTAGCAAACAAATTTTTTTTCAAAAAGATTTCTTAGAATCTTTCAAAGCTTCCGCGAAAAAGCTCTCAGTACATGTTAAAATATCAAAAATAGTTTTAGTTTTTTTTTATATAATTAACATTTCCATATGAAATAAAAATTTTACCAAAAAGCTTTTTCAAAACTTTTCGCAAAAAAGCTCTTAGTACATGTTAAAATATAAAAAAAGGTTTTAGTTTTTTATATAATTAAAATTTTGATAGGGTATAAATTATTCATAAAATAGGTTACGTAAAACTTTTAAAGCTTTCGTGGAAAAAAGCTTTTAGTATATGTTAAAATACACACAAAGTAATAACTAATTAAAAAATAAAAAAATCATAGAGAATAAAGCTTTTTCAACAAGTTTTCTTAAAAGCATTCCTAGAAAACGTCTTTTATTTATTCATATTAACCAAATTTCCATACAAAATAAAGCTTTATAAAAAAGTTTTCATTAAAGCTTTCTGTGTAAAAACCTTTAATTAGTCAAAATTCCCTTTAAATTTATCATAAATAATTTCTTCTCTGATTCAAATTTAAAAAAAAGTTTAAGCTTTCTTAGCTAAAAGCTTTTAATATATAGTAAAAAAAAGTCTAAGCAATCTATTGAGTTTATATTAAATAAAATCTAACCTGAAAGCTCTTTTCCCCCTTTAAGAACCCCTGGCTTTTCTGTTTACATTTCAATCTGGTTGTGGTTAAATAATATTTCATTTAGGTACTTTTTTTCCTTTCTTTTTGAGAATCTCCCTGATTTCTTTGAATTTTATTAAGATTCTTGTAGTAAAGAATTCTTTTATTTTATATTTTTTTTCCATACTTTTACTTCGTTTTTGTTTTATTTGTTGTCACTTAAAGTGTTTCTTTTGATTTCATGGTTGTTAGTAGCAATTTTTATATATCACGCATTCTAATTGTGTCATTGTGGCATACAATTTAATTAACTGTAACTCACAAAATTCGTCTCTCTCTATATATATGTAAGTATATAAAAAAAAGACACACATATGTATGTATGTTGGTATTAAAGTAGCCATGAAGTTGTGTAGTGGTTTACTTTGTCTTTAGCTGCATAAATAAAAGAAATTTTCTGTTAGTCATCTTAAATGCTGAAGATGATAAAAGAAAGAAGAGAAATTGACATATTTCTAGAAAGGGCTAAGTAATATAGACAAAAAATTTGGATATATTTATTAATTTTTAATGTAATAAATTTGTTTACTAAAGTAAAAAGGGACTCAATCAAAAACTTTGTAAAAAATTAAATTCACTAAAAATCAATAATTTTGCCATTCATTTTAAACAATCTAGCAATACATTATATATAAGATTTAGCTTATACCTGCTAAATTTAGCACATAAAAACAGAATTTTAATAAAAAAAAAAATAAATTTTGATTTGCCAAAAATATTTGTTTTAAAATGTTTTTTTAATTTTCCTTAAATTTTATAGTTTTATATATTGTTTTAAAACCCTAATTTATACTATAATAAAGCCTCTAGTTTTGGCTTTCTAAAACATTTTAATTCGTCATTATATAGCTATTAGTTTAGAAGTTATTAGCTTTATGATGAAAAATGCCATAATTAATATCAATCATACGCCCCCTTGTTAAATTTTAATAATTTTGCTATAGTTTCTAAACTTATTAACATTTTCAACACATTTTTTTTGTAATGAAAACTTCATTGAAAAATACAACTTTTAAAGCCTTTTCATTGTAACATCAAGTTTTTTTTCTGCCTTTTATCACACTTCCTTTGTAATCAAATATTTCCTTTTCAAGCTAACTATATTTTTTTCTACATTCAGATTTTATCAAAACGTTTATTCTATTTTTTTTTCCTGTAATTTATTTCTTCTAGTATGTGTTATACTTATTTTTTCTCCATTTTAACAGGCATCAATTTGCATTTTAACTACTTTAGATAAGAAGTGCTTTAAGGAAAAAAAAAAAAAACCAAGTGTCAAATTTGCACTTAAATATTGTTCCTTTGAATAGTAACAAATTGGTTACAGTTTAGTTTCTCCTGTTTTTTTTTTCTCTCTCTTTATAGCTGTTTGCAAATAAAGTTTCCTTTTGATGGAAACTTCAACATTTTTTTCTAATTTAGTTGATTTTTTGTATACTTTTGCCTAAATTCCTTTTAGTGCAAACAGTTACGTGTTTGTGCATTAATTTTGTTAGATCAGACGTGTTGATTTGTATGCTAATGAAAAGATAAAAATGTTGTAAATGTATTTGGGTAAAAAAGCGGCAAATTGAGCTTAAATTGTATTAAATTACTGGAGTTGTTTTCTTTGGAATTTGTTTGGGTGCATTTTAATTAAGCAAAATCCACCCTGTTTTTTAATGAATTAAAAAGAAGAAACAATGTTGTTGGAAATAAAGGAAAAGATAAAACAACAAGTGTTTCTAAATGCGTAGATAATTGAAAAATAATTCTATAAATGGAATAAAGAATTATTGAGCCTAAAGATATTTAATTGTTGTAGGTAAAAATACGAAAAAATAAGAATTAAAGATATAAATAAGAAAAAATTTAATTATAAAGAAAAATATTACCAATTTAACAGCAAATTAGCTTCATAATTAAAAGTTTTCATTTCTTATTTCATAGTAGCTTATTCTTCATTGTTTTAAATTTTTTTTTTTTGTATAAAAAAAATATATTTTCACTATTTCTATACATATTTAATATTTCCCGATTTTAATTTCAAAAGCTTTTTATTACCATAATATAGCATATGGTGTTTGCTTTCCCCATAACTTTAAATTTACTTAATATCTCTTTTACTTTTGAAGTTATAAGCTTTATTCCTAAAAATGACCTAATTAATATCAATCATACGCCACCTAGTGAAAATTTTATAATTTCGTTATAATGACAAGAATTGTTGTAGAATGTTTATTTTATATACAAATTTTAACAGTTTAGTAAGTTTTCCTTAATCTTGAGTATTTTTGCATTATAAATGTTGCTGTTTTCAGGCTTCATTTTAAAATTTTCAAAATTTTTAAAATTTTTTATTTCCTGGTTTTATTTTAAAAAGCTACTTAATGGCCATAAACAGTGTGTGGTTTCTGTATAACTAAATTTTTTTTAATATCTCTTTTAGTTCTGAAGTTATACTTATATTCCCAAACATGTGTCAATTAATATCAATCATACGCCCCTTTTTAAAAATTTGTTTATTTCTTTATAGTGTCGACATATATTGATTTTTTTACTTTTTATGTTAAAATTTTTATTTTTTAATTAATTTTTCTATATTTATTTATATTAATGTAACTAAAATAATCCTTTTTTTTTTGAGATTTAGTCGAAATTGAAAAAAAAAAAATAATTTCTTTAGTTTGAGCTTAAAATTTACTACTTCTTATTATTATTTAGAAATTTTTATTAAGGTTATAATAAACCTTGTGTTTTTGTCTTTCAAAATAAGTTTAAGTTTGTATAATTATTCTATTAGTTTAGGAGCTATAAGCTTTTTTGTAAAAAAATCCATAATTAATATCAATCATACGCCTTCTTTATATTTTTTTATTATTTGTTTAAAATGTTCGATACATTAAATTATTTAGATGTATTTTTTTAAGCTGTAAATTCAAGTAAATTTTTACATAATTTATCTTTCAAATTTTCCCATTTGTCAACATTTTTGGTAAAAAAAAAATATTTTTTTTAAATTGAAAAATAATTTTTTAATTAATAATTTGTTGCTTAAGCACTCTATCCGTTTAGGAAAATTACATAATTAATATCAATCATTGACCTCATATTAATATTTTTATTATTTGTTTATAATTTCTATTATATAAAATCATTGAAATATATTTAAATATTTGTTAAAAAAAAATTTTTTTTATTTAAGCTTCAACTTTACTACGTTTTTGTATTACATCAACAAGTTAATTATGTCCCTGGTAAAGCTTATGGTCCTGGCTTTCCAAATAGTTTTAAATTAGCTTAAGTACTCTATCAGTTTATATAGATTTTCTCACAACTTATCTTTTGAAATTTGCCATTTGTTCCAAATTTCAGTATAAAAAAAATTATTTTTAAAAATTTTAAAAAAATATATTTTTTTATTAAAAAAATTTCTTACTTTTTTGCATTATTACAAAATATTTGTTATATGTTTTACTATAGCTTTTGGTCTTAGCTTTCAAAATAAGTTTAAGTTTGCTTAATTATTCTAGTAGTTCAAGAGTTATTAGATATTTAATGTGAAAAGCCATAATTAATATTAATCATACGCCTCATATTAAAATTTTTTTTATTTCATTATAATTGCCATTATATTAAATTATCTAAAGAGATTTTTGTAGGCTTTAAATATAAATCGATTTTTTTACAATATATCTTTTGAAATTTGTAATTTGTGATGATTTTAGTATAAAAAAAAAATGATTTTTAAAAATTAAAAAAAATATTTTTTTTTTTTTATTAAAAAAAATTTATTACTTTTTTGTATTACTACAAAATGTTTTTTATATGTTTTACTGTAGCTTTATGTATTGGCTTTCAAAATAGTTTTAAATATGCTTAAGTTCTCTAGCAGCTTAGGAGTTCTTACTTTTTTTGTGAAAACATCCATAATTAATATCAATCATACGCCTCGTATTAAATTTTTTACTATTTCATTATAATTGCCATTAAATTAAATTATCTAGAAAGATTTTTGTAGACTATAAATATAAATAGATTTTCTTACAACTTATCTTTGGAAATTCACCATTTGTTCTAATTTCAGTATAAAAAAATGATTTCTAAAAATTTTAAAAAAATATTTTTTTATTAAAAAAATATTATTACTTTTTTGTATTACTACAAAATGTTTTTTATATGTTTTTCTATAGCTTTAGGTCTTGGCTTTCAAAATAAGTATAAGTTTGCTTTAATACTTCTTTAGTTTAGGAGTTATGAACTATTTTGAGAAAAAAACCATAATTAATATTAATCATACGCCTCGTATTAAAATTTTTATTATTTCATTATAATTTCCATTATTCCATTAAATAAATTTTTACAAAATGTTGCTTTTAAATTTCCCCATTTGCCCAAATTTTAGTCTAAAAACTGATTTGAGCTTTAATTAAGCTTTAAATTTGATATGAAAATTATAATTCAATATTCAATGTCTCAACCTAAAAGTTTGGCTAAGGGTCTCTTACCTTTATCTTGATAAAATCTTTTTAAATTTAAAATTCGCTTTAATTTCATGTTTAATATATCATTGCTAATATTAGAAATTTTTTCCTTTTTGGGAAAAATAGTTTATAAATAATTTATGAAATTGGTTTCCTGTTTTAATTTCAAACTCAATAAAAACATTTTCAACAAGTCCTTTTAAAATATTGTAAAACCGTATGCTTTTAAATTACATTGCTGGTAGCAAATCCCCAAAGTATGCTACATATAAATTTTCTCAACATCAATTTTATTACTCTGCATTTGTATTTGTAATTTGAAATTCTAACACGTTTTCTACTTACATCTAACTGATGTCTACTCTATATCTATTGGATTATGTTTATTTGATAGGAAAGACCAGGGTAATTGAATTTTAACCATAAGGAAAAGAAAACACCTTGATAAAATCAAACCTTAACAAGCATTACATATATTTGCTCTTGCATTCTTACTCCTTACAATCTATAGAAGTAGTATGTACCTTTATTTAGTTTAAAACATGATTTATTTAATATTTTTACTCTTACATTTCATCTAATGATTACATTTTATATGTGGGCAATAATAATAATGTGAAATACACCTAATAAATAATAAACCTTATCTGGTAAAAGTGTGTTTAACAGCAAACTAAACGTTGGCTGGTAACAGAGACTAACTGTATGAATGTCTGTCTTTTATTGTTGGCCATGTAAATGAAGAGAAATGGTTTAAATACTAAACACGCAGTCAGACTTTAGTGTCCTTAGCAAAGATTTTTCTTTACTTTCAACTGACCAGACAGTTGATTTTTTTATATTTTAAACTCATATTTTTTTTTTGTTCAACCTTTTTTCCTTTTCACTATATTTAAATAATCCTGTAACGTTTCTTAATGTCTTTCACTAAGAAAATTGTGTTTGCTACAAAAAACATAACAAATCTCATGATTTATGCCTGAAACTGCTTGTTACTTACGTCTTAAGATATTTCCGCTTCCTTTTTGTTACACACTCATGGACTCTCTCGCTGTTACGCTTTAAAAAATACTGTCTTATTTTCTTATTTTCTAACCGGCAAGCATCAGAAACAGCCTTTGTCAGTTACAAACCCTAGCACACATGCTGTGCTTAAGACATTTTTGTAAAATGCTGCTGCTTTTAAAGAAATTCATTGAATTGTAAAAAGGAAAAGAAAGGCAATTACGTGGAAATTTTAATATTTCAGCTAATGTTTAATAAATTTAATAATATAAACAAATTTTAATATAAAAGTTAATAAAAAGTTATTTAAGATTTAAAAAACTGTGGAAAATATAAAGAAAAAATGAAAATATTTTTATAGGGCGTATGATTAATATTAATTATGGCTTTTTATGCAAAAAAGCTAATAACTCCCAAACTAAAAGAGTAATTAAGAAAACTTCAAATGTTTTTGAAAGCCATAATCATAAGCTTCATAAGCGAAATAAAAGTATTTACTTGAAGCAAATAATTTAAAAAATTATGATCAATTTAAAAAAATTATTTTTTTTTTAATAAAAATTTTTTTTTTTTTGTATTAAAATTGGGAACAAATAAAAATATTAAAAGCTTAATTATGCAAGAATGTAGTCATATTCAATATCTAATAAAATCTCTTAAAATAAATTCATAAATCTAGAAATTATAAGGAAATAATAAAAATTTTAAAACAACACCTATGATTTATAATAATCATGGCTTTTTTCACAAAAAAGCTAAAAACTCCTAAACTGATATAGTAATTAAACAAACTTAAACAGCTTTTAAGAGCCAGGACCATAGGATTTTTTAAAGATATAGCCAACTTTTTGAAGTAATATAAAAATTTACTAAATTTTAATCTCAAACTAAAAAAAAAAAATATTTTTTTATTTTAAAAATATTTAAAAAAAAAAAAATTGTTTTATTTTAAAAGCACGACAACTGTAGAATTTTCAAAGTTAAATTATATTAAAATGTATTTATATATCGAACGTATACAAATGTCTTGAAATAGTTGCATAAATCTCAAAATTTAAAAAAAATTATAAAAATTGTAACATGGGATGTATGATTAATATTAATTATGGCTTTTTTAGCAAAAAAGCTAAAAACTCCCAAACTAATAAAGCAATTTAGAAAACTTAAACTGTTTTTAGGAGCCATTATCATAAGCTTTATTAAGGCCAAAATAAAAGTATTTACATGAAGCAAATAATTTAAAAAAATTATGATCAAAATAAAAAAAAATATTTTTTTTTAACAAAAATTGTTTGTTTTTGTATTAAAATTGGAAAAAATTAACAATATTAAAAGCTTAATTATGCAAAGAATGTAGTCATATTCAATATGTAATAAAATCTCTTTAAATAAATTCATAAATCTGGAAATTATAAGGAAATAAATAAAATTTTAAAGCAACACCTATGATTTATAATAATCATGTTTTTTTACAAAAAAGCTAATAACTTCTAAACTGATATAGTAATTAAACAAACTTAAACAGCTTTTAAAAGCCAGGACCATAGGCTTTTTTAGGATATAGCCCACTTGTTGAAGTAATATAAAAAAGTTTTAAATTTGAAGCACAAACTAAAAAAAAATGTTTCAATTTAAAAAAAAAAAAAAAATTGTATTCTGAAATCAGGATAAATAGACAATTTTTAAAGATAAATTATGTCAAAATGTATTTGTATATAAAGCATATAAAAATCTCTTTGAATATTTGGCTAAATCTGGAAATTTTAAAAGAATTATAAAAATTGTAACATGTGACGTATGATTAATATTAATTATGGCTTTTATCACAAAAAAGCTAATAACTTCCAAACTAATATATCAACAAGAATTATAAAGTTTTTTAAAGCCAGGGCTCATAGGTATTTTATAGGATTTATTATGTTTTCTAAAATGCTATTAAAATACAAAATTTGAAGAAATTATTTAAAAAAAAAAAATATTTTACTTTTTAATAAATCAAAAAAATTATAAAAAATTAAATCATAGATATAAACAATATAAAAAAATTTAATTAAAGAAAAACAGTTTAAACATAAATTGTAAAAAAAAAATTTATAAATCTTGACCTTATAAGGAAATAATAAAAAAATAAAAAATGCGTATGATTAATATTAATTACAGCATTTTTCCTAATAAAGCTTATAGCTTTAAAACAAATAAAGGTATTAGATTGATCGTAAATGTTTTTGAAAGCTGTGACTATAAGTTATTTGACAGCAGAAGTCAACTATTAAAAATAGTAAACCAAATATTAAATTTGAGTAGAAGAATATTTTGCAAAATAATTTTTAAGTTTTAAAATTTCACAAAAATAAAAAAACTGCAAAAATTTAATAGTAAAAATATAACAAAATTAATAAAATTTAATTAAAGAATCTTAATTTAACCATAAAATCTAAAACAATCAATAAATTTTACAAGTTTAAAGACATAAAAACAGTTTTAAAAGGAAACGTATGATTAATAAAGGAATTTTTCCGAATAAAGCTTATAACATCAAAACTAATGGAGGTTTTAAATATTTAGTAAATGTTTTGGAAAGCTAAAACTCTAAGCTATTTGCGAGCATATTAGGAGAAAAACAAATTTCTAAAAAAAATTTAAATTTTTTAATTTAAAAAAAAAAAAAAAAAACAGGAAAATTTAAAAGCAGTAATGTAATAAAATAAAGTATATTTAAGAAAATAAGCTAAATTTTAACAAAAAGAAAACAAAAAATACTAAAAAATCCTATAGATTCAGAAATTATACAGCAATTTACGATTTTTAAAATGGTGGCGTATGATTGATATTAATTAAGACTTTTTTCACACGACAACAAATAATTCTCTGACTAAAAGAAATTTTAAACTAATTTTAAATGTTTTAGAAAGCAAAGACTTAAAGCTATATAATAGCATTAATTAGCTTATTAAAATAACACCAAACAATCTAAATATGAGCAGGAAAATAAAAACATATTTTTCTGGAAAAATTTTCAAAACAGGAGAAAAACCTGAAAATTTTGCTTTTTGAAAACATAAACGTGGCACAATTTATACGATTTTATGAAATATTAAAATGTCGTTATAAAAGAAGCCTATGAAACTTAACAAAATCTTATAGATTTAGAAATATTAAAGCAATGTTACAATTTTCAAATGGTGGCGTATGATTGATATTAATTATGACATTTTTCACACGACAACGACTAAATCCCAAACTAAAAGAGATTTTAAACTAATTTAAAATGTTATATAATATCATTAAATAGCTTATTAAAATAGTACCAAAAAATCTAAATATGAAAAAAGAAAAAAAATATTTTAATTCTAATTTATTCGACCTTTTTATTTATTTTTAATTTTTCTAATTTATTGAGCTTTAGGTCAACTTTTATATTTAATAGTTTTTATTTTATTTCCAATATTTCGCTACTTCATTGAGTAGCATCTTCAGGGAAACAATTTAAATAATTAACAATATACATATATAATAACAAAATGTTTGAAATAAATATTTTTGAGAAATTTTCAAAACAGTACGAAAACTTGAAATGCTGCTTTTTAAAAACAGAAACCTTGCACAATTTATAAAATTTTGTGAAATATTAAAATTTTAAAAATATTTTTTTGGAAAAATTTTCAACACAGGACAACAACACCATGAAAATTCGGCTTTTTGAAAACAAAAACGTTGCACTATTTAAACAATTTTGTGAAATATTAAAATATCTTTATAAGAGTAGCACAAGAAACTTATAGATTTAGAAATTATAAAGCAATATTACAATTTTCAAATGGTGGCGTATGATTGATATTAATTATGACTTTTTTCACAAGACAACTAATAAATCCCTAACTAAAAGAGATTTCTAACCAATTTAAAATGCTTTAGAATGCTAAGACTTTAATATATATAATAGCATTAAATAGTATATTAAAGTAGTGTCAGAAAATTTTAAATATAAGCAGAAAAAGATAAAAATTTTTTTTAACAAATTTTCAAAACAGGAGATAAACAAAAAAATTATGCTTTTTGAAAACACAATCGTTTCACAATTTAAAAAATTTTATTATAAAAGAAGCACAGGAAACTTATTATGTTCGATTTATAGTAATAATCTAAAACATTATTGTTTTATCACATAAAAACTTTAAAATACCAACGAAATTAATAATGAAAACCTTAATATTTATTAAATTATATAAAAACATAAGAATTCAAGAACGTTTTCTTTAATTTCCATTTAATGTGCCTCATTGTATTTCTCATAAAAATTTAGATTAAATCGTATTTTCATTTGCTGTCTACTTGATGTTTATGATTTTGTCATGACAACCATAAAATACATATTTATTTATTTTGTTTCCTCTGCTCTTTGAAGTAACTAAGACTCCACTTAAAGGCAATTGTGGCAATGACATTTTAAAGTACCAACTGAGTACTTTGACAGGTGACAATTGTTAAAGATTTTAAAGGCTGCAGCGAAAATATGAATTGTCATTTAACAAAAAAAAAAACAGATGATAAAGAGACAATGACATGTAAGAATTGTGAGAGGGAGGCAGTTACAAGTGCAAGAATAATTTAACTTTGTTTTGAAGTAACAAGAAAAGGGTTAGAAAATAGAAATTTTAATAAAATTTGAGGGCATACTTTTAGGGGTGAAAATTTTAAACACTTTTTCAAAAAAGCATTTAAAGAAAATATAAATATTATAAGTTTTTTTAACTTTTAGGGTATATTTGAATGAAAATTTAATTTAATTTATATTGAGTTTTTCTTTAAAGCCATTTAATTTATATTACAAATCCTTATTTGTTTTAATTTTCATAATAATACCTAAACTTTTTTTTTCACTTTATATGGTTTTACAATATTTTCCTGTTCACTCAGGCATGACCATGCATTTTAACGTGACCATGAATACTCTCAATTTTCCCCCCATTTCTATTAGATTAAGACCACAATGTGCTAAAAAAAAAACGAGGAGTTCCTCACATCCTATTGCCACAAAAAAGTGTCAAAAATATTATGCGTAGTTCTGTTACACCTCCCGTCCTAACTCCCCCCTTTAACTTTTTGAACACAATGTATTCCATTTTAGTATCCCCCCCTCCTCATAAATTTCCCTTTTAGTAAATGAAGTGTAAATATTTTTTATGTTATTTCTTAGTGCTTTTGTTTCACACAATTGAATTAAACGTGGACGAAAATGTTTAGTCGTTTAGTAGTAGTATATTTTTGTTAGTAAATTAGTAACAGATTTTTATTTAATTTTCGATAGAAAACCAAAAAAAAAGCCAAAAATATTGAATATTGAAAAGCAAACAACCGAAACAGTTTAATGAACTTGAATTTGTATAGAAAACACTGCTACATAACACCTTCCAGCGGTGGCTAGTGAGACTTGAAGGTGTCTCTACTAAATTCACCATGATGGTTGAGAGCTAAACTGTAAGGGGAGTTTACGTTTAGCTGAGACAACAATCTATAAAAAAGCTTGAGAGTTTAAAATTTATTATTTATTCAACTTTTTACGTTCAAGATTTAAGAGTAATGTTGAGTTTATTGGGAATTTAAGAGTTTTTAAAATATTTTTTGTTTTATGCAGATTTGTATGTAGTATTTTTAGGAAATACAGAGAAAACTTAAATTTTTTTAGGAAATATCCCAATTCACAACCGGTGTTGTATAGTTGTATAATTTTTTAATTTTTTTGTTTTCGAAAGTTTTGTTTGAAAAATATGTTTTTACTTTACAACGGTTTGCCAAACGTTTTTATTTTACTAAAATTTTAAAATCAATCAAGCATTTCATTCCTCATCAATCATGTTTACTAAACTTATTGAAGAACTGAAGATTGCTGAGGTGCTAAAATTGCTAATTATCTAAATTACTTCTTATTTTTTTTATTGAATTAATAAAAATAGAATTTTTACAAAAAGTTTCAAAAGTTTTAAAGTTTTTTTATTAATTAATATTTTAATTAAAATACATATTCAAAAAAGAAAAATTTATTTTTTTTTTTTAATTTTCACAAAGTTTACTATAAACAGAAATTTATATGAAAATAAAATATTTTTTTTCCAAAAAAATTTGAATTTTTAAAAATTTCAAAATTTTCTAAAAAGATTTTGAAAACTTTTGTATAGAAATTTTGAAATTTTTAAAAATTCCAATTTATTTTTTTTTTTAATTTTAAAATTTGTATACAAAAGTATTCCAAATCGTTTCAGAAAAATTTGAAATTTTTAAAAATTCCAATTTTTATTAAAAAAAATATTTTATTTTCACAAAATTTACAAATAAAAAATATATTAACAAAAAAATTTCAAAATTTTTATTATTGAATTTCAAATTTCCAAGTTATCATAATTTTTAGTTTTCAAAATCTTAAGAAAAAGATAATTTTTAAATTATTTTATAAAATTTATAAAAAAATATTTTAAATTATAAGAATCCATTTCAGAGATTCTCAACATTTTGTAAATGTTAAAAGATTATTTTTTTATTTTCACAAAAATATAAAAATTGTTTTCCATTTAAAAAAAAATTTAAAATCTTTTTAAATTTTTTTTTCAACTCCATTTTTTTATGCCACAAATTCTATATAAATTTGTCTTTTGTTTAAACAATATCTATGTTTCAAAACCCTTTATTTTACCAAAATAAATAAAAAAATTAAATTTTTAACAAACATTTTTTCACAAAAGTTTCACAAAAAAAAAAAAAAAAGTTTTAAAAAATTTGAGAAAAAAAATGTTTAATATTTTTACAAAAATTTTCAAAATCTGGTTTACAAAAATTCTATCAAAAAATTTCAAAATACAAAAAATTTTTTACACAAAATTCAAATTTTTTTTGTAAAATTTTGAAAAAGTATTTAAAAAATTTTTAAATTATTTTTTAAAAAAATTTCAAAATTTAATTTTTTTTTTTCATTTTCAAAACAATACTTAATTTTAAAAATTCTTTAGTGAAAATTACTGAAAGTTTTAAAACCTTGATAATCCGGACGGCGTTAATCCGGATTATTCGGTAATCCGGACATCAGTTTTCATTACATTGTGTACTCTATAATCCGGATTGAATGCATGTTTATAACCTTTTAATCCGGATTTCATACAAACTTTGGAAAAAGGTTTGAACAGTTCTCGACAAACAAAATTGAATTACTATTTTACCAAGACAAATAAATAGCTTTAATATTTTTATTGTTATTATCATTGTAGAATTGAAATATGTTAATAATTTTTTTAAAAAAAAGTACATTAAATGATACATAAATATAATATATCATTGGATATGTGTTTTAAAAGCATTTTTAATACAAGAACAATGTTAAAAATTTTATTCGGTAGTCCGGATAATTTGATAATCCGAACTAGGTTCTGCTGTATAAACATATTTTTACTACAATTATCAAAATCTTAGTAAAAATCTTAAAAAATATATTAATTTTTTTAAATTTCAAAAAACTTTATTTGAAAAAAAATTTCAAATACCAAATTTTTTTAAAAATTTTAAAATCTTACTAGAAAAATTTTGAAGATAGTATGTATTTAAAATTTTTCACAAAAATTTTTAAAATATTTTCTGAAAAAATTTGAAATTATTTTTTAAAAAAATTTCAAAACTAAAAAACAAACATTATTTTTTTTTAATTTTTAAAACAGTATTTCAAGTTTTAAAATTATTTACTGAAAATTTTATTTTCAAATTTTTTTTTTACAAATTTTAAAAAATATCAGTAAAGAAATATTAAAATCTATGTACATATATGTACAACAATTTTCAAAATCTTAAAAATATATTTCGATTTTATTTGAATTTCAAAAAATTTTAAATTTGTTTAGGAATTTTATCAAAAAATTTCGAAATTACAAAAAAATTTAAATTTTTATAGAATTTATAACAAAAAAAAAATTAAAAATACAAAAAAGTATACATTTGAGAAATTTCAAATTTCAAAGTTTTTTTTAGTATTGAATATATGCCTTTTTTAGAATCTTCAGAAAAAGCTATTTTTTGTATTATTTTATAAAATTTATAAAAAAATACATTTTTAAATGTTGAAAATAGTTTTTAAAAAATGTTCAATATCTTAAAAAAAATATATAGAATTTTCTTAATCCAATAAAGTTTTGTTAAAATAAATTTTTAAATTTAAAAAAAAAAAATGAAAATATTTAAAAAAAAATTTTGAAAATATTTAAAAAAAAATTTAAATTATTTTTGAAAAATTTTCAATATCTTTTAAAAACTAAAAAAAAAATTAAATTCAATAAATTTTCTAGAAAATTGAATTCTTAATCAAAATATTTTTTACAATAGTTTTGAATATTTTTTTTTTAATTTCAAAACATAAAAAAAATTATGGAATATAGGTTTGGTTAAAAATTAAATACTAAAATAAAATAAATAATAAAATTTTTAAATTTTGAAAAATTTTCAATATCTTTTAAAAACTAAAAAAAAATTACATCCAATAAATTTATTAGAAAATTTAATTCTTAATAAAAATATTTTTAAATTTTTTACAAAAGTTTTGAAAATATTTTTTCTTTTAAATTTCAAAAAAAAAAAAATATTTTCTAATACACACAGAATCAAACTTCTCTAAATCTTTGAAAAAATTTTCCAAAATTTCGTAACAGAAATTTCAAAATTTTACCTAAGTTTTTTTAATAGATTGCTATTGACAAAATTTTAATAATCTCTATTACCATGACTAATTCTTTTAAAATGTTCCCCCAAAAAAATTGATTATAAAACTAAACCAAGCAAAACAAAATTGTTTAAAACTATAAAAAAAAAAATTCATATTTTTTAATCCACTACTTCTTTCATAATGATAATTCGATTTACAACTTGGCGTTTTGATTGTTTTGTTGTTTAGTTTGTTGATAAGTAATTATTAAAAACATGGCACAAATATTCAATTCATGATTTTACCCCGGTAACCAAGTCAGCGTCAAAGGCAGTCAGTTAGTATAGTAAGTGAGTCGTGCTTTTACATGTGAAATCTTTTAAAGAAATCAAAAGACAACAAAATGACGCAAAAAAACAGGCAGGCAAGGCAGTGTGTGTGCTGGATGTTTCTACCCCACACTTGTGTTCAATGGTTTGTAAACAAGTGCCTTTGTGCTGTAGAGAAACTATAGTTGGTAATAAAGACTGATTATGGAAGAATATTTAATTTAAAATAAAAAAATGTTTTAATAAAATAAATTATATAGATTTGTAATGTAGCAGTCAGTTCTTAGAATATTCACACAGCAACAAGGCTACCAGTATTGCTATAACATATATGAAATGAAATGCTACTTTTGTAGCCCTAAAGCTTTTAATACAAATCTTGTTATTGTAAATAAAAACTGTTGCTATTATTGCTTCTAACTTATGATATATTTGCTATTAGTATATAGTTGCTATTAAATACATAAGTTTGCTATTAGCTGTGTAACTGCTACTGCTACTTTTGTAGCCCTGAAGCTTTTAATTCAAATCTTGCTTTTGTAAAGAAAACCTGTTGCTATTATAGCTTCTAACTTATGATACATTTGATATTAGTATTATTACTACAAAATTAAGTTTGCTATTGTTACTACAAAACCTATATCTTCTAGTGTTCAACTACAACAGCTATTAGTGTGCTACTACTATAAGTAAGTATGATATTAGTGTTATAATTGCTCCTGCTGCTATTGAAGCCCTATAACTTTCAATGCGAATCTTTGCTGTCTGTTATAGTTGCTATTATAACAACTACTATTAATGCTATTAAATACATATGTTTGCTATTAGCTGTATAATTGCTCTTGCTACTTTTGTAGTCCTAAAGCTTTTAAATCAGAGCTTGTATTGTGCTATTATTACTATGTAACATCTAGACTGCTATTAATGCTATTTCGAATACTATTTATGCTATTATTACTATTACTACTTCAGCTATTTATTTAACCTCATTTAAAAATGTTCATTAAACTTCCTTTATAGCGAACTTCATTAATTCTTTATAAAATCCCTCTGTGTATAAAAGTTTCTTGCAAAATATCTTTGATTTTTTTTTTGCTGATTTTTTTTTTCCTATAATTTAATACAGTTTATAAACATGATGTTGTCATGTTGTGTGTTTGAAAGAATGAATGAATGAATATGAAATTTAATAGTAGCTGGGGCTCGTATGCCAGGTCTTAAGTGAGCGTAGGCGTTTCATAGTATTAGTTTTGTATTACCACATAAAAAAGCAGCCATAGATAGTAGTGATATACATATATGTATTTGCCTGCACATTGTAAAATACTCGTAATTTCATAAAATCAATTTCATTCGTATGAGTTATTAAATATTGCATTTACAATGAATGATATAGAATTGAAATCATTCATTCATTTACTTTATTTTATTTTATTTTGCTCAACAACACAGCGATTGTGTGCAAGATATCAGTTTGCCATGAAATCTATTTAAGCCAGATACTTTTTTTGTACCCTCCCCTGTCAGTTTATTGTTTTGATGTGTGTTTCTGTCTTGTCTCAATGTGTGACATTTCAAATGTTTGCTATTGATTTAAACAGTTTTTGATTATAAAGGGAAATGCTCATAAAGAAATCAAAAAAAAATATTTAATCAATTTGTCTTGTTTTAATGATTTTCATATAAATGTATTTATTGAACAGAAAAGGGTGGTTTTCAAGAATTTTTTTGTTCCCAGAAACCTGTTGGTTTTCTGTGTTTAGGTGTCATTACTATCTTGTGGCAGCTACCTACAGTTTTAAAAATTTTAAAACAAATTTCATGTAAAATAAATTTGCAACAAGTTTCGCTTTCATACTAAAGAAAAAAAAAACTAAAATGGAAAATGCCAAATGAACACTTGCTGGTTTCAAAAAAAAAAAAAAAATAAAAAAAAAATGAATAACAAAAACAAGTACATATACGCCTTTGCCAGAAATCTTTAGTTAATTTAATAACAAACAAACAAACAAGTTTTTCATTTTAGCAAAAGTTTAAAAATAAAAATTTTTAATGAATGAATACACGTTACTCTTAATAATTTCGAAATAGCAAAAGACTAATTGTTGCTTTTTTTTCGAAATTCTTTTAACCACTCGTCGTACTTACTTATAATTTTCATTGTCATTATTATTGTCTAGCAAAGATGATAATGATATTTAATGGTTTTAAAAGGGAGGTGTTTTTTTTCCCATTTAGCATCCTTGAAAAGCTTTTAAAAGAGCATAATTTGACACATAAAGTGACATTGCTTGACTATTTTACCACACACACACACACACGCGCTGCCAAAGTTCAGTTCAGGAATGTTTGTGCAAATTCAACGTCATGCGCTCTAAGGCTTAAATAACTATCAAAGAACTTTAAATGGAGTTTTTAGAAAAGTTTTTGCCATTTTTATTAGAGTTTATAAAAGTTAAAATGAAGACACAAACAATGTCATGAACAAAAGTCAATGAGAAAATTTTTAATTATAAAGAGAGATTAAGCCTGGAGATTATGGCAAAAATAAAATTACACTATTTTTCTTTATTATAAAATACTTAACAAACTAATAGCAGCTATGCAACTACTATTTTTGCTATTACGAAATTAAATTGCTATGAACACTGTCATTAATTCTTTATGAATTGTATGGATTGAAAGAATCATACAAATTGGTTCATAAATGAACAAGTTCTCTGGTTCTAGTGGAATTTTTCATATCGCATTAAAATGTTTAGCTTTAATACAGTTGTAAATACAATAATATACAAATTATTTATCAGCAACGCCTACTTTCAAGAGGGCGTGGCTTTAAATTGCAAATATGTTTGGCTATATATCTGATGCTAAGTTCTGTAATAACAAACTTATTTACATAACAGTAATAGTAGCAGATGTTGTAATAGTGGTTATGGAAACAGAAATAGCAAAATGCTATTTTGTAGTACTATTTTTATACCCTTTACCATGAGTGGCAAGGTTATGTAATTTATACATTTTTCATTTCTGACCCCACAAAGTATATACATATATTCTGGATCGTAGCCATGTCCGTCTCATCATGTGTATGTTGAAATCAACTTTCCGTAGCCCCCAAATAACTTACATACATGATTCATACATCAATATATCTGCTATATACCTGGTTCGGTTGCTATTTAAAATCAAGAAAATCGGACCACAAATGGCTGAGATATAAGGAAAAAACCAGGACAACCTAGATTTTTGGTCTGGATTACTAAGTCTTTACTATAGACAATATGGATATCTAATGCTACATATTTCAAAATCCATTACAACGACGTGTATAATGCATAGTGAGTTGGACCTACAATGGGCCAAAATCGGGAAAAATATTTTTTAACCCGAATTTTTTTTTTCAACAAAATTTTTTTTGTCATACATTTTATTCGATAATAAATTTAAAAAAATAATTTGGAAAAAAAATTAAAAAATTTTGAAAAAAAAAAAATTAAAAATTTTGAAAAAAATTTTAAAAATCGATTTTGAATAAAACAAAATTTAATTTTGTTTACATAAAAAATTTTATTTTAAAGTATTATACTAATAATACTTTGTAGTTTAAACCCCTTATTCATAATAAATATTTTTTAACCCGATTTTTTCAACGTAAAATTTTTTTTTTATACATTTTATTCGATAATACATTTAAAAAAAATAATTAAAAAATTTTGAAAAAAAAAATTAAAAAATTTTGAAAAAAAAAATTAAAAAATTGATTTAAAAAAAAAAAAATAATTTTGTTTACCTATACTAAAATACTTTGTAGTTTAAACCATAGAGAAACTAGAAAAAAACTCAAACAAAAACATTAATCAAAAAGGTTACACATACGAGTGTTGTTTTTGTTTTCACATAGTTTTTTTTACTAATACATTCTCAACACTTAGGTTTTTGACAACTGAGTTAGGTCTTTGACAGGAGAGTTTCCGATCTATGTGTATTTATCTATGGTTTAAACCCCTTATTCATAATAAATATTTTTTAACCCGATTTTTTCAACGTAAAATTTTTTGTCATACATTTTATTCAATAATAAATCTAAAAAAATAATTTTGAAAAAAAAAAAATTAAAAAATTTTGAAAAAAATTTAAAAAATCGATTTGAAAAAAAAAAAATTAATTCTGTTTACCTAAAAATTTTTATTTTAAAGTATTAAACTAATAATACTTGTAGTTTAAACCCCTTATTCATAATAAATTTTTAAATTTATCAAAGGTTTATAAAACACATAATGTATGGAAATTATGTTTTATAAACCTTTTATAAATTTAAAAATTGTATATGAATAAGGGCGTAAGGTAAGTGTTAAGTTATCCCTACAATAGCAATAGAAACAGTTGGCAAAGATTTATGGTCTTAATTTATAAAACGAGAGGACAAACGTTAAACAAATTTTGTATGGAAAATATTCAAGTTTCAAAACTTTTTCCCAGTATTCTTCATACAAATTGTTTACGTTTCCAAACGCTTCGTTTTATAAAATGTGGCCATTAGATTTAAACAATTTAAGGCTCCAACAGCAGTGTAGGAGCAGTTATAGCACTAGTATCAAACATATTTGGGGATTCACATGGTCTGCTATTAGATCATATATATTATGATAGCTTAAACACATTTTTGTTGTGTTTCAAACAATTTCCTTAAGACAACGTTGAATTTCCTTCTTCTAAATGGTTGTTTAAGGGCTTATTGACACAAACATTAGGCTTCAAATAACTTGATAGGAAAAACTCCCATGGAGATAAATCGCACAATCTAGGGGGCTTATGCTGATAACCGAATAGGGAGAGTAAACTACCAGGAAATGTCTCAGGTAGTATTTAAATAGTTTCATGTCAATCATCACATCAATATCGTTCCATTTAGGCAGAAAGAACTACATATGTTATCATGTTGCGACATAGAGCACCAGTAACAGTGACTGCTTATCAGCCTCTGTTCGAAAAAGTGCTCAAATTCGCTACAAACTCTGATACGTTGTAAATCCATTTACTAGTCGTGGGTTCTCTGAACCCCAATTGCAGCAATTTTGATAGTTAACGCAGCCATTACGGTGAAAATGTGATTCATCGTTTAGGATGATTTCACTCGAAGAATTAGCATGAACGAACTCTCTTCGCTATGCAGGGTCATTAGGCTTCAGTGTCGTTGGACTTCCTGAACGTTGTCGTGGGCTTCCTGAAATACACATAGATAGGAAACTCTCCTGTCAAAGACCTAACTCAGTTGTCAAAAACCTAAGTTGTCAAAAACCTATGTTTTTTTTTTAATACATTTTACTAATACATTGTCACCACTTAGGTTTTTGACAGCTGAGTTAGGTCTTTGATAGGAGAGTTTCCTATCTATGTGTATTTATCTACGCTTGGTACTATTTAAGATATTTGTTGCGAGGTCTAAGTTATGTGTACTTATTTTGAGTATTTGACAACTGAGTTAGGTCTTTGACAGCAGAGTTTCCTATCTATGTGTATTTATCTACACTTGGTACTATTTAAGATATTTGTTGCGAGATCTAAGTAATTTGTCTATTATCATTTTAAGTTTATTATAATATAAATAACTTTTAACACATAAAAAAGCATTTGTATTGCTTATGCCGTTATAATTCTGCAAAAATTCAAACTGTAAAGCTTTTACCAAAAGCTTTTCTCTAACAAAAAAATTCACCTCAAACATGTTGAGTAAAATAATTCAAATTACAACTCTCTTAAAGAGAAAAAGCTTACAATTATTAGAGTGTTACACTCTTAACATACAAACAAAACAACAAAAAATTGTCTCTAATTTTTCGAACATTGGACAATAACATTTGTTGCCGAAGGAAACCACCCTGAAAACGTATTTTGACTATCGGTTGGTGCGGTCGCAAAAATATTTAATATAATTGCTGGTCTCAAAATTAAAACGAGATATTCTTAATAATAAATATAAAAAAATATACGTTATATGGAAAAAAATATAAAATAAAATTAAAAAAATTTATGAAATAAAATTTCAACTCATTTGAGAAAAAAATTTTGTTAAAATTTTGAAATGCTTTAAAATTAAGTGTCCTTTTTGTTGCCTCAAACCTTGTGTTTTCAAGAAAAAAATTTGCTTGTTTTGAACAGTTTTTTTGTTTTTTGTTTTTTTTCGTTTGTAAGAAGTGCTTTAACCTTTTGGGCAAATATTTAAATAAAGGCTTGTATAGTTTTAGACGAGTGAAGAAGTGTATGTGCAAATATAAGCTTGTTTAACCAAAAAAAAAAATACAAGAAAACGTTGCATATTTTAAGGCTGACAAGCTCATAGTATTTAAAGAGAGTATAAGTGTGTAATAAAGCAAGCATTTTTCAAATTAAAAATTCAAATATTAAAAAACAAATAAAGTTACAAGTGTTTAACAAAGAAAACTAAATAAAAAAATTTCATTAAAACAGAAAGAAATTAACAAATTATACAGAAAAATTCCAGCAATTAAACAATTTCTTACTAAGGATACTCCTATATGATGCTTTTCATCGCAACCGTGTGAAGGTAAAGGTCAAGTTTGTTACAAAGTTCTGAAAATTGTAAAAAATTCGTTGCAGAAATGTACATACATACATATGTATGCAGTTGTTAATAGCAAAATAGTTGTAGGAGTGTTGCCAGTATATTTAGGAGTGTTCTTGCTGTTCAGCCATCCAAATCAATATTGCAACTTTTGTATGGCTGGTGATGATGATGATGCTGCTACTTGTGCTATAGCTGGCATTGTTTCCCAAGTATAAAAACTAAAATAACGAGGTTTTTATTGTTAAAAACTATACATATGTAGGTGCTTGTAAAAACCATTAAAAACAAAAAAATAATACATATGTAATACATATATGTGAAGGTTTCAGCTGTTGAAGGTAGGTTTTATTAAGGCTTAAAAGACTTGCTCTTAAAAGTATGCTACAAAAAAGGGAAATCAACTACACAAAAAAAAAAACAACAAAAATTTATGATTAAACATAAAAACAAATAAATTCAAGGTTCATTTATGTAAAAGCAAAGAGAAAATTAAAGAAATCTAATAAAGCTACCAAATGGAAGCATACTTTTAGGAGGCTAAATAATATAGTACACAAAAATCTTAATTTAGGTATATTTTAATAAATACAAAACCAATCTACACCAAACTTAGAATATTAATAGAGAAGAAGTTAGACTTTTACAATATTATCAAAGAAATTATCAAAATCAAACACAAAGAGTGCTACTTTAACTCAAAGTTATTTATATCTTAAAAAAGAAGCATCTATTAATTTAAAAGATTTTTATGTATTTGATTAAGGAAATTTCTCATAAAATCTTAAAGTATCTTTAGGCAAGAAATTAAGCTTTCAGAATATAATAAGCGGGGTTAACATACTTAAATACACAGGGCCATATAGCCAGCCAAAGTTTAACACCTCCACTGTGAACAACTTTTACAAAATACAAACCGTTGTTAAAAAACTTGTTCTAACAATTTGTAGAAAACTTATGAAATCAACAGAAAATAAGTTAGGCTCTCTTCATATTACTTGCTTAGGTAGCTTTCTTAAACTTAGCGGGCTTTGCACAAACACAAAGTTTAGCAACTCCATTAAATGATTATGAAAATTGTAACATTTTTCTACTAATAAAGATATGTTTAATATTTAGCTGATCTTCATGAAACTTTGTATAACAAAAGAATAGGTATTTAGCTTTCAAAATGTGAAACAAATAGATAACACACTTAAAGCCAAACGTGGCCAAAAGTAAAATCCGGTAGCAAAAATGTTCAAGACTCTGGACTTTTATGATTTTTTGAATATTGCTAATTTGTAAACAGTTTTAAAAAGTATACTTAATAACCTTTTAAATGATATATAATATAATAAGTCTATGTTATCATTTTCTAATGTAAAGTTGGTGCAGTTAGAAACGATTGGTTTAAGTAAAATTTTTCATTGTGGTTGTTTTGTAGAAAAATTTGTTAAGGAGTTTTGAATATTGAAAATGTTTAAATAGTTTTAAAAAGTAGACACTATTTCCTATTTAATGATATATAATATAATAAGTCTATGCTATCATTTACTATTGACAAGTTAGTGCAGCTACAAACGATTGCTTTAAGTAAAATTTTTCATTGTGGTTGTTTTGTATAAAACTCTTTTATGAATTTTTGAATATTGCAAATGTTTAAACAGTTTTATAATCTAGACATTATTTCCTATTTAATGATATATAATATAATATAACTAAGTTAACATTTACTAATGTAAAGTTAGTGTAGCTACAAACGATAGCCCTAAGTAAAATTTTTCATTGTGGTTGTTTTGTACAAAACTCTTTTATGAATTTTTAAATTTGAAAAGTAGACTTAATAATCTTTTAAATGATATATAATATAATAAGTCTAAGTTATCATTTACTAATGTAAAGTTAGTGCAGCTACAAACGTTTGCTTTAAGTAAAATTTTTCATTGTGGTTGTTTTGTATAAAACTCTTTTATGAATTTTTGAATATTGCAAATGTTTAAACAGTTTTATAATCTAGACAGTATTTCCTATTTAATGATATATAATATAATATAACTAAGTTAACATTTACTAATGTAAAGTTAGTGTAGCTACAAACGATAGCCCTAAGTAAAATTTTTCATTGTGGTTGTTTTGTACAAAACTCTTTTATGAATTTTTAAATATTGGAAATGTTGAAACATTTTTGAAAAGTAGACTTAATAATCTTTTAAATGATATATAATATAATAAGTCTAAGTTATCATTTACTAATGTAAAGTTAGTGCAGCTACAAACGTTTGCTTTAAGTAAAATTTTTCATTGTGGTTGTTTTGTATTAAACTCTTTTAAGAATTTTTGAATATTGGAAATTTTTTAACTGTTTTAAAAAGTAGACACTATTTCCTATTTAATGATATATAATATAATAAGTCTAAGTTAACATTTACTAATGATAAGTTAGTGCAGCTACAAACGTTTGCTTTAAGTAAAAGTTATCATTGTGGTTGTTTTGTATAAAAGTCTTTTAAGAATTTTTGAAAATTGAAAATGTTTAAATAGTTTTAAAAAGTAGATACTATTTCCTATTTAACGATATATAATATAATAAGTTTAAGTTAACATTTACTAATGTAAAGTTATTGCAGCTATAAACGTTTGCTTTAAGTAAAATTTTTCATTGTGGTGGTTTTGTATAAAACACTTTAATGAGTTTTTGAATATTGAAAATGTTTAAATAGTTTTAAAATGTAGACACTATTTCCTATTTAATGATATATAATATAATAAGTCTAAGTTAACATTTACTAATGTCAAGTAAGTTTAGCTACAAACGTTTGCTTTAAATAAAAGTTTTCATTGTGGTTGTTTTGTACAAAACTCTTTTATGAATTTTTGAATATTCGAAATGTTGAAACATTTTTGAAAAGTTGACTTAATAACCTTTAAAATGATGTATAACAAGTCTAAAATTTATTTTATTTATGGCAATTTATTGGAGTCACAAGTAGCACTACTTAGCAAAATTGGTTATTCTTGTGGTTTTACACAAAAATCTATTTTGAATTTTTAAATTCTAAAAATTTGTAATTACTTTTGTAAAGTCTACACAATTTCCTTTTTAATGATATATAAAATGCCTTAGTTATATTCTTCATCCAATATAAAAAAGTCACCAAAAACACAACTCAGTAAATTAAAAAAAAAAAATTTGTCTGCTTGTTTTTCATAAAACACTTTTATGAATTATTAAATAATGGAAAATTTTTTGAAAAATACACCCATTTTCTTTTTAATGATATATAATATACCTTAGTTACATTTTACACACAATATAAAAAAGTCACCAGTAAAACAACTCAGGAAATTTTTTTTATTCTACATATTTGGCATCAAAGTCTTTTATGAATTATTAAATATTTCAAAATTGTAATTACTTTTGTAAAGTACACACAATTTCCTATTTAATGATGTATAATATGTCTATGTTATCCTTTATACATGTTAAATTATTGACATCACAAGTAGCTTCACTTAAAAAAAAATTCAATTCTCAAGTTTTCTTACTGTTTTTAATAAAAAGTTAACAAAAACAAATAAATTTGTCTTATATTATATCAATTTTGTTTAAATTTCTTTTATAAAACCCTATTTAAATGAATTACTTTACATGGTTTTAATACTAATTAGAATTATGTAGCATACTTTTGTGGTTATTGCAAGTATAAACAAAACTATAGCCTAAAGTGTAGGAGTTTAGTAATAAAATGTTATTATTGTTAATAAAAATATTATAGAAAGTTTTAATTCGTGTAATTAAAGGATTTCTTGGTAAAAATATGTAATTTTTTTTTTAATATTCCAGCAAGTGCTTTAACATAAACATTTATTATACTAATACTTTAATTAGAAAAACAACTAATTAAAATTTTGTTTAACAATAAAATCATAAACATATTAAAAACATTTGCATCAGCCTAAAACATAACATTTCTTAGACAAACAAAATATTACGAGCCATTACTAAAACAACAATTTTGTTTATGAAAAATTTTAATATAAAATATGAGACCTGAGGATATAATACTTAAAATTGTGTAGCCTACTTTTATGAATAAAATTAATAATAAAAAAATTGTAGCATACTTTTAGGATTTCTTTAATTTCTACAATTTTCCTGATTTCCTTTAAATACTTACTTTACCTTTAACTATTTTAAAGTATATATTTCATTTATTTGTTGATTATCCTTGTCGTTTGGCAACTTTATTACAAAAAACTGTCATCTATGACACACAAATTTCCTATTTCATGCTTATTAGCTCACAACTTACAGTTCATTAGTTAACAACTACTAGCACTAACTCACTCACTCCCCTCTGGAATTTTTTTTTTCTTTTTTTTTTCAGCACATAATGTTATTTTCTTTTAACATTATTTTCTTCCCTTGCCAGGCTACCAACTAACTACATAAAATTGTTATTTGTAATGTATTTAAGGGCTAAAAACAGCAAAGAAGGAACAGGCATAATTAAACGTTTAATTTAAGAGCAATGAACTCATGTTCAAGAAGTTAAAACAGGATATACAAAAACATTTACAAGAAACAATATTAAAAAAAGAGAAAGAACATTAAACAATATATCCTTCTATAAAACAACAAGAAATAAAAATAACTCTCATTAAAATGTGTCTTTAATACAAATGCGCCTAAAACTAATGGTTCAATTTCGATGTTTGAGTGTTAGCATATTTTTAGGGGTTCGGAGGAGTGTGTTTCAAAGTACATACTTTATTTATGGCCTCATTGTATGTTAATAATGGCGGGAAAACCAAACAAAGACTTTACCAAGACAATTTTGCTTAACATGCAATTATTTTCAGGCCAAAAAAAAGAGATAGGAGAAAAAAATAACATGAGAAAGAAATTACAATACAAATTCCTTAAAAACAAATTTATTGGGTAAATAGAGCACAAGTGGCTTATGTATTTCATATTCTAAACATAATTTAAGTTAGAATTATTAGAAAGGGTTTTATTGAATTATAAGTGCCATAAAAAAACACAACCAGAAAGAAAAAATTTACTTACAGGCATAGCTTGTGACTCTCATAAAAAGCCTTGTGTAAGAATTAACTCAGGCATATTATATATCATTAAAAAGGAAATTATGCCTACTTTTCAAAAATGTATAAAAACTTAAATTTTAAACAAATTCATGGAAGACTTTTATACAAAACAACAAAAAGTACAATTTTTACTAAGTACTATTATTCATCATCAATTAAATTGTTATGTATCATAGATACTTAGCCTTATTATATATCATTTAATAGATAATTATGTCTACTTTTCACAACTGTTTACATATGTTCATTATTCAAAAATTCATAAAAGACTTTTATGCAAAAAAGCAAGAATTAGTAAAGTTGCGGTTTGATGATGTTTTTTAATCCTCCAATAATTTGTCAAGTATAAAGAATACTGCAGATATATTAAATACCATTAAATAGTTAATTTTG
This sequence comes from Calliphora vomitoria, assembly GCA_942486065.2. NCBI lineage: Eukaryota > Metazoa > Arthropoda > Insecta > Diptera > Calliphoridae > Calliphora > Calliphora vomitoria. Next base: position 8,165,525 of record OW818030.2, on the reverse strand, counting down.
TAAGCTTTTCAAAAATGTTTCATAATTTTAATTTCTTAGAAAATCATAAAAGACTTTTGTAAAAAATACAAACTGGAAACAGAAATTTTAATAAATTATTTTTCCTAAAACTCCCCTAATTTTCCACGAACAACAAATATGCTGGTTATATAACACATAATTAAATGGGAAATTATAAGAACTGTTCAACCACAAATATTAATTACTAAAAAATTCATAGAATACTTTTAGGCAAAATATGAAAATAATTTTATTCTACAAAAATGTAAGTAAGTAGTGTAAAAGGCCTCCTTTAAATTGATATGTATAAACAATTATTTAAACATATTATATATCGTTAAATAGGTTACTGTGTCTGCTTTTCAAAAATGTTAAAAACTCTTCATTATTTGAAAATTCATAGAAGACTTTTGTTTAAAATACTAAAAATCAGCAATTTTTACTAAGTGATGTTTTTTAAGGTTCCCATAATTTGTCACGAACAACAAATATGCTGGATATATAACACATAATTAAATGGGAAATTGTAAGAACTAATACATTTTTTTCACAAATATTAATTACTAAAAAATTCATAGAATACTTTTAGGCAAAATATGAAAATAATTTTATTCTACCAAAATTTAACTAAGTAGTGTTACTAGGCCTCCATTAAATTGTTATGTGAAAACAATTACTTAAACATATTATATATGGTTAAATAGGTTATTGTGTCTGCTTTACAAAAATGTTTAAAAATGTTCATTATCTGAAAATTCATAGAACACTTTGGTTCAAAATACTAAAAATCAACAATTTTACTAAGTGATGTTTTTTAAGGCTCCAATAATTTTCCACGAACAACAAATATGCTGGATATAAACACATAATTAAATGGGAAATTATAAGAACTATTAAACCTTTTTCACAAATATTAATTACTAAAAAATTCATAGAATACTTTTAGGCAAAATATGAAAATAATTTTATTCTACAAAAATGTAAGTAAGTAGTGTAAAAGGCTTCCTTTAAATTGATATGTATAAACAATTATTTAAACATATTATATATCGTTAAATAGGTTATTGTGTCTGCTTTTCAAAAATGTTAAAAACTCTTCATTATCTGAAAATCCATAGAACACTTTTGTGCCAAATACCAAAAATCGACCATTTTACTAAGTGATGTTTTTTAAGGCTCCCATAATTTGTCACGAACAACAAATATGCTGTATATATAACACACAATTCAATGGAAAATTATAAGAGCTATTAAACCTTTTTCACAAATATTAATTACTAAAAAATTCATAGAATACTTTTGGGCAAAAAGTAAAATAATTTTATTCTACAAAAATTTAACTAAGTAGTGTTATTAGAACTCCTTTAAATTGATATGTGCAAACAATTATTTAAACATATTATATATGGTTAAATAGGATATTGTGTCTGCTTTTCAAAAATGTTAAAAAAAATTAATTATTTGAAAATTCATAGAACACTTTTGTGCCAAATACCAAATATCTACCATTTTACTAAGTGATGTTTTTTAAGGCTACAATAATTTGCCACGAACAACAAATATGCTGGACATATAATACATAATTAAATGGGAATTATAAGAACTATTAAAAATGTTTGACAAATGTTAATTACTAAAAAATTCATAGAATACTTTTAGGCAAAAAGTAAAATAATTTTATTCTACAAAAATTGAACTAAGTAGTATTATTTAGCCTCCTTTAAATTGATATGTATAAACAATTATTTAAACATATTATATATGGTTAAATAGGTTATTGTGTCTGCTTTTCAAAACTGTTTAAAAATGTTCATTATTTGAAAATTCATAGAATATTTTTGAGCAAAATACCAAAAGTCAGCAGTTTTACAGTGATGTTTTTTAAGATTTCAATAATTTATCACAATGTTTACATCATTAAATAGAAAATATATTTTTAGAAAATTTTTTTTGTTATAATTATGGCCATAATCCCCAAAAATAAATTTGTGTTTTAAACATTTTTTTTATTATTCAGTAATAATTACAATAAACTCATAATATTTCCTAAAAATTATTGTATTGTTTGTTTTAGGTTCAGTCTCAAGTGACATTTTCATATTTGTAACATGATTGGGCATGTAATTTTCATCATATGTTGCTTGCCCTTCATTATTAGCATACTTTAGGGGTTTCATATTGCTGTTGATATTTGAAATAATATCACAAAATAACTACACACCATAATAAGTGTTATGCATAACACTCTATTCATATAATTTTAATTATAATTTTTGTAGCCTATTTTAAAGGTTTCAAATTTGCTAAAGGAAGATATCAATTTGTACAAATTCGTATTATATTTATAAATTAAAGCAATTTATTAGTGTGTTGCTAAATTAATAAGCTTTTGTAAAAATTCATATTAAAATGTTTAGAATATTTGTTGTGGTTTGAAAGCTTAATTAAAAATCTTTAGCATATCTTAAGGTGTCTTGTTAAATTTTCTTAGTTAGTTAGTTAGTTAGTTAACTTTATTGAGACTTCTTTTTTTCATATTTCAAGATTTACAAACATAAAATATTATAAGAAAACTTAAAACTATAACGTATTATTTTAATTACATGAGTATTCTATTGGTAATGCAACTAGCTTATCAAGATTAGAGAAGAATTAATTATATGTAAAATTAATTGTGAAATTTAAAGAAAACAATGCTTGCTCCCGGCATTTAGCTATACTAGTAGAGTTATATCTACTTTTAATAAACTTAATACTAAAAGACTTAATAGCTAGATCTTAAAACTAATTAAAACTAAAAAAGAAAAAAAAATAATGAAATTATACTAAACATAAAAAATTAATAAAATATTTACCCCCTATGTATACCGGGAGTTGTGTGTGAATAGAAGTTTGGACCAGGAAAATTATATAATGGTTGTTGTAAAATTCCAACTGTGGAAAGGTAATTAGTGTTTGACCAACTAAATCCTTGTTCGTTTGACAAAATATTCTGCATTATACTGCCTTCAAAAGATGACAGTCTTTCAACAAAACGATTCGTCAATTCGAGAGCATAAAAGGAAATTGGAGATATTTTGGCTTCTTCATAAATAGATTTGTTAGAAAATCTTCTATTAAAAGTTTTAAAATTTTTCTCTATACATTTTCGTATAATATGACGTTCAAATATTTCCATTTTCCTCATCATTGTTTTTGAGATGCTAAACCATATCGGAAATGCATATAAAAGAATTGGTCTTATACTTACTTTATACAAAAGTAATTTAGTCCTAATTGGTAAATATCTACTATTAAACAGTTTTGAAAAGGCACCTTTAACACGATTAGCCTTCTCCAAATTATAAACGACATGTTTGTTAAACTTTAAGAGTTTATTAAAGTTTACTCCGAGGTATTTTATGTTATCCTTAAACATGATTTCAGATCCATTTAATATTAATTTTAAATTCTTGCTCTCCGGCACAACAGTATATTTACACTTTCCGGATGCATTTCTTAAACATATTGCATTACTTTTCGAAGTGTTTATTTTTATTCCCCAATGAGAATAAAATTCATCAACATGTTTAAGGTGTGCAGAAACATTTTGGAGTGCAATTTGAGGTGACTCATTGTGAGCATAAAGTAAAGAATCGTCGGCATATAGTATACCTTTGGAATTACCAAATTCATGGGGAAAATCATATATAAATATATTATACAAATGAGGTGCTAACACAGAGCCCTGCGGAACACCACAAGAAACATCACCTTGAGAAGATGAAACATTGTCAATCTGTACGCAGAATTTCCTGTCATCGAAAAAGCTTCGAAAAAGTTTGACCATTGATGCATCAAATCCTATTCTAATCATCTTGTATAGTATGCCATTTTGGTATGCCTTATCGAATGCCTTTTCAATGTCAAGTGACACTGCGACAGTGCATTGACCTTTCCTCAAATTTTGTACTACATCATTATGGAATTTTAAAAGAGCATGTACCGTAGAATTACCCTTTTTAAAGCCAAACTGACTTTGAGGAATATACTCTCCATTTAAACCTGTATTCATCTTATCTCGGATAACTCTCTCAAATAACTTTCCCAGATTAGAAAGTAATGAAATTGGCCTAAAGTTGTTAATATCATTATTATCTTTCTGTTTCGGAATTGGAACAATTTTTGCAATTTTCCAAGTATTTGGAAAATAACAATTATTTAAGCAATTATTGAAAAGTATGGTAAGGTACTCTAAGGCCTTAATCGGGAATTTTCTAATTAAATAATTTGATATATTGTCCAAACCGCTCGACTTTTTATTATTTACTAATTTGGAAATTTCCAAAATAGCATTCAAATTTGTAAATTTTAAGTTGCCATGATTATTCAATGCCGTTCTATCATCATCAAATTTTAAACTATTTGGGACTTGTGAAATTTTGTCATTGATAGTTTCATTAATTTCTGAAATATTCCTATTCGGTGGTGAACTTTGGTACACGCAGGCAAAGTGATCTTTTAAGACATCTATTTTCTGATTTAATTGTGTTATTTCGACACCGTTTACCGATACCTTTTTAACACAAGAACGTTTTCTATTTCCGATCATCTGAAAAATTTGCTTATAAGCCCATGGGCCTGGTTTAATATCCTTCAATTTGTCATTAAACAAATTGGCCTGCTCTATTTCAATTTGCTCCTTTATAATAATTTTAATTAGATCAATTTGCTTCGAAATAAGTAGATATTGAGAATTTCTCCTGTTCAAGGTTCTTTGAAAAATCCTCTTCAAATCCTTTTGCCAATTATATTTAATTCTCAACAAGTTTTTTACTTTATTCGATACAACATATTTTCGATTCTTATTATCGATTTTCTTTGAATGGATTTCAGTCATAAAATTAACGGAGTTATTAAATTCATCTATAAAACTATCTATTTCCCTATTTGATAAATTCTTATTTACTGGTGGGAAGTGATTTAATAAGGTGTTACTTAAATCAATTTTGAATGCGTTCCAATTAGTGTCATTAAAAGAAATAAAATGATCGGGAGGTTTAAAAATATAATTAAAATCTGATAAAGATATTTGAAGTCTTAAAGGAATGTGATCCGAAAAGGTAGGAAGTGTTGACGTTTCAAAATTCGGTTGAGAACTGTTAATAATATTAGTGCTCACTATAAAGTGGTCCAAATGAGAGGATCCACTTGGGTAAGTGGGATATGAATCACAAATTCTTACTACAGAAATGGATTCATCTTGGAGCCAATTCGATAACACTTCACCATTAAAATTGTTATTGATATCATCCCATGAATTGTGTTTCGCATTTAAGTCCCCACCTAGTATCAGTCCATCATAACAGTTTGAAACATTCAAAATCGCAGATAGACCCCCACATATAACTTGACGGTTACAATTGCATTGCAAATATATTGAACCACAGAGAATTTTCTTAACACTACCATTTACACAAACATTTAATTCCACAAATAAATTCGGAAACCGAAGATTAGGAATACTAATCCTTGAAAAAGAGATCGAATTCTTAATAGCCATACCAACACCTAATGAGCTGTTATCCTTCAAAACAACATAGTTATCAAAATAAACATTTGTGTCCGAAGACAAATGCAATTCTTGTAAAAAGGCAATTTCAATGTTAAATTGATTTAATAATCTGTTCAGTTCAATTTTCCTACCTATATGGATAAGAGAACCAACATTAAAAGTTACTAAATTTAGAAAGTTACGGACCATAGACATTTTGAATTTCATTAATTAAGCTCAAGCATTCCTTCTTAGCTTGATCTCTTGTCATTGACTTGTAATTCCTCATGAAATTATTAATTTTATCTTCCAAAGTCAAGGGGTCTGGTGCACATAGCATTTTCGCAAGTTTCATAAATTCCTGAATTAAAGCAGGCTTTTCGGGTCTGTTTTGCGTAGAAACTTCATTCAAAACATTGAACATACTGGCAAATGATTTATTTGCAACTACATTATTAGATGGATTCAGTGCCATTGCGACATTGCCAGCAGCTGATATATTCCTATTCTTAGCTTCCTGATACGATTTCTTCCTAAAAGTAAGATATTTCTTGTAAGCGGGACAACCTCTGTAATTGGATGTATGACCATTCTCATTACAATTCACACAGAATGGTAAAACATTACTTTCTGGGACAATAGAGCATTCGCCCGGTGCGTGTTTTTCATTACATTTCACACAAGAAAATGGACGACTACAATTTCTCGAATAATGACCCCATCTTTGGCACCTCCAACATTGTGGTATTTTCTTATTAGACTTTGGTCGTTCCCATGATACTACCTGATTAAGAATATACTTTATGCCGAGTAACTCATTCACCTTCCGATTCGGTTTAAGAATTACCAAAAATAAACCAGTATCGATTCCCTGTTTCCGTGAGTATTCCGTAGAAAACTTTGAAACAGAATCAACCGTATCTGGAACAATTCTATCAATTTCCGATTTGATGTCACATATATCAGTCTTATAAAAAAGACCTCTACAAACTACACTCTGACGTTTATACTCCTTAGGTGTGTATGTGTATGATGGAATTTCCTTTTCCTTTAATAGAAGCATCATTTCTGAATGAGCAGAAGAATCTTTGAAGTATAATTTACTTTTGTTTTTAGATTGGTTCTTAATCTTAAATTCAACGTTCTTGGAATTTAGTTGGTCAATCAGAGATTTTACATTAACATTCTCCAGAAAAATAGGAGGACAATATATGTTCCTGGTCGGAACTTTAGTTTGGGAAGTATTGTTAATTTTTGGGTCACTAGGTTCTAAAATTTTGTTACTAATTGGCCTTTCGGCCTCAATATTTAAATCACCTAGAAGTGAATACTTATTTATACGATTAACATTATCATCTATCTTATCTAAGTTTTTAAATTTACATTTTGACAAATCAATATTTACGTCACCTTGAATTTTTCGTTTTTTGTTTTTGACAATTTTGAATTCGTCTTCTATTGAGGAAATTGAAAATGTTTCATGATCCATACATGTTTGTTCTTCAAATTGTATATTATGGATGGTAATATTTTCTAAAATCTTAACACTGTTGTTGTTGTTGCTAGATTCAAAAAGCTCTTGGCAATCATCATTTATTTCTTCTGCTGTTGATTGTATTGCAAATACTGCGTCGAAAAACTGCTTTCCAAGCTCGGAATTTTTAACATCATCTATATTTTTAACGGCTTCTTTTGATTTTTTTGAAACTTGCCCTTTTGATTGGGAGTCAGGTGGACTTGCGTTTATTGCGCAATTATGAATTGTTGATGTTCCTTCATTGGCAACTGATGATGACTTCTTGGAATTGTTAGGAGGTCTACCTCCAGACTGGGAAAGTAATGGGTCCCTTTCCATAGTAGTTGATCAATTACAGATACAACAAATGTTTCAAATGTTAATTTTTGGCAAACAATTTGAAATTTAATTTGTGAGAAAAAATTTGAATTTAATTTATTTTTTTTTGACAAATAAATTTAAATAATTTTAAAATATTTTGCAGAGCTTTCTTTTATAAACGTCCGATACGTTTCACAGTTGACAAGAAACTCTTAAATTTTCTTAAATAAACAATATTTGAATATAGTATTTGTATTTTTCTTAGTTTATTTGCCAAATACAAAATTTCTTTGTAATTTATAAAACATTCGGGTTTGATGTCTACACCAGAGACTAATTTATTGACCATTTGATATGACTGCCTCCTGCTCTAACAAAAAAAAAAAAAAAAATTCCAACCAAAAAGTACCAACAACTATACAAAATTATACCCAAAGAATTGGTAAAAGAAATATATGGATGATTCGAACAGAAAAAAAAGTAATAAATATATAAAATTCCCCAATGTAAAGTTACTTGAAATAAAAACATAGAGACAACATAAAAATACGTTACAAAACAAAGTGAAAAATTCTCTCTTAAAATGAATGCAAGAGGACGAAATGGCAATAAAATATTTACAGACAGATGTTGCAAACAAAAAAAAAACACACAAAATGGAAGAAAATTCTACTTTTTTTTTTTAAAGGAAAAACAGCAACAGGATGTTTATGGCTTTAAGGATATAAAAGAAAAAAGTTTCAGTTATACATTTTCAAGTGTATAAAGAAAAGTAGAAAATTGTTTTTCTTTAACCACCTAGATTTGGTGTTATTTGTTATAGATTATTGTTAAGAAATTGAGTTTAAACAATACGAGTTTGCACACAGTTGTTTGTTTGTGGTTGAGTAAATAAAAAATTTGTTTGCAAAGCCTTAAAGTAGTTACAAAAGAGACAAGAGAAAGTAACCTGTATACAAGAAAGTTAATAAAAGTTACATTTTTGCAAGATTTTTGTATCGAGAAAAACAGCAGAGATCACATTAAGTTAGCTAACGTATGTTGATATTAGATAAAGCATACTTTAAGGGTGTAAAGGTGTTTATACAATACAGAGAAGTTAGCATTGCAAATTCTTAAACTAAGATTTCAAGAAACTTTTTTAATCATATTATTTACACTTATTAATTTCAGTAAACAAATGTTTTAAAATTTTGGTTCCAATATCAACTACTTTCTATTTAAATACTTTAGTAGCTACTACAAAATTCTATTTAATTTTCACATCAAAATTTCAACAATTGCCTTTGTTTACAAACTTTTTCCTTATTCATTAAACAAAACAAACTTGTTACCAACCATTTCAACAGCAACTACCATAATTTTAAGTAAATTCACAAACTTTTACCTATTTCATATTATTGCATATGTTAGGGGGCTGCGAGTTGTATACTGCCTTGTTGCCTAGATAGCTAATAGGTAGGGAAGGGAGTTTTAACCAAGTTTAAGTAAACTAAACAAAACACATTAAAACAGCCTGAAGCCACCAACTGACTGTAGTAACCTACATACATAATCATTACGGTTTTATAAAAACAAGTACAATAAAAAAAAGGGAAAAAGGATATTATAACAGCAACAAAAACAAGAAATTCACAATAAAATAAGAGGAAATATAAACGACAAGTGTAATGAATAAAATTTTTCATAATGTTTAAAACTTTTTTAGCAAGGAGTTAAAAAAAGGAAATTACAATAAATATAGAACTCTAACAAGGAATTTGGTGAACTAGAAAAGAACTAGAACAGAACAGAACTAGAACAGAACTAGAACAGAACTAGAACAGAACTAGAACAGAACTAGAACAGAACTAGAACAGAACTAGAACAGAACTAGAACAGAACTAGAACAGAACTAGAACAGAACTAGAACAGAACTAGAACAGAACTAGAACTAGAACAGAACTAGAACAGAACTAGAACAGAATTAGAACAGAACTAGAACAGAACTAGAACAGAACTAGAACAGAACTAGAACAGAACTAGAACAGAACTAGAACAGAACTAGAACAGAACTAGAACAGAACTAGAACAGAATTAGAACAGAACTAGAACAGAACTAGAACAGAACTAGAACAGAACTAGAACAGAACTAGAACAGAACTAGAACTAGAACAGAACTAGAACTAGAACAGAACTAGAACAGAACTAGAACAGAACTAGAACTAGAACAGAACTAGAACAGAACTAGAACAGAACTAGAACAGAACTAGAACAGAACTAGAACAGAACTAGAACAGAACTAGAACAGAACTAGAACAGAACTAGAACAGAACTAGAACAGAACTAGAACAGAACTAGAACAGAACTAGAACAGAACTAGAACAGAACTAGAACAGAACTAGAACAGAACTAGAACAGAACTAGAACAGAACTAGAACAGAACTAGAACAGAACTAGAACAGAACTAGAACAGAACTAGAACAGAACTAGAACAGAACTAGAACAGAACTAGAACAGAACTAGAACAGAACTAGAACAGAACTAGAACAGAACTAGAACAGAACTAGAACAGAACTAGAACAGAACTAGAACAGAACTAGAACAGAACTAGAACAGAACTAGAACAGAACTAGAACAGAACTAGAACAGAACTAGAACAGAACTAGAACAGAACTAGAACAGAACTAGAACAGAACTAGAACAGAACTAGAACAGAACTAGAACAGAACTAGAACAGAACTAGAACAGAACTAGAACAGAACTAGAACAGAACTAGAACAGAACTAGAACAGAACTAGAACAGAACTAGAACAGAACTAGAACAGAACTAGAACAGAACTAGAACAGAACTAGAACAGAACTAGAACAGAACTAGAACAGAACTAGAACAGAACTAGAACAGAACTAGAACAGAACTAGAACAGAACTAGAACAGAACTAGAACAGAACTAGAACAGAACTAGAACAGAACTAGAACAGAACTTGAACAGAACTAGAACAGAACTTGAACAGAACCATAAACCGATAGCGTCACCTTACTTTTACCTGTCACTTTACTTGATAAATGTTACGAAATTAAAGTTTTCATCAATTTTCTTATATTTTAACTATTTCAGTTAATAAAACCGTTTCTATTATTTGTAATTACTTAAAGTAGGCCATGGTTTAACAAAATTCAATTCATTCTAACATAGCAAATACTTGTTATGTGAGTACAGAAAGTTTTCTTAGTTGAAATGTTCTACTAAACCATTTAAATTATTGCCCTGAAATCATATGTGTTTTTCACACATAATACCGAGTAATAAACACACACACAAACACCACCCTCATTTTTTTACTTTTTCTTTAACAGCACAATAATTGTAATAAAGTATTTCAAGGGTAATTGAATAATATGCACATAACAATTGTTCCTTTATGCCCTAAAGACAGCTTGGCAAAAAAAAGAAAAGGAAAATGACATGCACAAATTTTATTTTTATTTAAGTTTATATACAAATTTTAAACACTATTAAGCACGCCAACACTTTTTCATAGTGCATTAATGTTTTGGAATACTGACTTTGTTTATTTGTATAAAAAATATAAAGCAGCTGTTCTTTTTTCTTTTGTTTGCTAAAAAAAAGACAAGTAATTGCATATAAAAAGAAATAAAATGCAAAAAAAAAATATTTTAAAAAAAGCATAACAAAGCATTTTTGGTAGCTGGGGAAAAAAAAAACATTTTAGTTGATAAAATATGTATATAAATGTTGTTTTGTCTATGAAATAAACAAAATTTTATGGAAATAATTGTTAAATGTTTTAAAGCCTGGAGACCGGAAAATTGTTTTTATTTTTAAAACAATTTCAAGATTTTTTTAAATAAATTTTTTATTTAATCATTTTAGAAATATGTATGTATTTTTTTTATTGTTTTAACAATATCTTTAATTTTATTTTATTAAACTTACAGTTTTTAAATTTGTTTAAATTTATGACCTAAAACTTGCCTGAAAGTATGCTTTACTATTTCTAGACTTTGTGTTAAACTTAAAGCATGGGATCAAAGTGTTTGTGTGGGCTTCTTAATTTAAGATCTTTATAAAATATTCATGAGTTCATAAATTTTAAAAGAAGGCAAGTAGCACAGCACAGTGGTGCAAATGAAAAGTAAGTAAAAACAAATGTTTAATGAAAAACATTTTTGTATTCTAGAATGTATAAAATTTCGCCTTGAAAAACTCTTTGATATTTTACAAGCTTTAATGTTGCTTTGTTGTAGTATTTATTGCATTTTCATGCTCTCATGTGGCAACTTCTTTTTGCTATAAAAACTCAGCTCCTAAAAGGCCACTATAAATAATGCGGTGTATGTGTTGGTGTTTGTTCTTTCAACTACGAGCTTATCTAATAAAGCTTAAAAGCAACGATTAAAAAAACAGCATGTATAAACGTGTTATGGCCAAATAAAATAAAATCTTTTAACAACAAACAAAACCCTCCCCAGACTAACATTTAACCTCCCCTCACTTCCTTTTTCTTGTTTTCTTTTTTTTTTGCCACCAAGATTACGTGGTGTTTAAACAATAGCTACGACATAAAACACAATAAAAATAAACTACAAGATTTTAATCTTAAGTGTAAAAGGCAGATTAAGTTATTTTATAAAAAAATTAATATAAACAAAGCATACTTTTAGGTTCATTCTTTTATTTTGGATAATTGAAAAGAATGGAGTAAATTTTACAACAAAGTTGCAAAGTCTAAAAGTTTTGTTTTAAAGAAATTATTTTATTGTTTTAATTAAAACAAGAGTCATTATTTGAATTTATATAAAGACAACGATACTTGAGAGTCTGAGTGAAAAAAAATATATAAAGTTTTACTGGGAAAAACGTTTGTTATTGTTGGCTAAACTAGGCAACGTGACTTCAAAGCAAATTGAATCTAAATGAAAATTAATGGCCAGTAGAAGTTTACTTTTTAATTAAAATTTAAAGAGAAATAAAATTGATTTCTTAATGTCAGCCTAATAGTAGACTAGAGTTTTGTAAATTTAATTATAAGCTCTCCAATTAATTAAATCCGTTTGGTGTTCTTTATAATTTGTTTAAGCTGTATTTATGATGCCTTTTGCTGTTTATTTGTGTTGGAAAAGTTACCAAATCTTTTTTGAGCCAATTTCTAAACATTTGGCTTCACTTCTATGCTTCCTTAACATAATTACTAGAAATTAGTTTGGTATTACTTAATTAACATTTTATTAGCTTGATTTTCTTCCTTATAAT